>JARHVA010001694.1:1815000-2372500 GCA_037957365.1 Torreya grandis | reverse complement strand
ACTCACTTCAGATATGACTCTATTCTTGAATTCATATACCTCCTTATTCACTTCAAGAAATAATTCTTGGCTTCCCAATCATTGAAAAGGGCAAAGACATCCTAGGAATAGATAAGAATGTTTTAAAAATTATAATAACCCACCTTTCTATTCCTTAGATTCTAAATAATAAAAATCAAATCACCTTTGATTATAATTCACTCAATACCCCTCTAGTCCACCAAATCAATTCATAATACTAGGGATGTTCCTCTACTTCATTATTATTTATGTACACCATATTCTTCAAGGCTATCCTAATTAGTGATTCAGTGTAATCATGTATGATGAAACCTTCACCATAAGTACATGACTATGAGGAGATAATCAGTAACGTAGAATGACATACAATGTAGAGATGTCCCTATCTAAAAAAGAAAGGGGGGTGATTTTTTAAAGGTAAGATGTTCAATCATTAAAACAATTACATAAAAAATAACTAAAATATGTGTTAAATAACTAACAATTAGGTTATTATTTATTATAGGTATAATACATTGTGGCCATTGAATCTTTGATGTATTAAAATATATCAAGACTCACAGATGAAGAGAAAAATTGAGCTTGAAGGAATTGATGATAGATTAAATATAAATAATCACTACATACTTCATTTATTAGAGTAAACACAGATTAACAACTTATTTTTTCAAAACATGTTGTAATAAACATTATTTTTAAGTATGCAATAAAAGAAAATAATTATTTTGAAACTTATCATCAAATGTTGATGTGGTTTATAAACATTGAAAACCCTAATGAATTAGAGAAAAAATATAGCACACTTCTAAATAAAATAATTGTCACATGTCACATGTTAGAGTTTCCATTATAAAATAATAGTAGAGCATTTTTCAATTTGAATGTTTCACATGAGGTGTTCAAACTAATAACTAAAATTCTAAATGTGACCATGATGAACATGCAAAATATTTCATTTATTGATAAAATGATATACATTTTCCCATGGAATGTGTTTCACTTATTGAGGTCACTAGATCTTTGACTTATAATTAAAGTCAAAAAAAATATCAAATGGGAGGTGAGAAGTATGATAATTATTATGAGATTATTACTAAGGTTTTCCTCCACCATTATATGTGAATCACAAAAATGGCTCAATTTTGGTTGGTTAGTGTTATTCATTTACAGGACATTTAATTATATACAAAGATATATTAGACTTCATGATAAATCATTAAAATCATAATTGGATTCATTCGATTATAATCCTTAGCATGTCAAGTGAATGAGTATTCCATAAGATGTTGAAAATCATAGTGATTCTAATGATGAGGGCAATCAACCCTCTCAAAAATACTCAATGGAGCATGAGTGGGAAAACATATATCTGATAAAACATGGCTAAATTATGAAAATTAAGTAAATATATATTTTTTTTAATAAGATATATTAATAGACAAGATTTTTTAGCATGGATTTGAGATTACATTATTTATGATAGTGTTGAGTGTAGTTAGGTACATCAATTTTTCTTGTTAATGTTATAGTTGGTAGTTAAACCATAGGTTATTCAATAGAATAACTATTTGGAATTTATATATAAATAGCTGCTATCATTGAATAAATAATTCTAAGCTTTCTACTTCTATCATCTGGCATCAAAGTTGCCAATTTCCTAGTAGACGTCTGCCTAGAGAAAGATGCAATAGACAATACAAGAAGATATGCAACCCATAAGGAGAAAGTGGTGAATTAAGAGCCTTTTATTTTCATCTGGTTGACATGAAAATTAAGGAAGCATATAATCTCGAATAAGCATTCCAAACTGTGGAAGCTAATCAAAGAAGTGATTCCAAAATAAAATGTGACATGCATATTTTTATGCAATGTACAATGACGTATAATACCTAATAAGATTCATGAGAAGTCACCTAAGACAAATTACAATGAGCCACATCATCAGTGCAGTGCCAAGCATAAGGGAAGTGTCGATGTTTGGAATCATGTATTGAATTTGAATCATAGGAAAGCATAAATAATGTAGAAGGCTACATTTCAATAAGAACTCAAATAAAGAACAAGTGTTAGAGAAGATGAGTAAAGTCTACATTGAAGGGCCCTCTTGCCAAGCAGAGAAAGATGGATGTGATAATTCAATAAGATACTTTTTTTATACAAAATTTTGAATCAAAATCATATTACATTAAATATAAAATTATGTATAAAGTAAAATAAAAAAATTAAATATGTCCACCAAAACTCCTCTTGTCTGATTCCCAACTAATCAAAGGGTCAAACTTCTATAAGTTCAATTAAAGATGTAAACAATTCTTCAATTTAAATAATTATGGGGCATCATCACTGGAATGGTGACCAATCTGATCCGAGTTGATGATCGCACAAAATATGACAAATCAAACATAAAATGCCTTATGTTGATCACACGTAGTGTGATCGATGAGGTTTAACCTCACATTTAGGATAAAATGACATCAAAAGAGGCTTGGGACATTTTATCCACCATATACAAGGTAAAAAATTAGATGAAATTACTTCATCTCCAATCAATGATTCATACTCTTAGTATGAATGAAGAAAATAAAGTTAAGGAATTCTTACATTGAGTAGTAGAACTACGAGCTATATTGATTGTAGTTGGAGAAATGATCAAGGATAAAATATTAGTTTAAATCACAATGGGAGCTCTCCACTCTCAATTTTTCATGTTTATCACAACATTCAACATCATAAAGTAAGTAGTTCCTTTCCAAGAAATGGTGAATCTACTTCAATAAGAAGAAGCCATCTAGTCTGTACAAGAAGAGTTCAAAGATAAATCCCTAATATCCAAGTAACATGGTCCAAAATTCTCAAAAATACCATTAAAGTAGACACAACAACAATCAAAATCTAAAAACACAAAAAGATGATGTCATATTTTCTACACCAATATGCATTATATTAATAGTTATTGGTATAATGTCTAGTGACAAGGCTCATCTAATAAAGAGGGCATATTGGGTAGAAATGAGTTATATAAATCAAAGAGACACACTCAATGATGGAAGTGACATGGAAATGTTACGACACAACATTAACAAGATGATGAATCTAAAGAGGAGATACTTGAAAAATCAAAATGCATAAACACACATAATGACGTTGTTCTTGTCTCCCAAACCTTGTCATACATGAGCAAAGTTTGGTTGACAGACTCTATCACTAGCAAGCATATGATAGGATGAAAGGAAAGATTTGAATCACTAACAAATCAACTCATTACAGATCAAGTTTGAATTACACATGATAAAGAGTATGTTGTAAAGGGAACTAGCACAGTTACCATTCCTCTCAAGACATGAACTTATACTCTCACAAACATACTATATGTCCCTGAATTGATAATAAATCTCTCATCTATAAGTCAACTCATGAATCATAAGGTTATGTTAGCATTCATGATCAAGAATGGCATAAAATATTATCTCCTCTCATAGGATGGTCAAGTGACTAGTAGATATTTTTTAAAGGATCGATTATTTTCCCTAGATGTTATTTCATTTGATGTTGTTGCACTCTCTACCTCTAGGTAGAATCTACAACATTATGGAATTATCAATATGGGAACCTTTCTAGAAGTTCCTTGTAAATGATTATCTCTAATTTCATGGTATATGGACTTCGTTAGATATCTCATTAATTACTTGTATGCTATGGATACCTTATCGACAAAAAACATTGGGTTTAATTTGAGCCATGTTCCTCACAAGCCAAAGAATGTCTCAATGTGGTACATGCTAATCTTTGTGGACCCCTTATTACATATTTCCAAGGATTCAAGTAATTTTAGTTATTTATTAATTATTTCTCTCAAAATACATGGTTATTATTTTTGAAGAAGAAAAGTGAAGCCTTTACACATTTTAAGGTCTTCTACCAGTTTCTTATCACATAGTCAGGGAGGACTCTTCAACTCCTCCGCTTAGATCAATGGGGGAAGTTCACATCAAAATAATTCTTGGCATTACTAAAGCAACATGGCATAAAACATCCCCTAATTTCTCTCTATATTCCATAGTAAAATGGAATAGTAGAGTGATGTAATCATTCAATCAAGTAAATGGCTCATTGCATGTTTTTCACTGTATAGTTAGATGCACCATTTTGGGTAGAAGTGGTTCAGATAGTTTTATATCTTATCAATATGTCACCTACAAATATATTTCATTATAATACATATAAATAGGTATGGAGTGGTCATAAACCTTTGATCTCTGATATTAGAGTATTTGGGTGTAGATCATATATGTATGTCCCAACAAAAAATAGGAAGAAGATCAAACCAAGGACACTCTAGTGCCTTTTATTGGTACATATTACTACCTCAAACGTATACCATATCATATATCTAGAGATAAGTAAGATATAGGAAATTTGAGATGTGTTTTATGATGATTTATCATTCAACTCATTACCACAAAAGGATCCAGATCATACCACATCACATAGATTATTCCCATAGTTAGATGATGAGAATGAATAATCTTCTCACAATGAAAGTGAGATGCAAAGAAAGTTGTTCACTGAACTTGGAAATTTGGAATCCAATTCTTCATAAAATCAATAGAGATATCAATGTCTAAAATTGGTACAGATCACCACCAAGGACCCATAATTGAACTCTAATCTAGATACTTCATTAAGAGGTCAGAAGAGAACACCCATGAGACATGAAGTTAATCATTCATTGATGAGTTTAGTAGTTGACAACACCAAACTAGAGATAACTCGAGAGGATTTATGTTAACCTCAATAAAATAAGGCCATAGATTTTGAATACAATGACCTCATAAAAATAGGACATGGGAAATTATCTATCTTCTGATAATAAATAAATCTATTTTTTACAAGTGGATTTTTAAATACAAAATGCAAGGTGGATAGATCCATAGATAAATATAAAGCATGAATTGTTGAAAAATGATATGCTCAGTAATAAGTAACTATGAGGAGACCTTTTCACCTATTACAAAGATAAAGACCATAAGAGTTTTATATGCACTCATAGCACAAAAGGGGTGGAAGATTCAATAGATGGATGTGAAAAGTGCATTTATGAATGGTTATCTCTATGAAGAGTGTACACAACCCAACCAGAAGAATTTATTGATGAAAACATCCACATAAGGTATATCATCTAATTAAGTCACTTTATGGACCTAAGAAAGCATGAAGGGCATGGTATATTAAGATCAAGTATCATTTTTTGTAGCATATATTTATTCATATCCCCACAAATAAAAAAATATATTTAAAGAAGGTAGGCATAGAGATTTTCATTCTTGTTTTGTATGTGGATGATCTTGTGAACATAGGAAGTTCATATGATCTTGTTAAAAAATTAATTAATGACTTAAATAAATCCTTTGATATGAAAATTTTCTAGGCTACTTCATTATTATGTTGGCTTGGAGATATGGAAAAAGTAGAATCATATTCTAATCTCATAGATGAAATATGCCAATATGCTCTTGGATAAATACAAGATGATAGATTGTAAAAAAATGTCAACCTTGAAGGAGAAAATTTTGCAACTATATCATTTTCAAGAGTCACCTCAATTAGATGAAACTCACTATGGGTAGCTTGTTGGGAGTCTCATTTACTTGAACTATACTAGACTAGACATATGTTTTGATGACAAATATTTTTTGATATTCATGTAAAAATTGAATAAATGTCATTAGGTTGTATAAAGTCATGTTTGAGATAATTCCAAGGTACAGTTGATTATGGTATAGAATATAAGAAGAACTCAAATTTTTTCTTGTAAAGATACATAGACTCACACTATGTTGGATTTTTTGATGACAAGAAATCAACTTATGGATATATATATTTCATCTTGGATCTAGACCAATTTCATGGATTATTAAGAAGCAATATATAATTTCTCTCTCATCCATATAGGTAGAATACCATGCCACATGAGGATCTTTATGCCAGGTAATTTGGTTACATCATATTTTATCTAACATAGACATTCTTGAAGATTGGCCACCAATTCTTTTCTATGAAAATTAAGGTATGCTAAAGGTTGTGAAGAATATAGTATTTCATGAGAGGATGAAACACATTAATGTCTAGTGCCACTATATTAGAGAACAAGTTTTGAACCACCATAATCAGCTCCAGTACTGTCCAATAGATTCATAAGTAGTAAATATACTCACCAAGTCACTTGGCAAGGTGAAATTTAATCTATTTTAGGGGTACATTTGTAAAAACAATGTACTAAAGGGAGGAATATTAGTGTAACATTGATATTACATTATTTATGATAGTTTTTACCTTAGTTAGGTGAAACAATTTTTTTGTTAGTGTTTTGGTTGGTAGTTAAACCATAAGTTATTCAACTGAATAACTATTTGGACTTTTTAAATAAACATCTTCAATCATTGAATAAATAATTCAAACCTTTTCACTTCTATTAGCGCTATCAAATAAAAAATATCAAGGTAAATAATACATAATAATTTGATAAATTTCATAAGTACCAAGAAATATAATGGGTTTATCATAGATGATATATATCAAAAAGTATGAATGATGGAACATTAGGTGTTAAACAAAATGAGTGCTTGATACAACTACGACACATCATTATTAAGGTCAAAACATTTTTCCATTATGTCTAATAATTACAGGAATAATAGGAACATGAAAATTGAATATATAATTGAATTCATTTGTCAAGCTCTTCAAGATGCAAAATTCATATTCTATGTATATTATGCATTTTGAAATGCTTAATTTACTATTATTTTGTGTTATCTATGCTACACACTTATATTTTTATGAAATACCTCATATTATATGTTAAAAAAAAATGTAGTACCTATAAATGTTACTACCATATCTATCTTAGATAAATATATGTAAATGACATAGAGAGATATCATTCTCAAGGTGCCTATTCTGCTTATGTCATAAATATAATATAATAAAATGGCTTTCATATTGATATATCTCAACATATTTTATAAATTTATCTAAAATAAATATGCTTATTAATAACTTCCCAATTTTTTTTTAATATTATATGAGACATTAATAAAAAAATAACATAACATTAAATATTTAGAAAAATGTTAATGTTATCCTCCTTTACATGCCCATAAAAAACTAATAAAATAAAAATTAATAAAGAAAAGAAAATAAAAGGAGGAGAAAAGAAAGAATATAATAAATGGTTAATTATTTATTTACTCTTCAATTTTTAAATATATTCACACACACACACACACACACACACACACACACACACACACACACACACATATATATATGTATATATATATATATATATATATATATATATATATATATATATATATATATATATATATATATATGTATATGTATATATATATATATATATATATATGTATATATATGTATATGTATATATATATATATATATATATATATATATATATATATATATATATATATGTATATGTATATGTATATGTATATATATATATATATATATATATATATATATATATATGTATATATATATATATATATGTATATATCTATATATATATATATATGTATATATATATATATATGTATATATATATATATGTATATGTATATATATGTATATATATATATATATATATATATATATATATATATATATGTATATATATATGTATATATATATGTATATATATATGTATATATATATATGTATATATATATGTATATATATATATATATATATATATATATATATATATATATATAAAACCATTCATCTCCTTAATGCAAAATATTCATACAATTTTTTTATATTAAAAGTAATTTACATGATCCATATAATCTTCTAAGAAAATAATATCTTCTCAACTTCTTGTTATTATATCAAATTATTTAATCTTTGTTTATTTGTCCATTGTATGGCATTTCCATAAAAATAATTTTATTGGTTTTTTCTAGGGAACTACAACAAATAGGCCATAGAGGGTGCACATCATGTGATTAGTTCATTTACCTAAGTAATATTTTGTAACCTTTACCATTAATTTCAATTAAATAGATTTGAAAACATCAAAAAGTGCATTTCCCACTTCTAGATTGAGGATATAGATTCAACTAAATTTTAACTAGGGTGCATAACACCAAGTCCCTATAGGGATTAAAATTTATATCATATATAATTTTGTGGTATAATAATTGAAACTATAATCACCCTAAAATGGACACAAAAACTGGATAGGAAATCAAAATGTGATGTCAATTACCTAGACAACAATACATTTTTAAAAAAAAAAAAAAACAATAATGAAAATTAAGTAATGGAAAAAATATTAAAATTTCATCAAAAACACTATATACCCTTCAAGCCAAATATTGATTTCAGTTACAATTTTTTTTTATTTAATTCATTTTTATCAATTCCCATGCCTAATATGAACCAATTTTTAAACAAACTTAGTTTCCAATCCTGGCATGTATATAATGAGTAATGTTGAAAATAACCTTGATAAACTAATATTTATGTCAAAACTGGAGTCATACATGTTTTATTTTCTAAATTTCACTTTTTTAATTTAATTAATTTTTTGAAAATGATTATCTTCATTTTTTGAGCTTGAATGATGGTGTTTCATGATAATCATGTCTATTAAATTATTGCATGTTCATGTTCACCAAGTCTTTGCTATTGGTTATTTTAGATAGCATGATTAGACAAATAATGACCACTCACATTGTCCTCTAAATCCATTTTTAGGATTTTTATTAACTTTTTATTTTCTTTTCTTTTACCCCAAACCACAACATCAAGACCTAAAATTATGACAATTAAACTAATCACATGGCATGCAAATAAAAAAACATGACTGGGTGAGTATGAAACTTTCCAAACAAATACTTTTAACATTGTATAATATACATAAATGAGATAAAAAATCATAAGTGAAGCTTCTCATAAATGATAATTGATCTCATGATGGCAACAATTATCACTAAAAATGGACCAAACATAGTCAAAAATATGGGACCCCTTCGGCGAATGTACCATGACATGACACAAAATGATATCTGAAATTCCATAATTCCCTTCACAATTTAACATAACTTAATAAAAATAATATAATATATTATAAGAGATATATAAAATAAGGAACTAAACTTAGTAAAAATTAATTAGTGTCTTATGTCATCAATATCTACTCTGTTTAGAAATACTTTTGTAAAGAGGGTTTTTTAATATTAATAAATAGATTGGGGACGTTAAAACCCTATCTTTACCAATTAATCAAAGAAAAAACTTAAATTATATATCCAATATAACTATAAAATAATAATTTACAATGCTCTCTACATCTATCATGGACATTAAAAGTATGAAATATCTAAAATTAATTTTAGTTTATAGTTTATATACTAAGTATATTATAGTAAGAAGCTTTATATCCCATCATAAATCACACACTAAAGGATGATTTGTTCAAAACTTGAGGTAAGCACCCCAAATTGTATAGTCACTTGAAAATACATTATATAGATATAACTCACTAGCAAATTTCAAAATATAACCACTAAAAAATAAAATGTCTTTGACTTTACTATATTTTTAAAATAGAACCGACCCAATAAAAATCTTTAGTAGCATGAAATTTTCAAGATATTAGCTTGTCAAAATAATCAAATCAATGGAACATGATATTATATTCATGTTTCTATACATCCAAGATGGAGGAAAGAAAAAACATAAAAATATAGGTGTGTAAATATTTGATTATACAGTTTTCACAACTTGATACTAATTTGTTGATTGCTAATCCATTTTGAACTCTTTAAAATGAAAAGGATTTCTTCTTATCCCCATGCATTTATTTCTTTAATAAATGAAAAAGAAGATATTTATAATTACCATTATAAATTCAAACAAATATATTGCAAAAATTAAAAGAACCACAAAGAGATTTCAATAAATATTCAAATTTTATACTTCTAATCTTGGATTGCCTACTAATATGTGAATATTCACTATGATAATATTCCCATAAAAAAATGTATACATTATATAAAATCAAAGATATTTATACTAAAAATAATGTGAAATAACTTTTAAGGTATTTGATGTGCATATGAACATATAAGACTATCCATACTCCCTATATACTTTATTTACATAGATATGGATGATAATGTGTGAAAATGATTTTAAAAATCATCTAGTTATAAAGCCTAAGTTGAATAGGGAAATTTGATCAACAAGAAGTTTTTTTTTTTTCTTTTTTTTTCTTTTTTAATGTTGGAAATGAATATCACTATTTTAAAAATATCTCCTTTATAGTTATCATATCTGATATTAGTAGGTCACCAATAAAATAATAATAATAATAATAATAATAATAATAAATTGCATGATAGTACATATAAGAAATATGAACACAATAATATTATTTTACCTATTAAATGGAAATTATTGAAATAATACGCTCTTTTCAAGAAATATAGAATTTAAACTTCACGATGAATACCAAGATATCTACCATCATAAATAATTTAAGTCAATAATCCAATGTAATATTAACCTCTAAACAACTTGACACATATGATAACCTTATCTTAGCTAAAAGAGAGTCAAAATTATGCCAAATCACTGAAAGGTTGCATACCATAGTTCCTCTACATAACAAAAACATAAAACACATCACATGTATTTAAATTATAGATTTTAAAGTATTTTAACTCAAAAGAGCAATAAATTTAAATGCACAACTTACCCTAGTATTTGGTTTGGTTCTAATAAAATTAACAGAAAATAAAAACTAAATATTTATGGTAGTCATGAAATCATTTTTAAAATGATTGAAAAAGAGGAGAATTCAATAGAATATTTCATGGTTTCAGTTGACATCTTTGATTTTTTACAATTTTTTTAAGAATGAAGAGAGATCCTACAATATTTTAAAAAGGATAAACATTATTACTCTAAGGAAATGGTGGCATTGTATTTGCCAAAAGACAAAACAAAAAGATGGAAAAAATTACATAAAGTCAAATGTTTAAAAGGATGTTGATAGAGGCAAGAAAAATTGGTAGTGATAGATAAAAGAGAGGCCAAAATAAAAACACATCATAAATATTTTTTAGAGAGTGGTTGGTGTCATAGGGAGATAATAGAGAGAGCATGGGATAAATAGGGTAACTAAATGAAGGGAGTATAAATTAAGAGTGTAGGTATAGATCAATCTTCGAAGGAAGTTGATCCAAGTGGTTCTACACAAAATATTCTCAAATGGCACCCTTAATGATGCACTAGGCCATGATTTCATTATAATGACCTATAAAACATAGACATTGGGTGATGTTTAGAGGCAATATTTTCTGTCAAATCCTTTACAAATGTAGTTTCATACCTAAGATAGGGATGCAAATATGTCACATCTTCATCTACATAGCCAAGAAAAGTGAGATCAATATTTTTAACTTACCTATCTACCAAGTAGATGTTCTAGGGGAAGGTTAGAATCATCAAAGAAAATATGGAAAGTTATAGAAACCATAATGAATCATTGTGCAATTGACTATGTAACATTATGATCTTACCATTAATTCTTCAAGTTTTAATCATTAAAAATGGACTGTGCAGTAAACTACACTATAGAATCATAACCTAAGAGTTGTCAATATTTAAATCAAGCCATCATAATTGAAAATACAAACTCTAAGAATAAAAATGACTATGATTCACCTTTAACTTAACTACCCTAATTTATGTGAAGGCATAAATGATAAGAGTAAGGGATTATAATTTAAGAAAGAAAATGGTTCACCTTACCCTTGTGATTTCCACATAATGTGTGCCCAATATATGATAATATTTAATGAGATGTTTGTTGTTTGAGGATGAGAAACTAGTTAATTAGGGGTTGTGATAAGCTAAGAGATTAAACCTGAAATACCTTCCAAAATAAACCTTTTTATCCTTTTCAATTCGCCATAAGCATATCAATGTTTATTTTTAATCCCTTTTTGTTATATATTACTGAATGAACATGTTATATATATCTTTGATTTTTTATGATTAAACTATTTATTTTATTAATAAGATTGTGTCATTTGTTGTGATTACAATTTTTGATCTATTACTAATCTATTATATGTTGATTTGATGGACAAACTATGAAATAGAGGACATAAATTTAGTAGTTAGACAACTGATTGGACACTCACAAGTTAACCCATAGAAAATTTTCATCTAAGCCATAATAAATGGTTAAAATAACCAATAACAACAAGATAAGCTATTCCATAGCAACTAGGTAGCCAAATTGAAAACATTAGGTGACCAACCCATAACAATAACTATAATGAGTATTCTAAACCATAATAGTTGTAAAAATCATGTTTACCGACACCATGAACTATAAAATTTTATCCAAAACATAGACATAATTATAATTATTATTATAACATGTAGTAAATGAAATCTAACCTATAACATTTACTATTAATGCCATGGTGTGACTATGATGACTAACTCATGGTTTGACTCAGATGTCCTCCTTAGTCTAAGGTGTATGGTAGTTTATAAAATCTATGTAAATGAAAATTTAATGTTAGAAAAATCTATCACCACTCCATTTTATTTTTCCTTTGATACCATCACAATGATGTAAAATATTGTTCTATGGACATGTCCTATTTTTTTCTACTTCCTTAATATTGGTTGTAAAATCTACCATAACAATTATGTACATTATTTTTTCCTAATTTATGATAACAACCAAATTTTTATTGTAACTATAATATCTAAATAATAACCCACCCTCTCTAAATAGAAACCATGTTGTGTCATAAAATAAATGACAACTAAAAAATTTAGAGATAGAAGATTGCATTATGATCTAAAACATTTCAATTTTCATGTATAAATATTACTATTACTACATGATCACTAATTAAATAATAAGAGGTTTGAAGTAATCAAATATAATGAGATGAAAGTATTGAAACATAATTCCATCAAAGGAATGGACCACTTGAAATTATTTATGGAAAAGATCCTATCCATTAGTCTAGATTCAATTTTATAGTGTGTGCATGCATTATTCAAGATTTTATTAGACTATAAAATATTTTTTGTTACATTTAATTCTTTAAATAATAATTTAGAATTTTTGAAAGTTCAATTCCATAGTGTGATAAATCTTCCAATCTAATAGTAAATTTGATTTCATATTATTTTCTTTGATTATGTTTACTTTCCATGCAATTGTGTTATCCTAATTTACGCAAATGTATTTCCCTATACATAATATATAGCACCTTAATCCACTAAAGAGACTAGTGTTACATGTATGGTGATAACTCTTTGATAAATACATGACTTGGGTTGACAATTAACAAAATTTTCAATATAAATAAATCAAATGGTTTGCCATCAGGTGACTCTATTGGGTTATAGGAGAGATTTATTACCTTATAGATTTAAATTATGGTTTGATTTTAATTTTAATTGATCACGAGGATTATTTTATAAAATATTATTTTATTATACACTCTATTATTCCCACCTCACTCAATGAATTCTTTGAGGAAATATTTATAATGGGAGGGGGGTGTCAGGCTTATTTTCTATGTCCTCCTATGTATTGTATTATATGTGTTTACTATTAGGTTATGCACATATTATTGATCTTCAGATGTGATTAATTAATGATATTTTATATGTCACTAAGGGTTTTGGATATAATTCTAATTATTGGCATTCATTTAGTTTTAGAGATAATGTTTATTTGCTTGTTTTGATGATATTCCTTATATGGTTCTCTGAATATATTATTATGTGATTATTACACATTTAAAGATATATCAAAATTTAACCTTGACACATACAAAGGATGATGACATTCATCATGATTAACTTGATATTGGCATCTTATTGGCATTCATATATATTACTAGACATCTAGTGATGTCAATTATGGTTATGTGTTGTACATGGCTTATTTTGAATGCATTTAAGATTGTATTATTTCTCTCTCTCTCAATGATGTGTTTTGAATTGAGATATAGTCATAGATATTAAGGATTAATATTACCTAATAATAGTCATGATATTATTTGGATGGTCTATTAATATTTTATTTGGTTATATTCTTCATGATCTAGACATTATTGCTGAGGGACATGAGTTATATTCATATATTATCTAGCACTTTATGGACTAACTATGTGATTTATTTTGATATTAAATTTTGATGATTAATATAATTCATTTCGTTTATGTGGTGTAAAAAACTATTTTATTCATATTTTTTCTTAGTCACTAATCTAATGACATGTATGGATGCTGACATTATGTGTACTACTATTGTAATGTGTTTAGCCAAGGACTAACTTACGGTCATGAGGGTAGCATTAATTTTATTAGGACCTAGAGGAGACAATGTGGTTATGGTACCAATGTTTAATCTTCCCCTACATTCTTATAGTAAATATAAATATTCATTTGTATACTACACATTGGAGGTATAAATGAAAAAAATTGGTAGGGGCCATTGGTAGGATATAATATAACTCCCTACCTATGTTATTATTAAAAATTAATATGAATATTGTCTATAATTCATATTAGATGATGCTATGACATTATTTGGTTGGATTATTTATCAATATTTAAGCTAACTTTTATCCATTTAAAAAAATATGTTTTATGAAAGTTCATTACATAAGCTCCAACAGGTATCAAGTATACAACCTCTCACTTTAGAATCAAAATAACTGGACCCAAGACACAAGTTTTAGTTCATGGTTTTAAAATAATAATCTTTAATTGAATAATAAAATGAAATTTAAAACCTATTAAAGGACAAGGTTTCATAGTTTTACACTTCAAAAGGTCAACTAAAGATTACTAACTAACAAAACATGGATATTGACAATGATGTTATTTTAAATACATGAAATTTGATAATTGAACATATAAAATAGACAAGGCTATGTGTAACATAATATTCAAATTTCCACTTGTCTACCATTTCTAAAATAAACATTCAGTGTTAACTATTGGAAGAAAAAAAATATTTACCAAATACAACATTCACTCAAATTTATATACACGTGTTACCAAAGTGTAAGGGATAAACTTATGTGAAAAATTCTAATAATGTTTGTTAATATAATTACCTGTAGACATATATATATCTCAATCATAATCAAGAATAAAATTTTGATCATAACTTTCCATTCAAATAGTTTGAATAACATTCACTCGATCAAAGTAATTTAGAACATATAATATATATGTCATCAATGAAAAAATTAAATGAAAGAAACACTAATCATTAATCTAAGTGAGAAAGGGAAGACATAAAGTCAAAAAACATCCATGTTAATTTATTAATCTTAAAAATTTAATTATATTTCCAATTTTTATATCTTATTCTTTCTAATTAAAAGAGTTCAGAATGGAAAATATTTATAAAAAAATATGGAGCTTAACTTCTTGAATATATTTTTTGCATGCTTGCAAGAAACTATCTAAATTTACAAATTATTGTGAAATATCTATCTCTAAAGTGTTACATATAATGAGACAAGTGAATCATAAATTCTAATACCAATTCCCTTTGAACTTATCACTTTCATATTAAAACTTCAACACACCAACTACTTTCCTTAAAAAGCTACATGCAGAGCTTGTAATGTTCCTCAAGTCATGACAAATAAATAATAAACTTCTTAAACTGAATCTAATTTTTAGTAACCAATTATGCATGGTTTAGATATTATTTTATTGTAATGGCCTTTTCCAATATTTTCATTACATGTGTGAAAAAATCCATAATTTTCTAGCTGATTTTCTTATTTTTAGCTATTATCTCTCCTTTAAATGTAATCATAGTTCAAGATCACCATGAATTCTTCCTTAATCATTAGGTTGTTATCTCCTTTTAATGATTGTGTCCTATTTTCATCAGTGGAAAAATAAAGAAATAATATTTTCCATCAAAACATTTATTTATGAAATTATGATTGTCAGTTGACATAGTAAATTTCCAAGTGAATTTATAGTGTGAGTAGTGAAAATTTCATATATATACCAATATCAAATAAATATATAATCTAGGCATTTTTTACCATTTTTTATTAATCATTATGGTGAAGATTTTAAAACAATGTTTTCATCTTAGTGACTTCCAAGAAATAACCTCAAATATTTTGTTGTAAATGGCCACTCTTAAGTTTTGCTTTTTGTACCTTTGTTGGTGACCTTAGAAGTAAATCTAGGTCAACCTCAACATCATTCACATTTTTTTTGTGTATTTTAAGCTTGGATTGGATCTTTAAACATTTAACTTTATTTTTCATTCGATAGATAACTTTTTGGGTTATCCTATTATTAGATTTCACAATGGGCTTACGGTCCTCCTCATATTTATATTAATTATTTGATTAATCCTAATCTTTTAAAGATGTCATTTCATTGAATATTATTTTTCATTTCAAGTGATACAAAATATTCCTCTATTTCACAAACTAATAAAAAACCATATTTATAAGTTCTTCTCATAGTGATCCTTTTCATCTTACTTGTATATCTATCAAAATCAAATTTAAACTCAAGCTGATCATGAAATATCATGCCAAATTATTGATCCTTCACAAGCTACATAATATATATCTAATTCATTTAATATTCATCTCCTTAAATTTAAGGATCCATGGTGATAATAATGATTGTTTTATATGGTACTTATGTCATTAGAGGAATGAAAGTGATCATAGTGGAACTAGGATAAATGAATGGTGAAACAAATGTATTATTGGTGTCAATGGAAATTGGAATGAATGTTGGAATATCAAGATTAACCTCCACTTATCATTAAATACAAATAAATAACCTTGAACTTTCACTTGTAGCCATTGAATAAATATGGAGCATGAGATAGGATGAAGAATAAGTCATATTTTAAATCGTCCTTAGGGATGGCATTGAAAATTTATAACTCACATTCATTTTGTTTAATTATAGTATCCACAGGCACCTTTTGAGCAATGGATTCTACCATATTTGATACTATGAAAATGGGTGGAAGAGTGGAAATAAAACATATTATAACATTTTTGTCACTCAAATATAATAAATTGAAACATTTAGAAAAAATGTGATGATGGAACCATAGTGGTAACATCCAATACCTTCAACACTTGGCTTGATATATTTTCATCATTATAACCACTATCATCAAACAAAAACATAGAATCTACCAGTGATCTAGGGACATGTGAAATAATTTGTGAGAAAGGAACACTTAAATAAGTAAGAGGCATAACTTTATTCATACAAATATATATAGGGGTAAAAAGAGAAGTACTAACATTCACTAAAATTGAAGGAGCAAATAGAGATATAAATACTTATGGCATTTTTCACATTGAAGCAACCATATAAGGTGTCATTGTGGGAAACCCATGTAGAAAATTATTCATTATAATCAGGTTTGTTTATTGAGGTCCTTTGTTATCCCTAACCAAAGCAACATCATGGATTAGTTTTTCCTTCTAAACATGTGACTATAGTGGTGTTCTATATAGATCAAATTCTTAAAAAATTGTGATTAGTTTTGAATCATTTTTAGCTTGAGGTGACATAATTAATATTGGTGGCCATGATGAGGATAATATAAAAGGATATTTTCCTATGTAATTTATAGATGCTTGGATACCTTTTTATCTAGATCATAATATTTAACAACTTCATTTTAAAACTTACTAGATAGTGTAATATTTAGTGTGAATTATTATTTGATGACTAGGTTTGATATATAATTGTAGGGTGTGGGAGGCCATGTTATTTAACTTATATTTTTATATAGTCTTTAACTCTTTAGACAAATTGGCTACCCAAATATTAATATACTAACATGTCACAAATATGGTGAGGAAGTTTGTAAGGATAAACCATGATTCCTTTTACTCTCAAAATAATATATGTAGGATAGTAAAAGTAGCCACCAATTTTTTAATTGATTACCTCATCTCCTATGAAAGTATTTAATTTTAAAATATATTATAGAGTAAAAATATTGACATATTCACTATATAAACTCCTAATATTTATACAAATACTATTTATTATATAACACATGAGTGCGTGAATCAAAAGAACTTGGATAGTTGGGAAATTTTACATGTCTAAATTATATAATGGCATGATGAGTGTCCATAATATATGGCATCATGTAGAAACCATAACATTCCTTGACATTACAAACAATTTTTTTTTTCAAATCAAATAAATAATCTCACCTAGGTCATGCTTCTTACTCTCGTTAATAATCCCAGCAAACAAAGGTGTCCATAATTTATTTACATGGTCAATTTCTGTAGTACCATACAAACTATTCATTAATAATATTTCTACTATAAAAATAAGACTAAATGTTTTAGTGGTTTAACTATATACATTGTCTTTATTAACCTAATTGACACTGTCCATCAACTAATATTTTTAAATTTTCATTACATTTTTCAATTTCATCCTCTTAGTAGTGGTAGCCTAGTTATAGGTGAAATTTGGAGTCATAATTTAAAATAATTTTTAAATTACACTTTGGAAACATAATCAATTATATTTTTAAAATTGAGAGATAATATCACATTTTCATTAAAATCACACCCAAAAAGAGATTATATTTTTAATAAATTCAAATTTTACTACTTCACTCACCATAGTAGTTATCAACCAGACTCACCTACTCAAAGCATCAACTACATGATTTTGTTATACTTAAATTTTTGCTTCAACATAAAATTATAACCCTAAAATAAAGATAGTAACTTTGCATGCCTACTATTCAACTTCTTTTTTGTGTTCACATAGTTCAAAGCCTCATGATCAGTAAATAGGGTAAACTCCTTAGGCACTAGGTAATGCCTCCAATGTTTTAATACTTTTATAATGACATAAAGTTATACATAATATGTATAATAATTTGTTCTTCCCTCATTAAATTTATAACTAAAATATTTTATTGCCTTCCCATAGTGATTCCACATAGCACCAATTCCCACCAATGAAGCATCACAATCAACCTCAAACACTTTGCTAAAATCTAAAAATGTTAAAATAGGATTTTCTATAATTTTCTTTTTTAACACTTACCCTAAGATAACATTTTATATTTTTGGAATATTTGAGGGAAATCGTGAACCGTAAAATCATTAACCCTAATGGTGAAATTTATTTTAAGCTCCTTTATTCGATGGTGGCACACATCATGATCATGAAGGGATATAAGTGCAAGAAATAGGATGAGATTGTAGAATATGTGAGCAAATCTATCTTAATTTTTCATGCACTGATCTAGATCCAAATTGAAGGGTTCAAATAAATATCTCAAGGAATAAGAGGGATGCATGGCTTATCCTTAGAGCTGCTATGAATGGAAAGGAAAGAAAGGAGGTCTCTATACATATGAATGGTGACATATCTAATGAATATCGATAAACCCTAGGTCACACATGATTTAATATGGATCTAACTAATTCAATAGGAGGATGTAATAGGGAAGCATAGATCCAATGTTAATAGAGGCAAAGAAAGTCAAAACCTAGAAATATGAAAAAATAAGTGGAAGATCTTTCATTGAGGTTGTGGAAAGATGTGAAATCTCTCTTATGATTTCAGCCAAATATACAATGATTGTTTAGTTTTATAAATCAAAGATGGAAGCTATTTATGTAAGAGAATAATGGATTTGTATGTACGGGATGATTTATAAGTTTGAAGGGTCATGGCCTACTCTTATAGCTTTACCTGAGTGGATCTAAGATAGATATAAAGCTAGGGTGGAAGGTATTATACATATCTAACCCTATTACATAGGTCTTTTTCTTTTGATTTTTAATTCTTTAGTAGATAAAGAGGCTATTTTTAATGACATGGTTTGGAGTTGGGATAACCACAATTTGTTGGTAAAACTATCGCATCCAAATGTTGATGCACAGACTAAAAATTTTAATTTCAAATTGATTTGGATTAGTCTTCCAAATATTTATTTTTAGTTTTGGGATAATGTGGTGTTTTCAACCATTGTAAATTAAATAGGTAATTTCTTGTATAGTGAAAATTTGACTTTTGTTAAGGGACATGCCGCATATGATCATATTTTGTTTTTTGTTGAGTTTTCTAAAGAGTCACCTTCTCAATTAAATCTATGGGTGGGGGAAAAATGGATGAAACCCATTGATTTGGATGGTATACCTTTGAGGTGTAAAATATGTTTCAAAATAGGTAATCTTGTGAATGATTTCCCATAATATAAATTCAATAAGATGGTATCATGGTGGAAAAATGCATAAATTAAATATAATATGGTGTCATCTAGAGAGGATAGTGGAAGCGATAGTGAGGGATCTGATTTAGAAATCAACTTGGAATAAGTGGAGTAGTATCATTAAGATGATACATTTTATAGTGAGGCAAAGACCAAGGAGGGGGGATACAGAGAATACTAATGCAAATGTAAAGTTTAAATCAATTTCAATAGCCTAATCTCGTTTACAAAAAAATGAGTGTTTGAATCGGTGAAAACACATAGTCAATCAGATTTCTTATATATATATATATATATATCCATCCCCATATTGTAAAATCCTTAGGACAAAGGAGAATGGAAAAAATGTAGTCATAAAAACAAAGGCACATGTAAACAAGGTTTGAAACTCTTGACTATGTCTCTTAGATACAATAAAGAGAATCTCATTGAAGATTCCTAAATAGTCAGTTTTTTCTATTTTTGTTTTAAATCTTTGCATTTGAGGCCATTTTTTTAATACTTTCCAGTAGTGCTTTGGATGTTTTTTTTCATTCTTTTGTAGCTGAGTGTATTATTATATTCTATTGGAGTGACCTCAGATTTATTGTTTCAATTATATCGTATTAGGTCTCTACTTCAAAAAAAAACTATATTCTTCAACAACTCAAAACATTCTATTTCTATCATTGTCCATGTACATTATTTTCCTTTCATATAATTTGTTATTTTTGCAACAAGACTACTAAATTATTAATAAACTTTCTATAAAAAGTTTATAAACCATCAAAACTTCTTATCTATGTGATGCTCTTTAGGATATGACACTCAATAATTAACTTTACTTTTTCTTAATCTATTCTTACACCATCTACTGAAAATACAAATCCCACAAATACCAAACTATTCTACATAAACCTGCACTTCTTCAAATTTGCATAGAGCTTACTTTTTCTTAATCATTATAATATCATTCATAATTGTTGTAAGTTTTCTTATTTATTCTTACTAAATATTAAAATATCATCAAAATAAACAACCATAAACTTATCATTGTATTCTTCTAGAATTTTGTTCATCACCCTTAATAGTGTGCTAGGTGCATTATATAACCCAAATGACATCACCATCAACTTATATAAACCATCTCTAGTCTTAAATGTTGTCTTCCATTCATGTCTTTCAAAAATTCAAAAATGATAGTAACCACTCCTAAGACCAATCTTGGTAATATCTTTTTCTCCTGTAAGAACATACATCATATAATCTAAATGAGGTATAATAAATCTATACTTTATTGTAATTTTGTTATTTGATATACTATCCATTCACATCTTACACCCTCCATATTTATTTGGAGTTATCAATGCTAGTGTACTCATCAATAACCTACACCGTTCCTTCACCATGATAGTGTACCCATGTCTTATTTCTTTCTATTGCATCTATTTATTCATTCATGGCTTTAGATCATTTATATTATTTTAATGCTTATGCAAAACATGTAGGTTCATCTAGGGAAATAAATTAAAATTCAAATTTTCATCATCATACCTTGAGTCATCATATATCTCCCTTAAGCTCCTTATCTTTCTAAGCATAAGATAAGTAAGTGTTTGACCTTAACTACTACTGGAGTTGCTTGATCGGGGAACATGTTGTGAAGGTGATGGATGAGTTACTAATGGTTTACCTTGTTGATCTATGACTTGTTCATTTTGAGCATCTTCATTTCCATCATCTATCCTTATCGATTCTGAGATACCTAATGTAGTTTAAATAATGACATCCCATGATTCATGTTCAATGAATTCGACATGCCAACTAATCATAAACTTCTTTATAACTAAGTTGAATAATTTTTATGATTTAGTTTCTTAGATGTTTAACACTATACCTTCTATTTGTCCATACTTCTTGTGCATTCAAATTTCAACCAACCTTTGTGGGATACTTGTTCAAAAACTATACTAATGTTGTTACAGCTTCAACATAACATTCTTTTGAAAGTCCCTTGGCTTTTAACATACTTGTGTCTATCTCTTGGATGGTCCTATTTTTCCTTTCTACCACTCCATTTTTTTGTAGAATGTATCTAGCTATGAATTACTTTTCAATTCCTTCATTCTTTCAAAAATTTAAGAATTCATTAGAAACATACTCTCCCCTTCTATTTGATCTCAAGGCTTGATGAAATATCCACTCTATTTTTCAACCAATGCCTTAAACCACCTAAACTTCTCAAAATCCTCATACGTAATCTTTAGGAAATAAATCAAAATTTTCCTTCTATAATCATCTATTAAAGTTAATAAATATGAATTATTAGATTTGCCAAGATTTTTCATTCTACCACAAAAATATGAGTGCACCAACTCCAAAAGTGTTTTTTCCCTTCTAGAAATCCTTCGTTGAAAAGGCTACCTATATTTTTTCCCTAATATGCATGACTCACATCTTCTTTAATGTTATAAAATCTTTGGTAGACCTATAACCATATTCTTCTTAGAAAAAATATCTAATCTAGAAAAGATTAAATTCCCATACCTCAAATGCTAAAGTCTAGTTGTGTCTTTAATGACTATCTTGAAGGTTGCTTTATGTAATATTGTTGTACCCTTAAGAGAATCAATTTTCATCATGAGAGAAAACATTCAGTTCTTTGTCATCTGAACCATAAATATAATGTTCTTGCTTCCTTCCTTGTCATAGATTTTTCAATCTCCATTTTCCATCAGTACTCTATATAAATTATGGACCACCTGTCCAATACTCAAAAGATTATGTTTTAAATTTGGGGCATAATAGACATCCTATATTGCTCTCCTTTCACTTTGTTGGGTTAGATAATTATAGTTAATTTACCAATAATATGAATTATTTCATTGTTATCCATATTAATATATGATTTAATATTCTTATTAAGGGAGGAAAATAGGTTCTTATTACCACTCATGTGGTTACTACATGCACTATCCAAATACCATACCTCAGCACTACTCTGCTCAAAAATATTGCATACAATGAGTATGTTTGGAAAATGTTCATATTCACTTACATTATGAGTGGCTACATGTGCACTTTATTTTTATTTTTTATATTCCCTCTTTCTACATTCACTGGAAAAGTGACCATAGTTATGACAATAATATCATTGAATATTAATTTTATCATACTTTTGATTTGAGTTACTACTCTTGCTCTTATCTTAAAAGTTTAGTTTGGAACTACTTACTCTTTCTTGACTGTCTAAACTTGATATTCCATAGTAGCTCCTTCCTCTTCCTCTACATCTGAAGCTTATGCCTCTATTTTATCTTCCTCTCCCCATGCCTCTAAAACTAGCCTAAGATTTGAAGTCTTAATCTAGAAAAGAATGTCTAGATCTATTCAATAGGTACTCATGGGTTTGAAGAGAATCCATCAATTCATCTACTATCATCCTATAGAGTTCTTTGGATTCCTTAATAGATATGACAATTGGATCATATCTCATAGGAAAAATCCTCATATTTTTTTCAATTATCCTTTGATCATCTATTATTTCACTATTAACTCTTAATTTGGTTTGTTAAGCTAGAGATTATAGTATGAAATTCAAAAATAGACTCATTTTCATTCATTTATAATGTTTCAAATTTTATTCTAAGCATTTGGAGTTTCACTAATTGTACCTTATTAATACCTTAGTAGGAATTTTAAAGGGTCTCCTGTGCTTATTTTATGTAATTTTATACTACAATTCTTAGATATATAGCTTCTACCATTAATGTCTCAATCAGATTTAATGATTATACATCCTTCCTCTAATTATCCTTCAAATGGGTCCTCTTGGAATTTTTCAATACATTTTATACTACTTGATTGGTCATATTCATGAAACCAGTGATCACACACACCCCTAGATAATTATCCACAAAACTTATCCTCATCTTCTTTGCCCAAACATCATAGTTCTAGCCATCAAACATTGGCATATGTTGCTAACTCTTTCCTTCCATGTTAGCTATATTACTAATGTATTCTCCTTTTTTTGTTTGACAGATTTGAAATAAATATGTCTTGTAAAAAAATGGATTATAACTCAAATATTTAGTCACAAAGCATTGATCAGGTTTTGATGTAATAAAACATTGCGTGAAGAAATGACACTTTTCTCCTATAGTCTCCCATGATCTGCAATTTTTGCTTGTACCAAGACTTTTATTTGACTGCCCTTGGTATATTTGACTAAGGCTGTGACCTTTTGTCTTATATGTTTCATGGTTTTGAGCTACTGGCTAATGGTTGTTTATTGGTATCTATCTCTATCTTTTTTCTTTTAACTACTATAGATCTGAAATCTATACTTCTCCCTAGATCTTCAAGTGCTAAACTTTATTAATTATATTCAGATCACTCCATTTAAAGGGCTCATTCTCCCATGATATTTTCCTTCTTGAATAGTTATGCTTTTATCTGCAGGAAACAATATATATCTCACTTTTAATAGTGTTTCTCCTTCTTTGTAGACTACATTACCTATTCTAAAAAGATATAGTCTCCTTCACTATCTAGTAACAAGGTTTGAGGATATCTCCTTTGCCATGATCTGCAGTCTCCTAACATGTCCTTGTATTGCATCCTACACTCTTTACCAATTCATTTATCTCCTTTGGCTATGTTTTTTCATGCCATTCAACTACTTATTTCCAATGGTCTGCCTAATCTCCTATCCTTCGACTCTAATACCAAACTATTATACATAAACACTATATCACACAAGATAAAATATAGTGTTATTGTAATTTTGATGTTGTGTCTATTTCTTAATCCAACATGCTTACAATATGCATCTACAAAAAAAGGTCTTTGATAGACTGTAGATAACCAATATTTCTATTTTTATATGTTCCTAACAACTTCTAGTTAGAAAAATTGATGCAAAAAATAGTACAAACATATTTGATAAATATAATTATGGAAGAATCTATGAATTCCAATAGAAATTTATGATTGGCATTAATGCAAGTTATGTAATTGGTGGAATGGAAGTGATCATAGGGGAACCAAAATAAATAGATGGTGAAGCAAATTTATTGGTGGTTTCAATTTAAATTGGAATGGATGTTGGAGTACCTAGAGTAACCTCTAATAATAGTGAAATAGAAATAAAAAACCTTGAACTTTCATTTTTAGCCACTAAAGAAATATGGATAAGTAGGGAGGATAAAGATGTCATAGTTTAAATCATTCTTGGTGGTAGCATTGGAATTTTATAACTCACATTATCACTTTACCTAATTACAGTGGCCATAGGCACTTTTTGAGCAATGGATTCTGTCATAATTAATAATATGAAAATGGGTGAAGTAGTTGAAAGTACAACATATTTTAATGTATTGATCACTCAAAAATAATAAATTTAAACATTTAGAAAAATTATGATGATGGGAACATAGTAGTAACCTCCAATACTTCCAACACTTGGCTTGATATATTTTCATCATCCTTACCACTATCATAAAAAAATAACATCTACAAGTGACAATGCAGTAATTTGAATAGGGATAAGTGACATATTTAGTGAAAAATCAACATTTAATGAAGTGAATAAAATTACCTTATTCATATAAATATAGATAGGGGTCATAATTAAAGTACTAATCATAATAGGATTAGAGAGAGATCTAGTTACATATGGCATTGTTGGCACTGAATTGACCATATAAGGTGCCATGGAGGGAAACCCATGTAGAAAGTTATTCATTAGAATAAGGTCAGTTCATTGAGGTTAATCTTTATCCTTGTTCAATGTAACATCATGGACTCGTTTTTCTTTTTAAACTGATGACTATGGTGTTGGTTTATGTAGATTGACTTATTAGATATTGATGATCAATTTTGAATCATTTTTCAAATTGAGATGAAATAATTAATCTTGGTGGCCCTAATAAGGATAATATAAAATTATATTTTCCTATAGAATTTATAGATTCTTGGCCACCTATTCATCTAGATACCAATTTTTTATAACTTCCTTTGAAAACTTACTGAATATTGGTATGTGTAATGTGAGTTGTTGTATTGATGACCAAGTTTAATAAATAATTTTAGGGGTATGGGAGGCCATGATATTTAACTTATATTTTTATAGATTCCTCAACTCATTGGATAAATTTTTATCTAAATATTACTCTACTAACTTGTCACACCTAGGATGAGGAAGTTTGTAAGGCTAAACCATGACTCCTTTAACTCTCAAAACAATATATGTAAGATAGTACAAATATCCACCAATGTTTTAATTTATTACCTCATCTCTTATGAGAGGATTAACATATTATGTTCATTAATTTAAAAATACATGGGAGGGTAAAAATAGTGACATATTTCCTAAATACACTTCTAGTATTTATACAGATATAATTTACTATATAACACATGAATGGGTGACTTAGAAGAACATAGACATTTGGAAAACTTTACATTTCTAAATTTTATAGTGGCATTATAAGTGTCCATAATAAGTGACACCATGTAGAAACTATAACAATCTTTGTCATCATAAACAAAAACTATTAAAAATCATCACCTAGATCAGGCTTCTCTCATTAATAATCACAACAAGCAAAGGCATACATACTTTCCTTACATGATAAATATACGTATCACCATACAACCTATTTATTAACAAAATCTCCAATCTAAAACCAATCCTAAAGGTTTTAATTATGTAACTATCTAAATTGTCTTTATTAACCTAATTGGCATTGTCCATAGACCAATATTTTAAAAAAATCATTACATTATTTTCTTTCATCCACTAGGTGGGGTATCTTAGTTATATGTGAAATTTGAAGTCATAAATTATAATAACTTGCAAATGCCATTTTTGAAACATAGGTCATTATATATTTAAAAGGATTTAGAGAGTATCACATTGTCCTTAAAAACATAGCTAGAAAATATAATATATAAAAATGTTTAAACCTTTTTAGTTTAAGAAGTCTGAAACTAACTGGTATTAAACTATTAAAATGGAAACACTATATATAATAATATAATAATTAAACATAATAAATATACAGTTTACTATAGAATTTATAGAAATAAAAAAAAATTAATAATAATAAAATGCTTAAGAATACATAAGGCTCCCTAAAATAGAACTATATATGCTTGTGTGAGCTCAGTATCACTGGAAACTATTTGAAATTAACCTATAGATAAAGTTATGATAAAAATAATAATTCATAACTTATTGGGATAAATTCACGAGAGGTAAGTGATGGGTACACTATGGCCTTCTCTGGCTACTATGGCTACATCTTAGTTGATTATATTCTTAATTTTCAAATATGGGTCTATGTGATCACCTATAATGGATGACTGTTGAAAATTGTGTCATGTGTTGTCATGTAGAAGTCCTACAAAATAGAAAAACCTAGATACTACACCTAGACTAGAAAATAATAAGATAACAAAATGATGAATAAATATAGGTTAGTAATGATGGTTGAGCTAGCCTAAAAAAACCCTTATAACTAAGAGATGACTATGTAAGCCAAATGGTCCTTCAATTTATGTAGTTATCCATCTTATAGTGATTGTGTCATCCATGATGATGTAAATAATCACTATATCTATAATATTGATTGAAATGATCAAAAAATATGCCCTTAACCTTCTTATGACTATTATAATGTTTTATCTTGAAAATTTAAAATTGGAAGAAGTAATACACTTTTGTTCAGTGTGTAGTTTAATTTCTAGAGAGATTTAGTGGGGTTGCAATGATTGTCCTTGATATAATATTATAAGAGAATGTTTGGAATGATTTCACTAATTATCATTACCAAATTTTCAAGAGATTTATTTTACAATGTTTTGATTCAAAAATGTGATTTTTGGAGCATGGTAAATAAGGTTGTACTAGGGGATAAGGCCATAATATTACCTATTTGGTTAGTGTGGACTTATTAAAAAAGACAGGAAATAATTGGGGCAGGTCTGATAAGAGCGTGTGGGTTGAATATGGAAACAATATGCATTTTAGAGTTTGATAAATACTATTTTTATGCCTTTTTAAGGAATTTTGTATTGGTATATTTTATGACATCCTAATCTACAAAAAAACTTGGAAAGAATGTTTGAATCATGTGAAACATGTACTGTTAGTTCTAGAATAACATCAACTTTATACAAAACTTTAAAAATGTGATTTCAACATCCATGAGGTAGAGTAATTGGTTTATATTGTTTCACATTTAGTGAAATTCATCCTTAATAAGATCAAATCTATAATGGAATGGAAAGTACTAAAGACCCTCAAGATGTTAGAAATAGTATGACTCAGGGGGGGAGAGGGGGTGAATTGGTCTTCAAAACTTTTCATTCAATTCCACTCAACTATGTATGAACCATCTTAACATGCATGTATAACTCAATAATCATAAACAAAAAGTATAAGAGCATAAAACACATAAACACAACATATACATGGGAAACCCTCTTGTGGTAGAAAACCCACTAATGAAGAAAATTGTCTAGAGTCCTATAAGAAAAACATCAATATTTAGTGGAGTACCCACTTACCTTGGATCACAAACCCAAATCTATCAAGAAATAACTTTATTTTCTTTAGCTAAGTACCAACTCACAAAGGAGCACCAATCCATAATTTACCAAGCACCCTATTGGCTTTAGTAAGCTCCAACTTGCAAGGGGGATACAACCCCCTAGATGAATTAACACTAGCTCAAACACCTAATTGTTTGATCATATTCAAAAATTCTTGTTTCTTGTATAATATATGATGATATATTATTTCATCTCTTCACTCTCTTCAGACCTCTCAAGTTGATCTTCTGGTCTCTCCACTCACCTATCCCTTTTCATGGCTTGATTAGCTCTTCTCATTTTGATCCTCTCTTGCACAAATTATATTATATTTTCATGATATATCTATTGGTTCACATGACCTCCTTATACTCATAAATTATCTATGTCATTTGATTAATCTATTCTACTCTCACTCTCTTAGTAAAGCCTTAGCATTCCATGTTTGCTTCCTTGAAGCACACAACACTATGCCTAACTACCTTGATTTTATGAAAGTCATTTGATCATATCCTTTTAGGTTAGATATACATTAAAATCACATAGGTAATACATTAAAATATTAAATAATATTATATTTAAATTCATTAATCATTAATCAATCATCAGAAAAGTATAGCCATACACCAATTCGCCCTTATTCCTCTTTTAGGCTTATGGAAACCTAATATGCCTTAAAAATAATATGTTACCCTTTGATTCTTCTTCAAGATTATTAAAAAACCTCACATACTAGGAATACATCATAATCCACTCTAATATCCCTTATCCAACTTTACTTTTAGTTTACAACACCTTTTAGTTCCAACTACCACTTGAACCCTTACTGAAATCATTACTTATAAAAGGCCTATGCATTACAAAAACTCCATCCTAAACAGTTAATGTATCTACTTAATTTTTCCAAACAATCATATAAAAAATTATATATTTAGGAAACTCATAACATCAGGGTCATCATTAAATTCATCTTATGCTTCAATTAATGGTAAATAGGCTCAGATACTCTTATTCAAAATGTTCACTCAGAACTACCAACTGACTCCAAAACACAGTCAATGAAACATGAAAATTTGATACATGGTTATTTATCTTCAATGGATTTCAATGCATGAACATGATATTACAACATCTTCATAATGAGCTCAATAAATTAGATCATGAGATATAATGAGAACTATTGGTCTTACAGACCTATCTTCTGACCTTCTTTCTCACAGACTCTACTCAATTAGATAAGCCATTTTGGCTTCAATGTTTCAATCACTAATAACAACTTTCAAGATTATAAAAATCATGGATATATATTTCAAGACAAAAAAAACAACATCATGTGTTTTAGTTTAATACTCTTTCATGAAAGCTCATCATGAAACATCTTCTCTCTTCTGTCTAATTTCTTCACTGTCTACACCACTAGGTTTGTTTAGCAACTGGATAACTTTGATCACCAATTTCACACATCTAAGATCTAGAAACTATCTATAAACATTCATGAACATTAATTAAAAGTATCAAACTTTAATCTCCATCCACTTAGTAACTTTGACTTAGTTAACATTATTTTCTACATTAATTATTCTAAAGTCAAGCACTTATCTATAGGGTTTTCTTACACATCTTAGAGACCAATCATACCTAAAGACAACTAGGAGAGTTATATTAAATATCTAATCACTTGTCTAATCATATCAAACTATTATGAGATATTTTTAATAACATCTTCAACATCAAATCAAACTTAGAGTTTGATGAGGGTGTAGACTATCTTCTAGTCTTAACAATCATTCATAAAACTTATCTCCTCTTTCCATAAACTAAAATTTTTAGTTTTGATCTGAAACCCTTCCTCATCTACAATGAATAGCTTAGGTTCCCATGTAGCTATTTCACATACCAATGAGCACTGAGAAAACCATCTTAGGTAGACATCCCTTTATTTTGTACACTCATGAAACCTTAAAACACTTTTCAAGCCTTTTATTTGAAAACCAAATCTTGAAACTTGATGTGCATACTTAAAACAACTTTTATTACCTATGACAAAGTTCATTTTGTCACTCATGTCATGGAAACATATCTTATTACCTTATCTAACCACCATTTTCTTTCTTACTTTCTAAGCCTTGACTTGTAAGTCTTATTAATCTTTAAATTTGACCTTCTAACGACTATGTTGACCTCACCTTAGAACTAAGCTATGTTATAATACCTCTTGTACACAAATATTTAGAGCACACAAATCTTTAGATTTGACATTTTATTCATCTGTAAGGTATTCAATACCTTATATACAACCTCAAACAATCTCACTCATGCTCAAACACTATCAAGTGTTCCTCATATCAATCTCTTTAGAGCATTCTCATCTTCATAGCTCATTTGAGGTAACTTTAGAGCCGCATACATATAACTTTAGAGAACGTTCCTTCTTTTTTAGAGCTCACTCATTTCATCTTTCTGCCTATAAATACTATCTCACAAGGTCTAGATAAATCATTACAAGATGTTTTTCATTTGCTATACATACTTATATTTACTCATATTGATTCTCAATGATCATAACATTCTTCAAACAATATTCTTTAATCACAACTAAAACACACATTATGAGTGCAATAGAACTCCTTCACATACATACCTCAAGGCAATTATTTTCACTAGAACAGTTGATATCAACTATATTAGATTGACATCAATTAAAGAACCATGCATCTTTATTAAAACATTTAACATCAATGACAACATTAAATATCAAATCTCAACACTAAATTATGGTTCTCAACAATATTTCCCTTAATCAATGATAGTTTATAATATTTTCCCCTTTTAGTTTACAATAGTTTCCCCCTTTGTCATTAATGGCAAGCATACTCAAAAAATGCTATCAAACACTTCTTGATGGAAATATTCTGTTAGACGTGGTTCTTGCCTTCAACATTCATCTCCTAGACTTGGTTCTTTCCTTTTATTTATCCCTTTTTTATCTTTCTCTTTTTCTCAAATTTTTTGATCTTTATCCCATCTTCTCATTATTTTATAAAATTTTATAACTTTTTCCCTTTTTTGATCTTTCTCCTCCTTTGACATTAATGATAAAGGTCTTCCATTACTATCATCTCTTTCAGAATGAACTTAGACTACAAGACCACTTCAACATAGATTAGGGTCAGTCAACTTACTCAAATATCCCCCACTCAAACCAAGCATCTATCATGATTCTATTGGTGATAAACATAAAATATCATTTATACCTATTGAAATCATACTCTTATCCCCCTGTGTGCTGAAACTATCTCTCAAAGATACTAGATGACATATAGTCTTCAGAAACTTATGACAACTTATGATAAATACCAAGAAAATTCTCAATCAGGGCACTATTCCATTTAATTCATCAAAATATCAACAAATAGAGTCTATGAAATATCTTAGACATAATATCTCTATGTAAATCATCAAAAATCACTTTCATGAGAAATAACAAAGAGCTACCAACTCCCCCTTTAATGAAACATATATTCTTTCAAAGAAGTAGGAACTCAAATATCACATAAATTTCTTTGACATGATTGTCCCATAATTGATATCAATAAAAAAATAAAGACTCCCTCTTGATCTTCAATGATCAGGATCAAGCATACAAATAGATCTTAGAAGCTTGCCTTTTCTATGCTAATTATTTTGCATTTTATCTTCGAAGCATCTTTAACTGCAACCTCATACTTATTCTAATATAATAATGTCTCCATGAAGCTTAATGGATCCACCCATTTTCATAGGGATCTAAAATAGTATGAACTAAATAGATTCCCATATCCTTATTAGGTTAAATATTCTATAGCATCCTTCTATACTTGACTAGATAATTAGGCTTGATCTAATCATAAACCTTGTCATCCATCTTCTTCTTTTATTTCACTACCTTGTCAACACATACAGACATCAAGTGTTCTTAACATTATTTACTTTATTTTTTCTCTATAATAACAAACATCCCATCCTATTTTATGAGCTAATCATGATTTATAGAGTTTGAACTTCCACAGAATCTTATTCTTTACTCTTTTTCTCCATATTTACCTTATTTATAGAGTTTGTCTTCTTGATCCATTCATGAGTGACATGACTATGAACTTTCTTGTCTTGACTAAATGACCTTATTACTCTATTAGGACTGAATATTGAAATATGTCTTACATAATTATAGTTTTAACAGATCACCTTATACATACCATTTAACTGATGATGATTTTGATCTACTTTCGACCAATTGGTTATCCCTCCATAGTTCCATGAGTACTCATTCCAAGAGGATATTTTGTATTCTCTATATCTATGACCAAACTAACTACATGGAAAATAGTAAACATTGAAAGAATTATCATACCTTATATCATTGGATTGTCTGATAGGTCATTTGATCTTCTTGTCTTCCACAATCTTCTTCTCAACTTGAGGTGCTTTGTTTTGGTCTTCTTTGAATCTAAGACATATTTTGTTACCTGCAGACTTTTGAATACTCAGGATATCATCTAGAGCCTCACTGTTATTTTCAAACTTAACCAATCTCTTCATCTTTCTAGATGCCTAATCTAACTTATCTCTTAGATATTTTATTTCAAATTTGTATCTTTTGTGATTTTCTTCTCTAGATTTTAGGCGTGCTACCATAATCTCATTCTGGGTTTCAACATTATGGATGATCTCTTTATATTCTTTGGATGTGTTTCACATATTTTTTTCAAATAATCCAATCTTTTCCTCATAATAATGAACTAATGACTTGAGTTTATTATTATTTTTATTCACAATATTTAGCTCCTCTAGGGCACCTACTAGCGCTACTTCAAGATCTAATTTAGCTTCATCACTATCACAGTATTTTTATTCATTTGATTCTTCATCAATTATGAGATATTTTCCATTTGACCAACAATCATTATCTAATTATATGCCTATGAATAGAGTTTCATTATTTTCATATTCATATTCATTCATATCATCTTCACTATCAGATGTGTCTGAATCACTTACATAAGATGAACTGTCTTCTTTCATATAGAAGCTCTTCTTATTCTTGAAAGACCTCCTCTCCTTCATACTTTCTAAAAATCTTCTTGCTCTTGTCAGATATATAGGATTTATTGTCTATATCATCATCCTCAGTCCTCTACATATAAGGATACTTGTTTGTAAAATGTCTAATTTCTCCATAGTTGAAACACTTGAATGGAAACATACCTTTTTACATGCCTAAACATGTTCTTAGCTTTCTATAAAACATAACAATCAATTCATAAACATCATCACCATCTGAACATATCTCATATTTTACCGTATTTGATTTTGACTTAGTTTTCACCTTGAAAGCTACTTCTTTCTTAAGAGGACTTCTTCCATTTTTTATCATCTAATAGGCAATCAAGATGCCATGAAACCCATCCATCTCTAGCTTGTCCAAATCTTGCATCTATTCTACTACAGATCTTTAGAATCAAATTTATAAGTTAGTAATATCAGTACCTTTTGGAATATAGTATATTCTTTCACTTCTTCACCTAGTCCTATAATGATGTTGACAACTTCAACAACTCTTAATAGGTATGATGTAATAGACTCATCTTATTCATTATCAAGATTTCAAATTATACTCTATGGTTATGCAACTTTTCCATTGTCACATTAGTGTATCCTTCATAGATGGTTTTCAATTTATCCCATATATCCTTGGCTAGAACACAATGCATTACCTTTACTAGCTCTACCTCTTATAGGCCACATAAAATGGCATTCATTGCCTTGGAGTTGTTTTCACTAGCCTTCTTATCTACTATATTTTTTGGTAGAATTAGAGGTGGAGTATATTATTCCATAAATAATTTCCAAATATCATGTTCTTGTGAAATCAGATATATCTTCATTTTGACATTCTAAAAGGTATAATTACTTCCATTGAATAATGGAACTTTAGTTGTATAAAAATATCCTCAAATTTATAAACAATCATCCTTGCTTCTTAATATATCCTTTAGGATTTGAAAACTATTCTAAAATGACCTAATTTGACACCAATTATTGGAAACAATATGACCGAGAGGGCAGGTGAATCAGTCATCAAAATATTTCATTCAATTCAACTTAGCTATATATGAACCATATTAACATGCATGAATAACTCAAAAATCACAAACAACAAAATATAAGAACATAAAACACATTAACATAACATATGTGTTGGAAACCCTCTTGGGGTAGAAAATCCACTGATAAAACAAATGGACTACAATCCTATATGATAAATATCAATCTTTAGTTGAGCACCCACTCAACTTAGAACACCAACCCTAATAATTTAAGCATAAAATTGATAGTGTTTAGCTAAAAACCAGCTCATTAAGGATAACCAACCCCTAATTTACCAAGAACCCCCTTGGCTTTACCAATCTCCAACTTGTAAGTATGCTACATCCATGTAGATGATTCAGCACCAACTCAGCCACCTGATTGTTTAATCACCTTCAAAAACCCTTGTTACTTATACAATAGATGATGATCAACTATTTAAAATATATACTCTCTTCATCCCTCTCAAACTGGTCTTCATCTCTCTTGACTCATCTAGCCCTCTTCATGGCCTGATTAGGTCTTCTGACCTTGATCCTCTTTTACATAACTTCTATTAGATATTCATGATATCTATATTGGTCTGCATGACCTCCTTCTACTCATAAATGATATATGTCATTTTATTATCCTTTTATTCTCTCTCTCTCTTTTAGTACACCCTTATCATTCCATTTTTACTTCCTCTAAGCACACTAAAATAGGCTTAACTACCTTGATTATATACAAGTCATTTGATCATATCCTTCTTGGTCAGTTTTATATTTAAATCACTTAGGATGTTCATGAATAGGTTAAATTATATTATCATAAACTACCTTATTCATGAATAAATCATCAAAAAAGGTTATCCATACATCAATTAGACCTTACTCCCTTTTTTGGCTTATGGAGACCTAATAGGCCTTCACAACTTGATGTTACCCTTTGATTATTATTCAAGCTTATCTAAACACCTCACACGATAGGAATAAGTCATACTCCACTCAAATATCTCTTATATAACTTCATTTTAGGTCTAAAACACCATTTAGGTCCAACTACCACTTGAACCCTTACTCAAATAACTTCTTATAAAAGACTTATGCATAACATAAACTTTGTCTTGAATAATTGAGGTATCTACTTAAGTTTGCCAAAAAATCATGAAAAAAATTTATATAAATAAGATCCTCATGACCTCAGGGTCATCACCAACTTCATTTTATGCTTCAACTTAGGGTAAACATGCTCAAACGCTCCTCTACAAAATGTTCACTTTAAACTACCAACAGACTTTGAAACATAGTTAATTAAACATGAACATATAATACATGATTGATTATATTCAAGGAGATTTAATTCATAAATAGGATATTAAATAATCCTTATATTAACCTCAATCAATTATATCATGAGATCTAATGAGAACTATATGTCTTACAGACCAATCTTTCAACCTCTCTTAGAGACTCTACTTAGCACCACTAGGTCTATTCAATGACTAGACAAAATTTATCACTAGTTTCACACATCTAAGATCTATAACCTATACATAAATCTCAATGAACATAAAGTATAAGTCTCACACTTTGATATTCACCCACTTAGCAACTTTGACTTGATTGACATTGCCTGCTATAGCAATTATTTGAAAATCAAGCACTTATCTATAGGGTCTTCTCACTCATCGCAGAGACCAATCACACATGGATATTTTGAGAGATTTTAATTCAACCTATAATAACTTGTATAATCATATAAAACTATTATTATCTATTTTAAATAATATCTTCCACATCTAGTCACACATAGGGTTTTATGAGGGTTTAGACAAACTTCCAATTTTAATGATCATTCATAAAACATAGCTCCTCTTTCTAGAAACTAATGCTTGTAGTTTTGATAAATAACCCTTTCTAATATATGATGAATATTTTAGTTTCCATATATATTCTTCATAAGCCAACAAGTATTGTGAAAACATTTTTGGGTAGACATTTTTCATTATGTATGCTCATGAAACCTTGAAACACTTTTCAAGCCTTTTCTTTGTAAACCAAATTTAAAAACATAATACACATACTTAAAATAGCTTATCTTACCTCTAAAATATTTTATCTACTCACTCATGTTATGTAAAATGATCTTGTTACCTTATCTATCTGCCATCTCTCTTCTTACTTTCTAAGCGTTGACCTATAATTCTTATTAAGCCTTGAATCTAAACTTCTAGCCACTCTATTTACCTCACCTTGTATCTCACATGTGTTTCAATTCCTCTTGTGTATATTTATTTAACATCGTACAATCACTCTTCTTTATATCTTCAACAAAACTTATTTGAAGCTACTTACAAATCTTCATAGCTTGACTATAGCATCTTCAGAGCTATGTACACATATCTTTAGAGAACACAAATCTTTGGAGCTGACCTTTTACTCATAGATAAAGTTTTTAATACCTTATATACAACCTTATAAAATATAACTCATGCTCAAATACTATCAATTTTTCTTTGAATCATTCTCTTCAGATCATTTGGGGCATCTTTGGAGGTACTTATGCAAAACTTTAAAGCACATTGCTTTTTCTTCAAAGATCACTTATTTCATCTTACCACCTATAAATACTATCTCACAAGGTTTAGACAAAGAATTAAAATAAGCTTTTCATTTTTTATAGATACCTATACTTACCGATGCTACTTCTCAATGATCAAAAAATTATGTAAATAGTATTCTTTCATCACATCTAAAACACACATTATGTTGACAACAAAACTCCTTCACATACATACCTCAAGGCAAGGATTTGCACAAAAACCTTTGATATTAAATATATTATATTGACATAAATAAAATAACCATGCATCTTTATTATAACTTTTTAAATTAATATCAATATTAAATATCAAATCTCAACACTAAATGACAATGCTCAACAATCTCTCCCTTAATCAATGATAATGTTCAACATTAGAACCTTCATAAATTTTTTGGAGTTAACATGGTGCTATCATAGAATTATAAAAAATTATGGTATCATAATAAATACACTAACATCCTTATTGAATAAGGATTCCTTTCATTGGATTGATCTAGATAGTAAGGTATTTGAGAAACTGGAAGAAGTTATGTGCACCACTCTAATTTTAGTGACCCTTGATTTTTTCAAAATATTTTTTGTTGTGATGCATCAAGATATGGCATGAGATTAGGTTTCATGCAATAAGTAAAACCCATTACTTTTAATATTCATCAACCAAACGGATAAAACTAATCTCAATCCAATTTATGAGAAAGAGATGATATTTATTCTTCATGTACCATATCTGATGAGTAAACACTTTTAGGTAAAGATTTATCATGATAAGATAAAATAATTTTTGGAATAAAAAATTTTATTAGAAGAGTAACAAAAATGGGTGACTAAATTTTTGGGATATGACTTTGAAATAGTCTATAAAAAATGAAAAGAGAGTGTGGTAACATATGCAATCTCCAAGTGGGATGAATAAATTAAGGCACTATTATGCACAATGACCATTTGGAAATCAAATTGGTTATAAGAAATAAGATCATAGTGGGATAATAATAACAGGGATACATAGGTCCTGATTCATAATATTCATCATGGTTTGGGTGTTTCTAATAGATTTGAGTGGAAAGGAAACACATTATGGTATAAATATCTATTGAACCAATGTAAGGATTTTGTCCTCAAATGCAATATCATTTAGGTTATTGATGCATCTCTAATAGGAGTATCCATAATTATTTAAGGCATATCATTGTATCAAGTAGGATTTATTTTGGAATATACTCAAAGTAAATATACATAAGTTTATAGTAGAATGCATGGTTTATCTACAGAACAAAGGAGAAACAATTAATACACCATGTCTTATACAACCATTATTCATCCCTAGCCAATGGTAGGAGAAGGTTGCCTTGTATTTCATTATATTTTTTCTAATATCTAATGGTACAAATGTCATCATGGTAGTTTTAGACAAGTTCACAAAATATGTTCATTTTTTCATTATTGCCACCATTTCTATCCAATATAGTAGGTGTTGTTTTTCTCAATATAATTAAAAATTTGCATGGTACCCTAATAATAATTTTAAGTGATCATGATCCTATTTTCGCCAATAACTTTTGGACTGGGTTATATTTATGTTTGGGTACTTATTTGGATCATAACTCATCTTATCATTCTCAATATAATGGGAAAATAGGGGTTATTGACAACTACATAGAAGGGTATCTTTTTTATTTTGCTTTAATTAAAATAATAATGTTGCATGTATTGGCTACCACTAGTAGAATGGTCATATGACATGTCCTTCCATAAATATTTTAAAATGTATCCCTTTTTATCAATTTAAGCTATCACCCCAATCCATTACATCACATTTAAAGGTGAAACCCAAGGTTTGATTTTTTGAGGAACACATTAAATAACAACTATATGTATTAACTACTTTAAGGGACAATTTAGTAATAACATAGAATAGAATGAAGCAATAATTTAATCATCACTGTAGTGAGAGGAATTTTGATATCATTGATTACATCTTTATAGGCTTGTATAAAAAGAAGAAGATATATTTGAATAAATATAAAAAGGATTAAAAACTTTCTCCCTAGTATTATGGCTTTATTAGATCCTATAAAAAACTACTAGTGTGGTATACAAGTTAGAAATACACTAATCTATTTTCATAGTTATTGTATTTAATGGGTCTTCCCTAAATAAGTTTATTGGATAGACAGTTTTTACCCATACTAAGTTAATTTGATTGGATTAAGAGGGTAGAGTCATTTTGGAACCTAAGGAGATCCTTCACACACACATAAAAAGGCTATGAACAAGAGATCTTAAGGACTATTTGATCAAGTGGAAGAGTCTACATCATGAAGATGCAACATAGGAGGTTGAAGCTTTCCTACAACAACATCTAAAGTTGATTCAAAAATGAGGGCATTGTTGTTTTGAATGAGATGGGTACATTATTCCTTTAACCTATAGTGTGTCTATCGATATGTATGGTTGACTTGTGGCTTACATACATTTCATATTATCATGTAAGGCAAGAAAAATATTTTTAAGACTCTATGTCATTATGAACATTATTTTTAATTTATTTTTCAAATGCATAATCTAAAAAAAAATTCCTTTTACTACAATTTGGTGTTTAGTGTAGACTTACAGTAACAAGTTAATTGTTTTGAGTTAAAATGACATAATGGGAAAATGACATGTTTTATGTCAATAGATGTTTTTTAATAAATATTTTACATTTAGGTATAGATATTTTATAGGCTAGATAAAGAGGGTTGGAGGGTTCCTCACACATTTTATTAAATGAAAGAAACATGATTACAAAGTCTATTACAAAATAGAACAAAAGGATCAAACATCAACTAAAAAAATCCTCAAGGGAAAAACAAGCCTCAAAACATGAAAAACAATGAAACCAAAGACACCACTAAGGGAAAAAACTAACAAAAACCACCACAGGGTAAATCAAAGGCCCTCTAAGGGCTATCACACTTTCAAAAGGAGCACACCCATAACCACCCATGTACATCCAATAAACACAACCACAACTAACCACACCATCACCAATGACCAACCTTTAAGACCACCACCACCAAAACCTAACCTATAAGACACCTCCATAAACCACTTGGGCACCACCATTTCCCCTACCACTACAACCATTATTATATCTACCACCTTACACTCCATCTATAAACCTATAAAAAGAATAGAAAGCCTTGCTCACCCATTACCAACACCAAGATCCCCTTAACTAAAATTACCCCTTTAAATGCCCTCTATTTACACCTAAGATGTCATCATCTACCTAACATCTTCATGCTAAAGGATCATCCCAAACCCATTAAAACCCTTATGCTTGTCATTAGATCTTACATAGAAGTTGAGACCACATGTAGTCTAGTTAGGGGATACCTTAGGCCACTAAGGGTGATTGTGGGGGGTAATGTGAGTGCCATAAAGCTGAAATAAAAACTTAACTGATGAGACAAGCCTAAGTGACTTCCTGTCACTTAATACCACCATATAATATGCCATTGGTGTATGTAGTGACTACATCTAAGATGGGAAACCAATTGATAGAGGGCCTAGGATTTTGTAGAAAATTCTACAAACCTCTAGGTGGTTAAGAAAATTATTGAACCTATCCTCTAGATCCCTAAAACCCCTTAGTGACACAACCCATTGACCCATATATTATGAAAAAATATTGGAGAATTTTACTTCCCAAATATAAACCTCCACCTCCATTACTATGTCAACTCTAAAACTCTTTTGAATGAGCTTAAATGTAACCATAATTATCAATTCCTTAACCTTGGATCCATGAACAAGTTTACCATGAAATTTGATGCAATAAAGTAATTCACCTTAACCTTGAAACATGTATCTAAAATGGCCATCTAAATAAAATCATTGATAACATGTAAGGTGCTCCCTGACTATATGATAAACACTTTATTCAACCTATAATCTAAAACCCTTCCATCAAATTTCATCCTATATTTCTTGGCCTTGACATGAAAAAGGAGTTAACTGAATGCCACCTACATCATATGTTCTATTCTCATCAATGTCATTGCCTCAAAATCACTACTAATACTCACCCTGAATGTCAATGGCTTCTATCTCCATTGGGAATAAAAACCTACTTCTATCACACTAGCACACAATGGGGATTTATGAAGTCAACCTAAAATTTAATCCATGAACAAGTTTACCATAAAATTTGATGTAATAATGTAATTGAACTTAACCTTGAAACATGTATCTAGAATGACCATCTAAATAATCACATTGATAACATGTAAGGTGTTCCCTAACTATATGATAAACACTTTATTCAACCTATAATCTGAAATCCTTCCATCAAATGCCATCCTATATTTCTTGGCCTTGACATGAAAAAGGAGTTAACTGAATGCCACCTACATCATTTATTCTATTCTCATCAATGGCATTGCCTCACAATCACTACTAATACTCAACCTAAATGTTAGTGGCTTGTATCACCATTGGGAATAAAAACCTACTTCCATCACACTAGCACACAATGGGGATTTATGAAGTCAACCTAAACGCAATCCATGAACAAGTTTACCATGAAATTTGATGCAATAATGTAATTGACCAAAACCTTGAAACATGTATCTAGAATGACAATCTAAATAAACTCATTGATAACATGTAAGGTGTTACCTAACTATATAATACACACATTATTCAACCTATAATCTGAAATCTTTCCATCAAATGCCATCCTATATTTCTTGGACTTGACATGAAAAAGGATTTCACTGAATGCCACCTACATCATATGTTTTATTCTCATCAATGGCATTACCTCACAATCACTACTAATACTCAACCTGATTGTCAGTGGCTTCTATCACCATTGGGAATAAAAACCTACTTCCATCATAGTAGCACACAGTGGGGATTTATGAAGTCAACCTAAAATGCAAGGCAATAACATTTCCCATGCTTATGTAAACCATCATCCATCAATGCCACTAAATATGCATCCCATATAAACCATAACTAATCATGTTATTGAGTATGCCTATCCATCAACCAAGCCTCCTAATCATTATTAATTATGAAATCCTTCACTTAAGATATGAATCTATTATCCAACTCATCTACTACGTTATTCACTTTGTCATAGAAATGTTTAGCTTCACAATCATTAAGAAGAGAAAGGATGTCCCAAACACAACTAAAAATATTTTACACATTATAATAACCCACTTTCTATTCCTTAGATCTAAAATAATTAACATCGAATCACACTTGATTATAATTTTCTCAATACCACACTGGTCTACCAAATCAAGTCCCAATACTAGGGATTAGGCCTCTACTTCATTACAAGTTCCATCCCCCTGATTCTATAATTTTTCTCTACTTAGTGATTCAATACAATCATGAATGATGCAATCTTCACCAAAAGCACCCAGGTTTCCCTTTATGGCACCATAAAATTTTAATTTTAACATCCTCATAGGAGGTGACACCTAATCCATCTTTCTTACTCATTTCATTGTTGTCAACAACACAACCAACTAGTTAATGGGGGTTTATGTATAGATATTTTAAGAATGTTTTTTAATTTTTTGATATTTTATTTTAGTTGAGTAATTTAAAATGAGATGTGTACACTTTAAATTATGTTAAAATATACATATATTAAGGAAGCATAACATATAATTTTATAGATGCATATAGATCTAGTGATGGATATGTATGAAGAAAATATAATGAATCAAATGACATCGATGGCCTCAAACACACCTAATTACCCAATAGATATGGAATTATTCCATGCATGGGTATATAAATCTAATGCAAAACCTAGAATAATAATTGATTATCTAAGGATAGGGACATCTCCTATTAATGAGTATGTCACATTTGACTTGATATGGAATTTCCAACATTCTATTTTGATGGAAGATGTGATTGTCTATAATCATGGTTGAGATTAGTGCATATGCATGATTTTTTTAAAAATATATCCCTATATAGGGATTTTCATTTACATTGGCAAGCACAATTTGGATATTACATGATAATCATGATCATGAAACATCATGCATAAAATTCATGTATGTAGTGTTCATGAAAAATATCCTTGACTATTTATCAATAACTATTAATGAGTTACTTGAGCATATGTAAAATGTGGTAGACCCCCATCTAGCTAATCATTTGATGTAGTTTAGAACCAGATTGAGGGGTAAAAGATCCTATTACAAAAAATTTGACATGTTGTTTCAAATTTCATCACCTACATTTTTATTCAATTTGAGTGTAACTAATAAGTATTGTCCTAATATACATGCACTAATGTCAATAACACCACCAAAAATTTGATGAGAATCACAAATACCAAATATTATTAACTATCCTCATATAGTGTCACACTACATTTACTTGAAACATATAAATTTCCATAATGAGATACTATAAAATGGAAATAGAGTAAATATTACTAGTCTAGATGTGAATGGAAACATAGAGGATCACCATCTATATCCTAATTCATATGGTTATATGGAGCATAAAAAATGGACAACCTTGATTGGATAAATGATTATGAACAAAAAAATGCTAAGAAATACTTCCATTACATTGTTCACACGTGGAACCCTTAGGATGATCCACACTAATGGAAAATATAAGTATGTTATCAGTCTTCACAAAATAGATGTCTTAGATTAAAAAAATTATTTTCTCAATGTAATTAATAAGCAATTATATATTATGAATTTTAGGCATTTTAAAATTTTATGCAATATCCATGTCATCAAAATAGAATAAAACTTACATATGTACATATATAGCATGACTATGAAGAGATAATCAGTTGTGTAGAATGACATAATATGTGTAGAGAGGGTCCTATCTACACAAAAAAAAGGAAGGTGGTGTTTTCTAGGTAAGATGTTCAATCAGTATAATATTTGTATTGAAATTAACTAGAATATGTGTGAATTAACTAAAAATTAAGTTATTATTTATTATAGGTATAATACACTATGGATATTGAATCTTTTATGGATTGAAAATATATCAAGACTCAAAGACAAGAGATAAAAAATTTGAGCCTAAAAGAATTGATGATAGATTAAATACACATAATCACTACACAATTCAGTTGTCTAGAGCAAACATAGATTAGCAACCTATTCTTTCTAGGCATGTTGTAGTAAACTACATTATCGAGTATGCAACAAAAATAGATAATATTTCTCAAACTTATCACCAAAATTTGATGTGGTTTGTAAACATTAAAAATATTGATGAATTAGAAATAAAAACATATAGGAGATTTATAATTGAAATAATTGTTGAAATATACATTTTTGCATAAGAAACATGGCACATGTTATCAGAGCTTCCATTAGAACACAGTAGTTGAGTATTTGTCAATTTGAATGTTTCACATGAGGTGTTCAAAATTAATACTAAAAATATAAAGATGACCATGATGAACATACAAAATATTTCATTGATGGATACAAGAACATGCCTTCTCACATGGAAAATGTTTCACTCATTGAGGCAACTACACTTTGGATATACAATCTATGGCCAAAAAAATAGATAATAAATGGGAGACAAGAAGTATGATAATTCTTGTGAGAGTAATTCAAATGTTTTCCTCCACCCTACATGTGAATCACATAAATGGGTTGATTTTGGGTTGTTGGAGTTATTAATTTACAAGCCATTTCTTTATATACAAAGATAAATTATACCTGATGATGATGTAATAAAATCATATTTTAAGTCATTCAATTATATTCCTTAATATGTCGATTTAATGACTATTCAAGAAGATGTTGAAAATCATAGTGATTTTTATGATGAGGGTAATCAACCTTCTCAACAAAACTCAATGGAGCATGAGTGGTAAAACATATCTAGGCTAGAAACGTGGCCAAATTATGGAATTTAATGAAATATATATGTTGAGAATAAGATATCTTGATAGATAAGCTCTATGGAATAATAGATATCAAGGTGAATAAAACACAAATAATGTGATAAAATTCATAAGCACCATGAAATATAATTATTTTATCATAGATGATGATATATCAATAAATATGAATGATGGAACCTTGGTTTTTAAAAAAAAAGAGTAACAGATATAGCTATGACACATTATCATGAAATTTAAAATATTTTGCCACTATACATGATAATTCAAGGAACAATAAGAACATGAAGATCATACTTAATTAAAACCATTTGTCAAACTCTTCAAGATGAAACATTCATATCTTATGTATATTATGCATTTAGAAATGCTTCATTTATTGTTATTTAATGTGACGTTTACAAAACATTTATATTTTTATGAAATGCTTCATATTATATGTTAAATAAAAATGTAATACCAATAAATTTTACTACCATATCTATCTTAGATAAATCTATGTAAATGACATCGAGAGATATCATTGTCGAGGTGCCTATTCCACTTATGTCACAAATTTAATATAATACAAGGGCATATTTTTATTATATAATGAATGTAATATAATGCAGAGGCCTCGAGAATGATATCTCTTGCCATATTCTATATAAATCTATCTATTAAAAATATGCTAATTAATAACTACTCAAATTTTGTTTTAGTTTAATATTATATAAGGCATTAATTGAAAAAAATAACATAACATTAAATATTTATAAAAATATTAAAATTATCCTCCTTTGCATGACCAAATAAAATAATAAATAAGAATAAATTAAAATTAAATTAAAAATAAAGAAATAAAAGAATAAAGGGCTAAATATTTAATTTGTTCTTCAATTGTTTAATGTACTACTAACATATATAGAGTATAAAATCAATCATCTTTGTAATGGAAAATTTTCATACAAATTTTATTATTAAAACTAGTTTACATAATCCATATAAACATCTACCAAAATATTAGATTCTCAATTTCCTATTACCATATAAAATTAGTTAATATTTATTTATTTAACAATTGTATGAAATTTCCATCAAAATAATTTTATTGAATTTTTTTTCAAAAATACAACAAATAGACCATAGAGGGAACATCATGTGATTGGTCCATTTATTTAACCAATCATTTTCAGCCTTTATCATTAAGTTTAATTAAAGAAATCTAAAATCACAACAAAGCGCACCACCCCTTCTAGATTCATGATAGAGATTCAACTAAAATTTAACAAGGGTGTAGAGTGCCAAGGCTTGTAGGAAGTAAAATTTGTATCATTTAATATTTTGAAGTATAAGAATTGAAACCAAAATCACTCTAATGTGGACACAAAAATAAGCTAGGCAAACAAAATGTGAAATTAAATAACTAGACAACAATACTAAAAATATGTAAATTATTCAATGAATAGAATATTAAAATTCCATAAAAAAACTATATACCCTTCAAGCCAAATATTTATTCCAGTCACAATTTTTTATATTTAATTCATGTTTATCGATGTCCATGCCAAACATGAACTAGTTTGTAAACAATCTTAGTTTCCAAATTTGGCAAGTATATAATGAGTAATGTTAAAAATAAACATGGTACTCTATTAGTTGTGTCAAAGCTAGAGTCATCCATGGTTGTTTTCTAAATTTAAGTTTTATTATTGAATGAATCTATTAACAATGATTATCCTGATAGTTTGAGCTTGAATGATGGTGTTTCCTGATCACTATGTCTATTAACTTGTTGCATGCTCATGTTCACCAAGCCTTTGATTTTCATGATTTTAGACAAATCGTGACCACTCACACTATCTTATAAATCCCTTTTTGATATTTTTATTAATTGTTTAGTTTCTTTTCCTTTACCCCATAGCACAGTATAAAAATATGAAATTATCATATTTGAGTTGTTCACACTGCATGCAAAGAAAAAAACATACTTGAGTGAATATGAAACTTTTCAAAAAAATATTTTTAAAATTTTATAATATATATAAATGAGATAGATATGCATAAGTGAAGATTTTCATCAATGATAAAGGAGCTCATGATGGCCATAACCATCAATAACAATGGACCAAACATAGTCATGAATACAGGACACCTTCTACGAATACATCGTGACATGACACAAAATGATATTATAGATGCCATAACTCCATGCACAATTCAACATAACTTATTGAAATAAGTATAATAGATTATCAAAGATATATAAAAATAGGAATTAACCCTGCTAAAAATCAATCCATTTCTTATGTCATCAATATTTGATATGTTTAAAAATACTTTTCAATAAAATATTTTAAATATTAACAAATAAATTGGGAACCCTCCAACCATATCATTACCAATTAATCAAATAAAAAACTTAACTTATATTTCCAATATAAATACAAAATAATACTTTAAAAAATAATATTAGTTGAAAAAAAAACTAAATGTCCAAAAGCTTCTCTACATGTATCATGTATTTTGAATGTATAAAATATTTAAAATTTAATTTAATTTATAATTGATATACTGAGTATAATACAATCAGAAGCTTGATATCCCAAATCCCACACTCAAGAATGCTTTTGTTCAAAAATTTAGATAAGCACCCTCAATTATATAGTCAGTAGAGAACACATTAAATAGATAGAACTCACAAGCAAATTTAAAAATATAACCACTACAAAACAAAATGTGTTTGACTTTACTAGATTTCTAAAATAAAACCAAACCAATTCAAATCTTCCATAGCATAAAATAGTGAATATTTAATCATAAGTGTTAGCCATGAAATTCAAAAGATATGAGCCTGTCAAAACAATTAAATCAATGGAACAATATTAATCAATGGAATAATATATTATATGCATGTTTATGTACTTTCAAGATGGAGGAAAGAAAAAATTACAAATATAGGGTGCACATCTTCACTTATATAGTTTGTACAACTTGATACTAATTTTTTTATGCTAATCCATGTTGAACTCTGTTGAACTCTTTAAAATGAAAAGGATTTGTGCTTATCCCTATGAAAATTTCCTTGATAAAGAAAAAAAGACTATTCCAATTAACATTATAATTTCAAACTAATATATTGCAGAAATTAAAAGAGTCACAAAGAGTTTTCAATGAATCTTCAAATTTTTCAATTCTAATCTTCTTGCCCTAAATAATCACCATAATAATTTCCTTATAAAACATTTTATATATTATAATAAACCAAAAATATTTATATTAAAAATAATGCAAAATAACTATTAAAGCACACGATATAAGACTACCAATACTCCATGTACACTTCCTTTATATATATGTATGGATGATAAAGTGCCAAAGGATTGCCAAAATCATGTAGCTATAAAGCCCTAAGCTGAATAGGAAAATTAGACCCACGACCAGTTTTTTGTATTGTTGGAAATGAATATCGCTACTTTAAAAATATCTTCTTCCCTTACAATTATAGCTGATATAAGTAAGTCACCATTAAAATAAAAACAATAACTTGCAGGATTATATAAATAAGAAACATGAACATACATATATATACATATATAATTTTACTTGTTAAATTGAAATGATTGAAATAATGCACTCATTTTCACAAAGGTAGACTTTAAAATCCATGATGAATACAAAGAGATCTACCATTACAAACAATTTAAGTCAATAATCCAACATAATCTTAACCTATAAACAACCTGGCACATTTGATAACCTTATCTTAGCCAAAGAGAGTCAAAATTATGACAAATTGATAAAAAGCCATATACCACAATTCCTTTGCACAACCACAAAAAAAACACATCAAATCTATTTAAATTTTAGAGCTGCAAATTCTTTAACCCAAAAGAGCAATAAATTTAAATCCACCACTAACCCTAGCATTTGGTTTGCTCTCAGTTTATTGTTCTTCTCGGCGATTCCAATAGTCATGGAAAATTGAAAGAAACCAAGAATTGAAGATTTGTCAAAGTTAAGAAATCATTCGAAGAATGCTTGAACAAGAGGAGAGCATTTGGAAAGATATTTCACGCTTTCAATTGGCAGCTTCATTTTTTTTAGAATGAAGAGAGATCTTACAATATTTTAGTGCGGACCAAAACCATTACTATAAGGAAATGTGTTAGAATCAAGAGAGCATGCAAAAAACAAGAACTCAAACAAATAAATAAGAAATGAACACAATTGCTACAACAATCTCTTGAAAGAAAAAGATTTTATTGATCTTCAATCTTCCTTGCTTACAATGATGCACCCAAGCATATTTAAATAGAATTGAATACAAAAAATAATTAGAAAACCAGAATAAAGACTAATTTTAGTCTTTACATGCAAACTAACTCTCTAACAAATTCTCTAACAGTTTAACTAACTGTTTGTTAACTAACTGAATGTAAACTAACTGACTGCTCAACTAACAATTTACTAACTAATTGTTTAATTGTAGCTAACTGCTTGCATGCATGAGGAGTGGAGAGATTAACTCCAATTCAACTTGAGTCTCTAACACTCCCCCTTAATTTTTACCATTTACAACTTTAGCATTTACAATGCCTAAAATTTGTCTCAAATAATCAAAGATCTCTTTTGTTAATGCCTTTGTAAATATATTTGCCAATTGATCTTCAGATATATAGAAGTCTAGAAGGATTTCTCCATTGTTTACTAATTCTCTGATAAAGTGAAATCTTGTATCAATGTGCTTGCTCCTCTTGTGAAACATGATTTTTTGATAATGCAATTGCTGATTTGTTATCACAGAAGATTGGTGTTGAATCCTTCTATGCTTGTAATAAATCTTTCAATATTATTCTCATCCAAGTTGCTTGACATTTTGTTGATGTGGCTGCAACATACTCTACTTTAGCTGATGAAAGTGTCACTATAGGTTGCTTTTTGGATGCCCATGTGACCACACCTGTGCCTAAAAGAAAGGCATATCTAGAAGTACTCTTCCTATCATCAACGCTACCTACAAAATTACTATCTGTAAAACCAATAAAAATAAAATCATTAGTTATGGAATATAAAATTCCATATTCTATAGTTTCTGCCACATATCTCAATATCCTTTTTCCAACTTGGCAATGTGAGTCTTTCGGTGACTCCATGAATCTTGAAATTAAACTAACCCCATAACTGATGTCTAGTCTAGTAGCTGTAAGATACATCAAAATACCAACTAATCTTTTGAATATTGTAGAATCAACATTGGATCCTTGGTCTTCTTTGCTAAGTTTAGTCCCTGTAGCAACTGGTGTAGGTGATGGTTTATAATTCAGCATCTTAAATCTTCTTAACACATCCTTTGCATATTTCATTTGACAGATAAAAATTCCTTTCTCTGATTTTACAACTTCTATGCCCAAAAAATACTTCATTAATCTCAAATCTATCATTTCAAATTCCTTCTTCATTGCTGATTTAAAAGTGTCTATAGACAAATTTCCAATAAAAATCAAATCATCAACATATAAACAAACAATCAAAATCTGACTTTCTTTGTTGATTTTTGTGTACAAAGTAGGCTCACTATTACTTCTGCTAAATCCATTGTTTATCATATATGAATCTATCATACTATACCATGCTCTTGGTGCTTGCTTGAGACCATAAAGAGCCTTCTTCAATCTGTAAACTTTTTCTTCATGTCCTTGTACTTCATAACCTGTGGGTTGTTTCACATATACTTCTTCATCTAGAAAACCATTCAAGAAAGCTAATTTTACATCCATTTGATACACATAAAAATTATTTTGAGCAGCAATTAATAAAACCATTCTAATAGTATCCAATCTAGCAACTGGTGCAAGTGTTTCATTATAGTCATTTCCATGTTCTTGTGCAAAACCTTTTGCTACTAACCTTGCCTTGTTCTTTTCAACATTTCCATCTGCATCAAATTTAGTCTTATAAACCCATTTGACTCCAATACAATCCTTACCTTTAGGTAAAATAGTTAAATCCCATGTTTGATTTCTTTCAATAGCATTCAACTCTTCATCCATTGCTTTTATCCAATGTTCCTCATTCACTACTTCTTCATAATATATAGTATCATGAGTGAAAAGAGAAAAATTTAAAACCAAATCTAATTTCTCTTCTTCTTGATTATAAATCTCATTCAAATTTCTCATTTTCTTACCTTTAAGTCTTGATCTCATAGTAGCAAGAGTTGGATCTGATTCATCACTTACTTGTGAATTTGGAGTAGGGTGACATGCATGACTAGATGCTTCACCTTGTTCAAACCTCCTTGGTGTTATTATTGGAGTGCTTGTGCCTACTTGTGGAGAGGATTGTCCACCTTGCAAATTTTGTTCTTCAAAAACTTCTTCATCCTGTGGAATTGGTGCTCCAACTGTGATGGTGCTACCATCGCATGCTTCTGCTTCCTTAAGTTCAACATCTCTGCTAATAATCACTTGCTTTGAAATAAGGTTATATAGATTATAAGCTTTTGATTCTTCACTCTAGCCAAAAAAAATGCATTTCTCACCTCTATCATTAAGTTTCTTTCTCAATTTAGATGGTATAAGAGAATATGCAACACAACCAAAATTTTTGAAATGAAATACACTATATTTCTTACCACTCCACGCTTCTTGTGGAATTCAGTCTCTGACACTCTTTATTGGGCTTCGATTCAGAATATACACTGCACATGCTACTGCTTCTACCCAATATTCATTGGCAAGTGTTTGCCTTTCAACATGCTTCTTGTCATCTCCATGATTGTTCTATTCTTTCTTTCTGCTACACCATTCTGTTGTGGTGTGTACCTTGTAGTCAATTGCCTTTTAATGCCATGATACCTGCAAAAATCTTGAAATGCATTAGACATATATTCACCTCCTCTATCTGATCTAAGTACCTTGATATAACGGCCACTCTACTTTTCAACCATTGCCTTGAATTCTATAAACTTTCTAAAGGATTTAGACTTATTTTTGAGAAAGTATATCCAAGTCTTTCTGCTAAAGTCATCAATGAAGGTTAGGAAATAAGTACTACCTCCAAGTGATGTAGTTTGCATTGGTCCACATAAATCACTATGGACTAGCTCCAATATTACCTTAGCTCTATATGAGGCTCCTACTGGAAAGCTCTCTCTATGTTGTTTTGCCAGAATATAACTTTCACATGAACTTCCTGGCTGTTCTATTGGTGGTAAACCCTTCACCATATTTTTCTTCTGTAAAAAATTTAAACCTCTAAAATGTAAATGTCCATACCTTAAGTGCCATAGCCATGATTGGTCTAGCTACATGGATTTGTAGTAGGCTTCCTCTTCTCCTTGGATGCACTGAATATGAAGAGGGAACATCTAATTCTTGGTCATCTCCACTTTTCCTATCAACCTGTCACTTGGAAACTTGTCCAGTATTGTGCAAACATTATCCATAAAGGATATTTTGTAACCTTTCTATACTAACTGACCAACACTCAAAATATTATGTTTTAGTCTAGGTACAAAATAAACATCAGGTATAAACCTTATTTCACCATTCTTGGCCAAAACATTTATGACATCTTTACCCATGACATCTACTGTGATATCATTTCCTAATTTCACTTCTGATTTTATAGAATCATCAAGACTAGTAAAAAATTCTTTATTCCCTGTCATATGATTACTGCATCCACTATCTAAGAACCAAATATCTCTAGCTTTTTCTTGAGTAATATTACGAGTAAGAAATAAGCTTTCAGGATTAGAACTAGATTCACTTGGATTGGAACTAGATTCACTTGTGTAATTAGCATTATGCTTGTACACATATCCTTGTTTACTTCTGCAATCACTTGCATAATGACCATATTTCTTGTAGTAATAACATTGAACATTAGATTTATCAAACCTCTGTGAACTTTGTTGGAAGTGATTGTTGCCACATCCTCTACTATTGTAGTTTTGATTACGGTTCTCACCTTCATTTGGATTGTTCCTTCTAGTTCTACCTCTGCCTCTTCCTCTGAAGTTTGAGCTGGCTCTTCCTCTTCCTCTACCAACTGATACCTACGACTTAAAGGCATTCTCAAGAGAAGTGTTATTCCTATTCATTCTAGATTCATGTGTTAACAAAGAACCCATTAATTCATCTATAGATAATTGTTCCAAATCCTTGGTTTCCTTAATAGCTACAACTATTGCATCAAATTTACTGGGTAAACACCTGAGTATTTTTTCTATGATCTTTTGATCTGTCATAGTTTCTCCATTAGATCTAATTTGATTCACTGTATTCAAAACTTGACCCATAAAATGGTCTATAGATTCTGATTCATTCATTTGAAAATTTTCAAAGCTTCTCCTAAGAGGTTGCAATTTGGCAATTTTTACGTTTGTATTACTTCTATAGGTAGTCTCCAAGATTTTCTATGCCTCTCTGGATCTTGTTGTTGCTGCAACTCTATAAAATATAGATTCATCCAATGCCTGTTGGATGAAAAATAAATCTTTTGCATCTTTCTTTCTATTCTCCTTAAGCTGGTCCTTTTGTGGTTGATTTAATGCCAGATGGGCTGCCTCATCCTGTGGTTCTACAAAACCACTCTCTACCAAATCCCATACATCTTGTGAGCAAAATAAAGTTCTCATATTAATTTCCCAAAAATTGTAATTCTTACCATTGAAAATGCGAAATTGAGGCTGTGAAATAATGTTGTTCGCTGCCATTTCTCACACTGAGATGGCTTTTTGGTTGCTATTTTTGAACACACAGTCACTGACATCAGTTACACTGCCACGGTCGGTCGATAATACTACCGATGTTGGTTTACTTTGCCGATGTCGGTCTGGGAGTCAGCCAATGTCGGTTACACTGCCGATGTCGGTCTCTACATTGCCTACTGGCAATTCCTGCGCCCGACTGCTTCGCTCTCCTTTCTTCTTATCGCCTCCCTGCTAGCTGCTTTCCTAACTAAGCACTTCTACCACAACCTATGCTCTGATACCAATTTGTTAGAATCAAGAGAGCATGCAAAAAATAAGAACTCAACCAAATAAATAAGAACTGAACACAATTACTACAACAATCTCTTGAAAGAAAAAGATTTTATTGATCTTCAATTTTCCTTGCTTACAATGATGCACCCAAGCATCTTTAAATAGAATTGAATACAAACAATAATTATAAAAATAAATTCAAGACTAATTTTATTCTTTACATGCAAACTAACTCTCTAACAAATTCTCTAATAGTTTAACTAATTGTTTGTTAACTAACTGAATGTAAACTAATTGATTGCTCAACTAATAGTTTACTAATTGATTGCTTAACTACAGCTAACTGCTTGCATGCATGAGGAGTGGAGAAATTAACTCCAATTCAACTTGAGTGTCTAAAAAAATGGTGGCATCGTATTGCATAGCATATGCAAAAAGAATAGACCCAACTCAATATTTGCCAAAAAAAAAAGACGAATAGAATTACCTGAAGTCAAATGTTTCGAGGGATGCTGACAAAGGTGAGTAAATGTGGCAGTGGTAGATAGAAGAGAGGCTAAAAGAAAAACACATGATAAAACTTTTTTAGAGAGCGGTTGTTGTCATAGGGAGGTGATAGAGAGAGCATGGGAGCAATAGGGTAAGCAAATGAGGGGAAAGAGAACCAAGAGTGTAGGTCTAAATCCGTCTTCAAAAGAGGCTGAGTCGAGTGGTTCTGCACATAAAATCTTCTCAAATGGCACCCTTAATGATGGATTGGACCCAATTTTCATGGCATTAACCTATGAAACATTGACATTGGTTCATGTTTAGAGGCAGTATCTACTCCCAAATCCTTTGCAAATGTGGTTCCTACCCACATGAAAAAGAAATAAATTAGACTGATAGTTTGAACCCACATAGCTGTTGAGTAGCTATTCTAGGGGAGGGGTAGCATCATTAAAGAAAACATGTCATGTTATAGAAAACTACATGAATCATTGTCATTGTGTAATCGATTCTATAACATTATGGTCTTACCATTAATTTGCCAAGTTTTAATCATCATAAATGGACTTTGAAGTACCCTCCACTATGGACTTACAAGTGGACTCGCAACCTGAAAGCCATCATGATTGACAATACACACCTTTGGAATAACAATGACTATGATTCACCTTTCACTTAATTATTTTAATTGATGTGAAGGAAGAAATGACACATAAATAATTTGTAACTTGTCTACGCAAAATACTCTTATTTTTTATCACACCAGTTAATATAATATGATTGGTTGAGAGAGAAAGGCTTAATAATCAATTAAATAAAATTGAAACCAAATGTACAGTACCCTTTAGGTCTAATAACATAAATAAGATAAAAATAATAACAATTAATAAAGAGAATTATAAATTTATAATTGAAATTTAATAAATTATAAGGTAGATTATTTAAAGTAATTTCTTGTTTGAGATTGCAAATGAGTGAGTCACCTTTTATTTATAATTAGTTTTTGTTTTATATAAAATTTAAATTTTATTAAAATATTTTAAAAAATTATTATTTTTTAAAATAAAAATATAATTAAAACTAGTATACATATCTTAGATAAATCTATGTAAAATATATTAATAGATATCATTCTCAAGATGCTTATATCACATTGAATTGTGACATTAGTATAATAGGTGCCTCAAGAGTGATATCTAATAGTGTATTTTACTTAGATCTATCTCAAATATATATGCTAGTTTTAATTTTTTGAAAGATATTTAGGATACTTGATAACGTTTTTGTGAACTAGGGTCAAAATATTAACCTGAAACGAACATGTTAGTTTATTTTTTAGATGTTATTAATTTTGAAGGGATTACTATATATTTCAATTAAATTTAACTTCCAATTAAAACATGTATTATTTAATAATTAGAACAATATTTTTTATATATTAAAATATTTAAAATATTTCAATATCTTGGATGGATCAATTAACATGTAAATGCAAGTCCAAACTAAAATAAATAAAAATTATTTATTTATATTTTAATTGATCAGAGTGGGACATTTCTTCCTCTATGATCGGTGATTAGAAATATTACTAAATGCAATTATGTCATTTATGTGGTTTCACATTCTCGAAATGATAATGATATGGAGCTCTTAGATGCTAAAAAAATGGATGATGAAGATTATGATGAAGGTCAGGAGTTCAAATATGTCTCAGCGCTTAAAGTAGTAAAGGACAAGGAAATCAACAAAGTAGGACTAAAGGAAAAAATATCAATGCTAGAAATGGAAATGAAACACCATAGAATGGAGATGAATTTATAGGTATAAAAAATTTAGATTTTTCATTTTAACTGATTTGGGTTAAAAGCAATCACTAAGGGATTTTACTATCCATGAATACTTTTTATGAGCTATTACAAGCCACTCGACCTAGGCCAAGGACCATAAAACCCAATCCAAAGGTAAATTGTGATGTCTAATGTCAAATGGAGATTTCAAATTGCTAGAGGGACCATTTGAAGTCTAAAAATTTGATGTTGTGTGTTTGAAAACACAATTGAATAAACCCATTTTCAAAGTAACCATTGATATAAATCAACCTTGTATTTCTATATCAATACTTCTTGAGAAAACACCTCCCTCTTTGGATTGATGTTTTCATAAATTCTTACAACCATTAACCCTTATCTGTAAAACCAAATTTTTGGTTTCAAGAGACTAACACTTAAGAAACTTTACACAGCTCTTTTTGGACTAATGTTTTAAGAAATTATTAGAGGAAAATACCCATTTTATGCCCAAATTCATGGTTTTACGATAGTGGTATGCCCCATAGTGTCTTTTAGTTTTTAAAATTTGATGATTGTATTATTAGACCTGAAGGGTATCTATTTCCTTAAGTTTCCTTTAACTAGTTATTACTCTTTACTATTTTAGCCAATCAAAATGCCTTGATTGTTTTGCTAAAAATGTGAAAATTTTCCTTGGGTAGGTTGGAAGGTGTCTAACTCATGTTATAAAATAAAAATATTCTTTGCACCTTGATTGGCCTATACATTTTCATGTTTTTCATATTCAATTAGATTGAGGTAGTGGTGTGATTATAGTAGTGCCAGTTTCACACCTAATAATCAAGACATGATGGCCAGGACATCTGTGTGACATGCCATGACTATTTTAGAGTTTATATTCATTTACTATCAGTAGCAATGACATGGAAAAACTTAGCGAATTAATTTTTCACCATTGGTTTAGGGGAGGTGCACCAATAGAGCAGAGGGCATGATAGTTTTTATTCATTGGCTCACATCGATAAGGTCTTATCTTTATCCATTTTTGTTGTAAAATCTTTGATCTATTCTATGCTAAATGGAGTAGTGGTTAATGTCTAAATTCTTGGCATGTGTGTGGGATCTACTAATCAGGGGACCGGTAACCTAATTTATGGATGTAATTATTAATTTTGTCTAGGGTTTTAAGAATGCTGATATGCTAAATTATTATTTTTATAGGTAGTTCTTATTTATTTATCTAATATGGTTTCAACAAAACTAAGAGGAGCCCTTTATATTGCCTTCCAATTATTCACCATAATTGACATTCTGGTAGAAACTTGTATTTCTAAGATACTATTGTCATTAATTTATGTTATTTTTTGTTTATTTCTATCCTATTAAATCTAAAATGTTCACATTTTATCTGCATGCATCGTAATCCATGTTTTTTTACTTCTATTATTTTCTATTGAATATGTAATGTTTACATTCTATTTATGTCCTGAAAATCAGTGTGTATTTTCATTTATGTACGTACTAAATTTTTTTAGGTTTTACATTTTAGATATACAATGATCTAGTACAAAGACAAAATATGGATCTAAAATGTATACACAACCCTATAAGTCATGAGGTTATTTTCTCCCAGTGCAAAGCCAAACTCCTTAAAGAAACCATTGACCTCTCTCTTTTATGGGATGTTGATATTCCTCTCATCATTTTCTAGCAAATAGTAAAGTTCTATGAGTTTTCCTCATATCTGTGAAAAAATCTATATAATTTATTTTTAAGGATAAATTGTAATGTCCTATCCATAATGGTATATCTGAATGAACTTCCTAAGCTCTTTTATTTATGATAAATTGAAATGCATGTTTAGATTTATTCTAGGACAAACATGCATGGAAAAAATAATTTTTGGTTTGGTTGTTGTGACATTAGTGTTTACTCTAGACTTATTATTTGAAATATTTTTTTTTACAAACATCTAATATTTGTGAGATTTGTAAGATGGATGAAAATTCCATTGGATTTTCATGTTGGGAAACCATTTCACATAAAATGGATGACCTATGTCTTTTTGTCATAATATTCATAATTGGTTGTATGTTCCTCTTTTCATTTGGATATCTAGGCTTTCTATCTAAAGGTCAAACAAAATCTTTCACCAAGAGCACTGAAGCCAATAAACAACAAACTAGAAAATGAATGTCCTGGTTAGTAACAACACTAATTCGTATAATTTTCTTATTGAGTAATAGTGATCCTCAAGCTCATAATTTATCCATTTCATAAAGATAAAAAATACCATAAAATCATTTCAATCTTAAAGCATATGCTATTCATTAGATCAAAATAATTTAGACCAACCATTTAGAATTTGCCCTTCAAGTCCTTAATGATTTCTATAATAACTCTCACAAACCCTCTCCACTTCATTTCTCTAGGTTTGAAAATGCAAATATAATAATATGAAGATGGGAAATATCCACACCATCCTTGTTATGCTGGAATTCAACTACAATATTAGTAATTCATGGCTTTTTGCATCACCTTTTTCTTACATTTGACTTTCATTTAATAACCCTTCTATGTTTATTATTTATAGGGGTGACAACCTTCTTACAAGCATTTGTGGATATAGGTTTTTTGTGTTATACTCTTGCATAGTTTAGAAATTATGTTTTTATGTATGTATTGAGTTTTAAGGATTATTTGCAGGTAGATTGACCTACTGGCATGCGTTGTCCTTCAATGGACTATACCCCTATTTAGTTAGTTGATTGTATTTTTATTCTTCATTTATATAATTATTCTAAAGTCCTCATTTTGGTTCAGGCTAGAAAAAATGTTGGAAGAGGTTATAAGATTTAACTTTAAATTTTCACTCAAGGAGTGACCTATAAGGGAAATATATGTCATTAAATAGGGTGACCAGGGGATTCTTGTGTGGTGGTAGTGTTAGGAGGATCTTTTTCCTATTTTTTTAATTTTACTAATTAAGAGTGCAAGAACTACACAAACGATGAAGGTTTTTGACCTAGAGGTAAGTTATGTGAACATTTGGCACTTTACATTCTTCACACAATTGGAAAAATTATGACATTAAGAATATATCGATGGCATGGCTAAATGGGTCATTTTGTAATTTTTAAAGAGCTTATTTATGAAAACAAGCTCAAATGCTTGCATAATTACATCATCCATGTGTAGTTACTTTATATCATATTGTATTAGATAGACCAAGGGGAACCTTGGTAATGGTGGCATAATACATGGTGGATGGTTAACTCAAACAAGTCTTGCACTTGAATAAGAGGTATGGGTTTAATATGCATTTTTTGGATAGCTTAACATTCCACTACTAAATAGAATGAACTACTATGAGCCCCTTGCATGACATAACATGCTAATACATATTAACAATTCTTCTATAGGGGAGTTCATCAATACTTACATGGTAATAATACTGTTAATTTTGACCTGAAATGTGAGAATTTGATGGTGAATATGGTGGATCCTCAATTTCCTATATGCAAGGTAAACTTGTTTGTTCTTTTATGGTTGGTTAATGTGGACTATTACCTATAATGCATGTTTTTATCATCTAGAAACTAATACTCTGGGTGGCATCTAATTGAATAATCATGATCCTATGAAATTTAAATTTTCTTATTGTGTTGTCCCATACAGGACCAGATTCTAGTATATATCTCATGATGAACAAATAATCCTCTAATTTTTACTTATCATTTCCTTCAACTTGTTGATTTAGGGCTGTTAAAAATCAAACATTAGACCTTAATTTATAGTGGTGTACGGGGAACCCTTGCATGGATGGTTGTTGAGTTATTGAGCGGCAATAGCAATGTGGTTTATGAAAAGGTAAAATTCCAAATTTAAATTTATGAACATAGACACCTAATAATATGAAGCTTTGTTTTATAGGTGGATGTGTTTTCATTTGGAATAGGAATGTGAGAGCCTCTCACTGGAGAGAAGATTTCTACTAAAGATATATGTAATTGTGCATTGTATTTTCCAATATTATTTCAATATTCTTGTGTCACACATAAATATTGTCATTGGTTGTGCATATTATTATGATATTAGCTATGCATATTAAAAAAGTATTTCTGAATTTATCCATCCATCAATCCATAAAATCTACCCTTTACCTCCCACAAGGTCTTGGTGCTCTATGCCATTGTTTGTTTAGCAATTATCATGCTAGCTTATGCTATTTTTTGGTATTTCAATTGATTTTTTAGTGTACAAAGGAGAATTCAAAAAGAAATATAAATCAAGTAGTGAAGAGTCATTTGGTAAACAATTTTATTTTGTTAAATTCATTATAATTTTTTATCTTGTTCATTTGTTTAACACTTTCTTTGTGTGTATGTTTTTGCTTTATTTGATTTGTATTTATATATATATATATATTTTTTTTTAAAAAATATATGTAGTAGATTGTTTTATTTTTTATTTTTAAATGTTGACATTCAAATAATTAAAAGTTGACCCACTCATGCTATTACAATTCTTAGCCTCTTTGAATGTTACCATAAAAACACTTATCAATATAATTATTTTTTTAAATTATAATAAATATAATTTGAAAATATATTTCAATACAAAATAAATATTTATAATTTATATTTTTATCAAAAAATTGAAAACATTTATATTTTTAATTATATTTATAATAAAAAAATTTCATAATTATTTTATTTTTTATTAAAAAAATTATTTATTATTATTAATTTTTTAAATATATTTTTAAAAATTCTACACATTTTATTATTTAAAACTATCAAACATTGTTAAATATTTTTAATACTTTCTTAAATATTAGAATTTTTGTTAAGAAAGATAATAGATACAAATTGTTCATAATTTACATGAATATAAGAATCACATATGATAATGATATAAATGTTCTGAAGTCAAAATTTACTTATAGAAATTGATAGATTAGCAGTCATTGTGAGTGCTTGCTTTGATATAAACTCTGTTTGTCCGATTTTTAGAGCGGATGTTAAGGCGGGTCATCCGCGCTTGCAGATAAAATAAAAGCGATCACGCAAACCACCCTAACTCGGCTGCGTCGATATAAATAGTACCACGCAGCCATAACATTTTCATTGCAATTTTCATTTCTCTCTCCATGGCTAGCAACGGTGAAAGATTCATGATTTTACTTTGCCTGCGGCTGGTATTTCAGGGCTCCGTTTTTGCAAAAAACAGAGCAATGTATATACCACTTACAACGATTATAACCCCGCCGCCAAGAATTATGCGCTAGACGGGCTCTATTGCGCTACATATGACTCTGACCAATCCTTTGGGTGGCGCCGGCAGTACAAATGGACTGCGTTTTGTGCTCAAGTAGGCGGTCCTATGGGACCTTACTTGAGCGGAAAATGCCTACAAGTAAGAAGTTGGATGGTTCATAAATAATCTCTGCCTTAATAAGATAAATTGATGTTTGTTTAATGCTGTTTAAACTGTGGGTGCAGGTGACAAACCCTTCAACATCCGAAAGCATAAAAGTCCGCATTTTAGACAAGTTCTCAAACGGCGGACTTGATTTGGAAACTGATGCATTCAATGCTATTGACAGTAACAAGGCTGGATATAACGCTGGGCATCTCTATACTACTTTCACATTTTTTGATTGTTAATCATTTCCATCCCTTTTCCTAAAAAACGTGCTGAGACTAAGTTAGTGTCACAGCATCAAACAGCATATTCTGGATATTTTGGTTGACTCTCTATCTTTCAGATTTAAATAAAACCAGTGATGGGTTCTTTCCGTGTAGGTTGAAACATCATTTCACTTATTTATACTTACTAATTATTACAATCATATTACAAAGTGAAAATCAGAGTATTTCAGATAATAATTACGATATTGATGGTATAAAATATTAATACACTCAGAAATATGATCTTAATTTTGTAATAATTTGCAACGCAATAATATTAAGATGTCTTCCTTGTTTAAATGTTTATTTAATTTAAATTTAAATAATGTAAATGATTTTAAATTTGAAAAAAAAAATTAAATACATAATATCAATTTAATTATTTAATGAGTTAATGAATTAAATTGCATAAAACTAAAATAAGATTTTTTGAAAAAAAAAATGGTACTATTCATTTAAATTACTAGTTGAGAATTTCCTCACTGGTGGCATCAAACATTGGAGCTGTGATTAAGTCTCAAATGGAGTGCACCATGCAATTAGTTATCAGTGAGCCATTGATCGGGTTGGGAGCAGAAAAAAGAGATATGGTGTTTGAGGGTAGTGTGAGAGAGGCTAGGATTAAAATACTTTTTGTCATCCAATCGTGGCAAGTTTTGGAGGCTGTCAAATAAATTGTCGGTATGGTTTTTCTTTGAGACACCCTTCCGTGTCAAAGTAAATTATGATCTTGCCTCTTTTTTCAATTCCAATTTCTTTTTGGCTGCGGATGATAAGGGCTTGTTCAAGGAGGTGGTGGAGAGATTGTTGTGGAAAGATTGATCAAACCACGGTACAGGGTCAGGTGAATTGAGGCCATTGATGGCTTCCCATCCAAGACCCAGACATCTCTATCTCTCTCCGGTGTTGTAAACTTCGGTTTAATCCGTCTTTTATTATTTCGTGAGCTTGAAGACCGGCTATGTGTGGCTTTGTCTTTCCTTGAAGATTTGTAAGGACTTCTTCAATCTCCTACGGTGGGTGGTAGGATGGTGGCATGGTTGGACGTTGTTTCGTTGTGGGCTCCTCTCCCTTCACCATCTGCCATCCTGGGTCTGCAGTGTTCAACTCGTATTTTGGCTGCATTGCATTTCCTGCCTACGGTTTATGGTGGTAACCAATTATATAAATTAAAATGTAGAAATAAATAAAACAGAAGAAATTTGACTACACTGATTCCTTACCTCCCTCTATGACAAACAAAGCATTCAGATAACATTTATGACAGAATTGAAAGAAACCAAAGTCATTATTTCTTTCAAAGATGCCGCCATTGAAAGACAAACGATGACATTTATGACACAACTGAAAGAGAAAGAAAACAAATACAGCGTCATTATTTCTTTCAATGGTCCCGTTATGACAGAATTTTTGAGAAAACTGAACGTCAAACGTCCATATAAACGACGAAATTTATGACAAAACTGAACATCAAACGTCAATATAAGCGTGCTTTTATTGCTCCAAAGCAATTTATAAAATGACTTAACGAAGGTCGTGCTTCACCAAAACAAAAAATATCTTGTAAGCTTGATGGGTTGCTGTTTTGTCAGGTTTTCAGGCGCAACCAGGTCCTCGAGAACAACGTACCTTGCGTTTTATCAACATCATTATTAAACCACGTGAAGATTTTATATATGATTAACTTGTGTGTAATTATAAGTTATACGTACACCTATCTGGAAAATCAAGAGATGTCCGTGGAAGTAGGGCAGTTTTGTATTTTGCCCAATTTTTCTTATTTGTATTTCAATTTCGCTGTCAATGCAATAATATATTCTCTTATGTCTATGCCCTCAATTCGATAATATATTTATGATTAGTAGCGATACCAAAGGTGCAAGTTAACTCGGAACAAGTATCATAATATTTGTTATTAGGAGTTTCATAAAATGAAAGAGTATAAATAGATAGTTGTATTTTACTTGATATTTATAGATGTTTATTTATATCATTTTTTATGAATAATATTTCAAACAACAAAAATATGATATTTTTGGTAGAAGTGATAGTAAATTAAATATTTGAAGGTGCACTACATGATGATAATAATAAACAATGACAAAATATTTCAATAAATAGATTTTAAAAAAACCCAATTAATATATATACAATTCTCTCTAACATATCACTATTAAAATATACTACATAAATAATTATAAAAAATCAAACCTTCACATACATAATTATACAATACATATAATTATTTTACCATATATATCATTATTTTACTAAATGTAAAACTTTCTTTAGAAACTTTAATTTTTTTAATAATATGATTAATTTTAAAATATATAAACAATTATAATAACATTTATAATTGTGTTATACATATAATTATTTTATCATACATATCAATTTTTTTATTACATATAAAAATTTATCTAAAAATTATAATTATTTACTAATATGATTAAATTATAAATATAATAAACATTTATAATAATATACATAATTTTATTGTTCATATTATTATTTTATCCATGTAAAAATTTCATTAAAAACTTTAATTATTATAAATAATATGATTAATTTTTAAATATATAAAAAAAATTAATGATATATATAATTTTATTATACATAGAATTATTTTATATTATATATATATATATATATATAAATTAGATGTAAAAAAAAATTAAAAGTCCTAATTATTTAATAATATGATTAAGTTTTACATATTTTTTAACTGATTATTTATTTAATAACTTAAAAATACGGCGTCACAATTTTGAGTGTCTAAAGTTAGTCCACTATACATGATTTCAAAATGTAAAGTATCAAATAATTTCAACTTCATGTGTTCGAGGATAGATTTATTTGTATTTATATGAAGACGGAACTGGGAAGAGGAGCTAAAGGCGTATGACTGTGCAGCTGCTGAAGAGCGTAATTTTCTATGGCAGATAAGTATCCTCATGGGAGAACACTGTTAACCTCCGAATTTCTCACGGGTGATAATATACGACGATAAGGGTAACCTTTTACCAAATTTTTTTTTCAAAACCTCTGAAACTTAACTTCTCTCATCCTTCTCTACAGGTAAATATAACATTGTTTTAGCTGTTGTACTGTGGATGCCATGAAAGTTTTTGTAATGGTAATTATCATTATTTCCATTCGGGCGGACACGCAGAACAAACGGTTTCACGGGTGTGTTAATAGTGTACTCCAGCAGCTCTGTAATAGAAGAAAATTACAGTAGAAAGATGGGATATGTGGATGGTGGCCGTCAATTTGTCGCTGGTTTTTCTTATCATTTTGTTTACTCGGTTTAGTAATAATACAGGGTAAACTAATCGAACATAACAACAACTAGTGTTTTATACGGATTTGGCCAACAACAAAATTTTAATTATCGTTTTGGTTTGTAATTATTGTTACAAAAAGATTTAATTAGATTGAAGGTAAAGTTATTAAAAGAGATAACAGAGAAAAAACAAATGAAGGGTTCGCACATTTTGTTCATAAGTTATTAAGTTTTACATTATGAATTAATTAGAGATAAATTTATTAATTATTATGTAATGTAGTAGTGAGTTATTTTTAATTTTATTTTAAATTTATTTTCATTTAATTATTATTTATAATTTCTTTAATAAATTTTCTAAATAAATTTATGTAAAAAATATCAAGAAAAATTTATATTAATTATTTGAGAATAATAATAAATAATTCAATAATATGATTTATCATATTCATCTTATTAATTTAAAAAATATATTCAATCCATTATTAAATAATTAAATTTTATTTAAAAATAACAATAAATATTTCATAATATAATTTTTAATTTAATTTTCATAGTTTAAATAAAAATATATAATTTATTTTATTTAAAATAAACAGTTTTAATACATTACATCTTATAACCACTTTTGGATGTTATTGTAGAACATCTCTTAATAATAAAAGAAGTTAATCTCAAAAAATATATACAATATTATATTAAATATGTGTGTAAATATTATAAGAGCTAACCTTTTTTTAATTTTTATTTATTTTATTTTATTTATTAAGATGGTATGGTTTGTACATGAGTCTAATTCAATGATTGCTTACATCAAATATTTATATAATTTAATAATAAAACTAGTATACATATCTTAGATAAATCTATGTAAAATATGTTGATAATCATTCTCAAGACACCTATATCCTATTGAATTGTGACAAAAGAATGATATCTATCAGTGTATTTTACATATATTTATCTAACACATGCATGCTAGTATTATGTATAATAAATAATTGTAAATTAATAGTATTATATACATACACATACATATACACACACGTATACGTGTGTGTGTTTATCAAAATATTTATTTTTAATATATATCTAATTGTTATCTATTAATATACATATTTTAGATAAATCTATGTAAAATACACTGATAGATATTATTTTTAGGTACTTATTCCATTAATATCGGCTATTACATCACAAATAAATTGGGTATAAAAATCTGTCTATGGATGTAAAAATATACATGATTCAATTAAAAATAATCAAATCTCAAAAATAAATTACACCATTATAATAATATATATAATTGTGCTATATATATAATTATTTTATCATATACATGGAAATTATTCGATTATAAAGTCGATTACTCCATTATAATAATATATAAAATTGTGTTACACATATAATTATTTTACCTTATAGATTATTATTTTATCAGATGTAAAAATTTCTCTAAAAATACTAATTACTTAATAACATGACTAATTTTTAAATATATAATAAATTATAATAATACGCATAATTGTACTATACATTGAATTATTTTACCATATTATTATTTTATTGAATATAAAAATTTCTCTAAAAACCCTAATTACATAATAATATGATTTTTTTTTACATATCTTTTAGATGATTATTTTTTTAACTATTTAAAAATATGAAGTCACAATTTTGAATACCTAAAATTAATCTTTTATGCATATTTTTAAAACATAAATGTAAAATATCAAAAAAGTAAATTTTGTGAGAATAGATTTTTTTTCTATTTATATGATTATTTATTTTGAAATATTCTATCATTTTTTTTAATCAGCTCTAAACTAATTAAAATTTGACACACCCATGGCATTACATCTCCCAACCTCCACAATTAACTTTCATCTTCAATTTCTTTTCTTGTCACTTTTATATCATTATTACACTGAGGGTGAAAGGGTGTAATGGCATAAGTGGGTTGACAATTAATTAACTGAAAATTGATTTACTAAAAAAATAATTTAACATGGAAAGGTGGTGTGGAAGAGTGTAATTAATAATTAATTATAAGTCAACTTTTTAACAGATGTACCATTCAAAAAAAAATGAAATGAATATATCTTAGATGACTACTAAAAAAATTACACATATCTTACCTCCACAAAAATTATATCCTCTTTAGAAAAATTAAAATCTTCTTCAAAAAAATTAGCTACCTAAATAAATCTGTAGAATTGTATGGCCATCTCTAAGAATATCTTACCTACATAGATATGTATGCCTAATGTTACCTAAATGTGTATCCTAAAAATCTTATCTAAATATTTTATATAGATAAATATGTATAATTGTAGCTAATTTTTAGAAAAAAATAGATATATAGATTAAAATGAAAAATTAAAATCCTTTTCAAAAAAATTATATCTTACTTGGGAATTATTTTTCAAGGTAAAATTAAGTAGAGAATGATATCTAAGATATGCCAGTTTTAAATTCTCTTTTCTCTTATTTATTTATTTACCTCAAGAATGATAACTATCTATGTATTTTCATAGATTTATCTAAGATATTTATGCTAGTATTTATATACATTATAATTTTCTCAAAACTAATAATTAGTAATAGTAATTTTTTTTAAATAAATTTATAATGTTATTATTATAAAATCAACTATTCAAATATATACATGATCAACTATTTCTAATATACATTATTTTTAATATACTACTTTTAATTATTAAAAATAAATAAAAATTGTAATCTTTAATACTATTTATATTTTAAAGTAGGGATTGGTTATAGTTAAAAAATCTATTTAAAAAATTATATTTGGAGTATAATACAATAAAATTATATAATTAAAATATAAGTGTACATATATCCTAATAACATTGACATATAATCTATAATTTATGCAAAATTTTGAAACAAATATCTAAAAAATAAATTAATTAATCATTAAATTATTAATATTATACATTCTTAAATATTTCTTTTTAAATATATGTAAATGACTCCAAGTTTGATTGTAAATCTAATGCACCGAGTGGGTGCTATGGATGCATTTCATAGTGCATGCATAATAAGTGTAAATTAGATAATAAACATGTGACCAATATATCTAACCCATACCATTAAGACTTATGTGGGTATTGAGAATTCACTACTTTGTTAATGTATAGAAATTATAATGGTTAAGTGATTCATAATTGATGCCATCACTATGATCAAAGTTTCAAAGCTTTTGTATACATCAAAGCTTTTGTATACATCAAAATAATAAAATGTGGATTCTACTCTCTAACACATATGTGCATAAAAAATAACATATGCCGTAATAATAACTATGAAGTCACATACTTAAAAATATTAAAATTTGAGAAAAAAAACATTCCTTAATTTATTCAAACAATAAAAACATTACCAAATATTACAATTATTACAAATTAAAACTATTTTTTTAACATAACTCTAAAAAAATTTCAATACACATTCACTCTAAAGAACAAATACTAAAATCACATCATATCTCATATTAAATTAATTTTTTATAATAACAATATTTTATTTTTCTAAATTTTATCTATTATAATTTATTTTTTTAAGTATATGATAGATAACTATAATAATTTATTTTTCATGCTCAATCCTATCAAGATATATTTTTCCCTTCCTTCAATAGAGATCCATATCTTAGTTTCAGACTTGAATATTATGTAATCCAATCTACTTTATTACTTATTTTAAAATCTAAAAGTGCATTCTTTTGTAGGTGGTAGAGATATCACTACCGATAAGACTAAGACATTTTACATATCAATCGTCAATACCAAAAGTGGTATCTAATAGCATATGCACAAGTTCTACATATTCTCATGAGATCCAACTTATTTTATATCCACACTTTTATCAACAACTATGGGTGCTATCAATATGATTATCTAACCTCCAAGATACGATCAAATTATTTAATTTATTTTTATTTTTCTCCTATTTTTGGGTCTTCTTAATTATTTACTTATTTTATTTTTAATTTTTCTCCTCTAATTTTTATAAATTGTACATATATATTTTATATCTATGATTTCAACTTAATAATATATTTATTATTAGTAGTTATTGCAAAGATATAAATTATAGTAGAATGGGTGATATAATATTCACTATTGTTAAAGTGGGGTTTTGTAAAGTGAAAGATTATAAATTAATAGTCGTATATCACTTGCAATCCATAGATGCTTAATTTATGTCATATTTTTTTAATGAAATTTCAAAAAACAATAATATGATATTTCTAATAGAGGTGATAATAGAAAATAAGGTTGTTTTCCTTAATAAAAGAATGAGTTGTCTAGAAAAGAGATATGTATTTCACAATGAATATAAAAAATAGCAAAGTATTATGAAAGGATAAGGTCATAGAGAACATGAAATCAATTAAATATTGTGAATTACACTAAATAACGATAGTAATGGATAGTGACAAGGTATTTCAATAGATGGACTGCAGGAAACTTCAATAATATGAGTGTCAACCTCTCAACATATCACTATTATAATATATAATATATTAAACTATAACATATTTCATAAAATAAACTATAAAATATATATCTATTGGTGAAACAAGATTTTGTAAATTAAAAATAGTATAAATTGGTAGGCGTACCTCACATGATATCTATGGGCATTTATTTAATATTGTCTTTTTCAAGTGAGGCTTCAAACCATAATATATTGATCTTTTTGGTAGAGATGATATTGGAAAATTATGTCATGTGTTCTTTCATAAGGTAATGATTTGTTTGGATATGAAATGTTCTATTTCATAATAAGTATGAGCAATGATAAAGCATTAGGAAAACACAAGCCCATACAGAATATAAAATTGATAAAATATTTATTGTAAACTAAATAATAATGATAAAAGACAATAATAAATTATTTCTAAAAAGGAAACTAAAAATCCAAGATAAATTTATGTACAAACCTTTATAATATATCACTATTATAATATATAATATATTAGTATATTAATATATAATAAAAAATATACTATGTAATAAATAATTATATATTATGATATTATAATATATATAATTAAATATTTATTTTTAATATATGTTATAATGATAAATACTATTAATCGGAGACACTATATAAGAAGCACATAATGGATATCCCATTCAAACTGATATAAAGTTTGAATGCTCAAATTAAGATCCACTGAAGAATCCTCAAAAGTGAGTAGACTCTTTTAAATCTTAAATAATATTATTTTGAGCTATGTTAATTAAAATACATTATACTCCACACTTCCAATTAGATAAGACATTTATTAAATTTTAATCATATAAAATTCATAAGAATTCATATTCAATAATAATAATAATGTCATATTGTAGTTATTTTTATTAAAACTCAAATAAACTTATTTATATATAAACAAGTGTTGTGGAGAGATTTTAGTATCTGATAGTTTATATTTTGGGTAGTTATATTATATACAATGGGTCTTATACATGTATAATTTTATTATATAATTAGAATTTGTACATTGGAATGTAATTTTGTAAACATATGTAAAATTTTACAAATGGTTAATTACTAGGTGGTTGCATACCTTTTGTTGGTTCCTAGTTGCAAACCTATCAGACTCATCCTTGCACACTCAAATGAAAATGGAAAACAAAAATAAAAAATCCAATGATATGTCATTATATTCAAGGGAGGGTTTTCCATCTACAATAAATCAAATGGAGAAAATGACTGAGAGGACTACAAATGTTATGGTCAACTCCCTACTACTTCTATCTCTACCTGAACCAAGCTAAGAGGATCTATGGGGTAGCTTGCTCACATGGAGAGATTCTAAAATTCAACATCCATGGGGATTATTGGCACATAGAGACATAAATATGACCATGGCATAGCCAAAGTTGCACACTCTACCCAGGAAGGGTTGTCATATGGAATGCATAAATTCTCTAAGTCACATACAAGCTACTGAAGATAGATATAAAAGTGTTTAAAACCATCATCATAAATAATTATCCATATTAGGATTGAATGAAAGGTTTCAATGTTAAGATTTAAAACACAAGATACAAATACATGTTATATAAGCAAGATCTTATGTATTTGCAGGAAAATAACAGTTATGATATGTAACAAAGATTGTATCATTTACAAGGTAGGACAAGGTAAGATAGTTTGTTAATTATAAAGAGGAAGGGCATGGTGGTGTGATGGTAGTTTTTAATCAGTATGGGATCTTACAACATTCATGACATCACTTATTACAAAAACACAATAAATACTCATAAGTGAGCTAATGAGACATACAAAATGATCCTTGAAATACATATAACATACATTGAAACTAAACCTTCAAACACTTTTCCTTATCAAATCTATAAACCTAGGGTGTCCTAATAAGTTATTCAATAACATATTCTAAAATAATGAAAAAAGGGATTTATATTCTAGATCTAAGTCCAAGTTGAAAACCAGTAATGAGCATAGAACAAGATATACAATCAACAACATTTACGAAACACATCACTACACTTCATCAACAAGAAAAAACATAAAATCACAAGCATTTTAATTAATTTAGAAAGAGATACTACACACATTAGTTTTTCAAAATTCTACCATGATTACAAGCATGGTGAGATTTCTCCATGTTAAATAGGGGAGACAAAAACATGCTCTCAGAGCTTGCTAATGGATGTAGACTTTCAACCACCTGAGTAAGAGAGAAAATACATTCACTCAACAATTGATCCCAAAATTTAAAGAACCTAGACTTGGACAGAAGCAATTACCAACAATAACTAGCATAATGACCAACCCTTGAATAGAGGATAAAACCCCCTAATTATACATTTTCACTATTCTTTCAAATCGAGGAATGTAGATTATAATTTTCAAATTTACATAACAACCCTCTAAATTTTGCCAAGATGCTCCTCGATAGAAAACATTCCTTTATATTCATTTGAAAATATTCATCCATTTGAAATAAATCATTGATCTAAATGCCTCAACAAGGCATGATGAAGATTTGCAATAAACCTATGGATTAGAGATGCCTTTTTTGATGATCTAGAATGTGTACTTCATGGTACAGGCTAAACAAACTTTGTCATCACATGCAACTACTTAGAGATGCACTTGACCATTTTCCTATATAGTTGGAAACTCATGCACAACTGTCTTTCCTCTTATGCACAACATGGAACAACCTACTCCTATAATAATTGTTGCATTTGAATGCTCAAGCTATGGTCAAAATAGAAAATGATCCATGGTCATTATTAAAAATATGCTCTAGAATGCCCCATAGACCTTCCTTTGTGCTTTAAATCCTTTCCCATCCATGAAGGAGAATTAATTTTGGCTTATAAGACAAAGTTTGCCATACATTGATATGTAACATGCCACATTAGATCGAAGTAGACACCCTTAGATCTTTAGAATATGCTCAAGTTTTAATTTATTGAAACATCCAACTTTGATCCTGCATTGGTGATCCAATCTACATGCATTAAGCATGGATGATAGATATATATATCTAACCTATCATTGTAGTGACATGTGTCACTACCACATTTGAATGGGATCCCTTTGAAAAGTCTTGACCCATACACACCATTAATCAAGATCTATATGCTCTGTTGTGTACCATCGATCATTAGGAACATGTTTGAGCTTTAAATCATGCCCCACAATATTGACACTTATTAATTCTACATTTTTTTTCTGAAGCTCTATTTGAAATTCCATGTTCAACTCACACCATTACATTTTTATCTTGTGAGTTGAATTTCATTGGTTGACATTTGAAATTGGTAACCAAAATCATTCCATTTGGTAGCTCTATAGGCTCTCAACACCTTACACAGTTAGTCACTATCAGGTTAGCACCCTTATCCTATATGGTGGTTCCTCATTTATATTGATTCCTTTAATAAGTTTGCTCTCATTCATGCCATTGATCACCTGGATATCTATTATGGCTTAAATTTGATATCTGTGTGCCCATCATTTGACATGTACATGACTATAGTTGATGTCCATTCAATTGTCAATATCTGAACCCCAATAGATAATTAATGATATTAATTTTGACATCTATGCAATCATCAATAACTTCCATGAGTCCATCACATTGCTTGTTTAACTTTAAAGGATTGCATCTTGAGATAGAAAAAGCATGAAGGTACCAAATTTGTAGGAGATGTTCATAACGTCTAGAATATTTATTTCTTGTGATCCTTCAACCATGAGATGATTTTTAAGAAAAATTATAAGATTTATAAGTAAATTGACCAATCTATTTATGTACGATGAATTTGAGCATGCCACTTGGTAGCTTTATGGGTTCTCAGTGTCCCTTCAACATTAGATTTTATTGTGAGCCATTATATATCTATTAAGACCCTCAATATCATGCCATTTGGATAATCCATGGGATTTTTTCATTCTAAACAATCAATATTTGTCAAGATAGTACCCTTCTACTATTTGGTGGATCCTCATTCATCCTGAGTTCTTTGATAAGTTAGGTCTCACTCGCATTATCTATCTATTGGATGTATGATCGATTATGAACCATTGATGTTCTTGGTCACTCATCAAGGGATTGAAACATATCCTTCTCACATTCATTTGGAGGGTATTTAACTTATTTAACCCAAATCACCATCAGATCATTAGGTATCCTATTGAGATGGTGACACTTGTCACCACCTCGATAGTCCTGGAGCTTTATTGAAATGTTGACCATCTATGTACCATCAATCAATGAGAATGTGCCTAAGATTTAAATCATGCCCCAATGAGTGTGAAACTTGGTACATCCATGCTCATCCTGAGTCCCTTTAACTATTCAACATCAATCATGCATCGTTAGATGAATTTACTTCACGTTAATGTGCACCATTAGATTTTAATCCACAAGATCAATTATGATTAGCTCAAATTTAACATAATGAAAAATTAAGTCATAGCTAAATACATAAAGCACATAGTATAAAAAGACTTGGCCTAATGTTTGGGGACATTAATAAATATGATCTAGACTTTAGGACTTTGAGATCAGTTTATAACAAAGGAACTTGACATCATTTAGACCATGTTAATAAATAAAAATGACCAAGCATTAGAAAATATAAAAGGGACCCAATATGGATTTTTAGACTAAGGCTTAGTTGTATCAATAAACATAACCAAACCTTAGTATTAAATTTAGACTAAGTCCATGGCATATTTAAATTATTCCTATTTGAATTTAGTCCCACCAAATTTGATTTTAAATCAGAATGCCTAAGCTAGTGAAATTGGGACAAAGACCTTAAAGTTTTCAAACATGAATTCACCTCAACTTTTGACAGACCAAAGGCTAATAATGATCAAATTAATAAGACATTCGACCTCTGATGAACACTTGAAAATAAGAAGTTGGCTAACAAATCATGCATTCATACTTGACAAGGGCTCAATTACTTCAGTGCAATTTTGTGTAATAACAATGGTCTCTCTCTCTTGGGTATACACACCCCCTGTGGGTGTGTGAAGAACCTTAAAACGTAAGAGCATGTGTCAATCCATTGGGTCATAGAGTCAACACTTAGTCAATTTAGCAACAGAAACCCATGAAGGTTTAACAAAATAAGGTAGAATAATAAAAATAGATCAGGGGGATCCAAAAAAAACACACGAAAGGAAATATATAAACAAGGCCCAAAACAAAGGGGAAATAGAAAAAATAAAACAATAATACTATACACTATACAATATTTTACATAATTGCAGACTAAATCAAGGATGTGTTTTAGATGTCTACCATTGATTGGATGCTCTATTATTTCACTATCCATGTCTCTTTGGGAAAATATGTGTTCCCCAATGTGACAGTTGATGGATAGGGGCCCATCTACAAGGCATCAAACTTCCCATGCTTGCCTTTCTCTTCATGTCAATTATCCCAAATTAGAACTAGATCACCTACTTGGAATGTTTTCAGAGTGACCTTCTTGTCAAATATCTTTTTTGTATTTTCTTTGAACTTGAGGTGATTTTCATGAGCTTGTATTTGTATTTCATCAGATCAATATTTTGGTTTATCATTCTCTCATAGTGGTTATTTTGCTCATCATCTTCTAGTTGTTGCATGAGCTGATAGGTTATCAACTACAAATTCATATGTAAAACTACTTGAGATCCATAGACAAGCTCAAAAGGGATTTTTTGTATAGATCTCTTAGGCATGGTCTTATTGACCCATAAATCAAACTTCAATTGTTCACCCCACTTCTTTTTATTTGCTTCTAATGTTTGTCTAATGATTCTGAGCAAGTTCTTGTTACTAGATTCTTCTTAAACATTCCCCTAAGGATTATTATTCAAAGCATAGGTCAATTCAATACCATACTCTTTACATAATTCCACTAAATGTATAGCTTTAAAACTCATGACATTATCAGTAATAAATTTGATAGGCACATTAAATCTATAAATGATTTGATTTAGCAAAAAACCCATAACCACCTAGTGTGTGGCCTTAGTTGTAGGGACTACTTCAACCCTTTTGGTGAAGTAATTAGTTTCAAATAGTATCTACCTATGTTTAGTGCTTGATGAATCAATAATTTATTAAATGAAATCCATTCCCCATTATCTAAATGGGCCTTCAATCATCATAGGCTGCAAGGGAAGAAAACTAGAATCTTCCATCCTCCAAGTAAAGCACTGACATTTTTTATATTTTTTTATTTTTTGAGCAACATCGTTAAACAAAAAAGGCCACCAATAACCAGATCTCAAAATTTTATGAGCTATAACTTTAGGTGAAAATAGCCACCACATATTCCACTATGGAAGTCTTCAATCAAGTCAGTAGTTTGCTCTTCTAGTATCCATCTCAAGAGAACCCTATCTGGATTATTCCATACAAGTCCATTTTCAATCAAGAGGTACTTGTAAGGAAAATATTAAGAGTCCCTTAATTATTGTCCAAGTCAGGTGACAATTCAAATTTTTCAAGTAATAAACAATGTCTTTATACCATGGATACATGTTAAATTGACTTGAGGAATCATTGACATTGAAAACAATAGTGTTTACCTCAACAGCTTGCAAATTGATCTCAACCATGAGCTTGTTTATACCTATCCCTCATACTAACTTGGTGGTTTGAATATCCATGTAATACTCTTGTAACTTGTTAACACACTTGCATCTCTTATTAGATACGTCAGTCTAAGTCAAGATGTCCTTCACCATGGTATGCAAGACATAAAGAATAATCTTTGAACTTAGGACATAAGGTCTAGATGCTGTGACAACCTTAAAAAGAGCTAAAGCTTGATTTTCCATAATGGTATAGTTCAATTTAATACCTTGCTTATCTTTATTAAAAAATCTATTGGATACTCATGACTATCTTCATTCTTTGGAAACAAATCAACAAAAATAGTGTTATATGATGCAAAAGAAAATATCTAAAATGGTTTAGTGTAATCAAGTTTGGCCAAAATAGGGGTAGACTTTAAATATCCTTTCATGTCATTGAATGTTTTCATAGCCTTTTCCTACCACTTGATGGTCCGATATTTCTTCAACATGGAATTAATAGGTAGAGTGAGATCCACAAATTTGGACACAAAACTCTTTAAGAAATTAATTTAGCCAAAAAAGGAATGAATTCCCTTCTTCAATTGTAGGATAGGAACTTTATCAATGGATTCTACCCTCCTAGGGTCAATGATGATACCATCTTTGGACACTATATGTCCCAGTAACTTGACCTTTTTTACTCCAAAGTGGCACTTCTTTGGATTATGTGAAATGTTGAACTCCTTACATTTAACAAACACTTTTTTTACATGCTCTAAATGTTCCTTTCTAGTATAGGAGTACACTGTTATGTCATATTGATACATAGATATAAACTTAATAATAACCCCTACAAAGACAACATCCATATCTCATTATAACATTCCACTAGAATTCATTAACATGAAAGGCATCATTATATATACCTATGTGCCCTAAGGCATTGTAAATGCAGTCTTCAGTCTCTCAGATTATTTTACCATAACCTGGTTATATCTTCAAAAGTCATCTTAATAGGTTATATATATTAGATAGGGGATAATTATATTTTAAATAAGCTTTATTCAAATTTTAGAAATCCACCCACAAGTGGATGTCACCATTTTTATTTCTCACAGGGACTAAATTTACAACCCATGATGAATACAAGATGGGCTAAATGATAGTACCATACCTTAGCTTCTTTAACTCATCCTACATTTTATTGTCCAAGTTGGGGTTAATAGATCTATATTTTTGCGTAAAAGGCTTGCTATCAAGATATAATGGGATGACATGTTGGAACAATTCTTTCCTATATGATTTCAACTTAGAATAAAACCATGATATATAATCCTAGTAATTTTTTTGAAATTACATGTAAGCCTATTTATCAATTGTACTTAGGTGAGTAACCAACCAAAACTTTATTATATTCTCATGAGAACCCAAATGACACTCTGTCATGTCTTTTGAAATAAATGAGTCTTGAGTCTTGATTCTATCTGTTCCATCAAAAGACACTTTTAAACTTACCAATCCTTTAGGGAGTGTGTTTGTCTTTGGTTGGATAATGTCCTTCCCAAAAAAAAAATATTTTTTATTAAAAACCTAAACCATAGATTCCAAGTCGATGAGTTGATCATGGAACTTTGAGTCATAATTTAAAAAAACCTCTTAATTTGTTCATCATCATCAAAAACCTATCAATGATGAAAATTATCTAGGATCAAAGGACTGAAAAGCACCTCCACTTGATACTGACAATGAGGTATTATATTTTTGATGTCAAATTGAAGACCTAACCCTTCAAGTATACCAACTTCTTGGTTGAAACTTCTATCATGATATCAGAGATTGAATGCATCAAAAAATTCAAGCAAATCTCAAACATCATTTAGATATTATTTCAACCTTTTATTTTTTATGGCATAAGAATTTTGGACTTATTTTAAAATTAGATTAGAATCTCCCTTGACAATAAATATATTAATTCCATGTTCACAGGAAATCCATAGATGAAGCAAGAGTGCCTCATACTCAGTAGCATTATTAGTGCACTCAAAGGACAACTTAGGATAAAACTTGAAGTACTTACCATTGGGGGTATAGAATACAAACCTTTATCTATTTCCAAGATTGGAGCAAGCTCCATCAAAACACATCTTCCAAACTACTCTTTCATTGTTAGGTTTAACATCTAAAATAGCGGGCTATTCATTAGTGTCAACATTACCAATAAAGTTCTCCAGCCCAAATTCTTTGTACAATACTTCATTTTGAATATGTTTTGGATCTTCAATTACATGTATCATCTTTGAATCTTTATAAATTTTAACCATCTTACCCTCTAATAGAATGGTGGCATAGGAAAGGTCCATTTCTATACTTCTAACCATGCTAGCATCTCATTTACATAGGAATATAATCCCCCACTTAGGTGGATAGTCCACAACTACCACGTCTATATTCAAATACTTACTTAGATGCACTTCCAGCTATACTACCAAACCCTTGACTTGTCTAACAACTAGAGCTTCTCGTGAGTCCATGGCATAACACTTGTGAAAGGATGATGTAATTTTCACCTTGAGCTCATTTAGGACACCCAAGGGCATCAAATTGTGAGGAGCACTTAAATCAAACATTTAATTATGAAAAAATCATACCATTGATCAAGAGAGTTATGTAAAATGGGTCCATGTTTAGCTACCTCGCTACTAATGCAGTCCCTAAATAGACTTCCAGAGCTTGTTCAATAACTTATACAGATTCTTCATCAATTCTAAGGAATGTTTGGGGTAAATAAATTTCATTTTCAACTTATTTCTCACCAAATTTCAAGTATTCAAATGCCCTCTTCTTATGCTCAGGTATTCATAATAATTTAACAAGTGACACAGTGATTTTCAGTTGGGTCAAAAATTGGGCCATATCACATATGTTATACTAAAGAAGGGGAGTATTTGGTGGAAGGGTAAAAACACCTTCAATTGGAATACAATCATTTAAGGTCTGAAGTGGAGTAGAGTAGGGTTAATTTGCATTCTTAACAATAGTCTTCAAATGTGGATTCTATATGGCATCATTCACCCTCTTAGGAATGCTAGATAATAAAGGTGCTTTATTCTTAGTGGGATTACCTCTAGGCTTAGCAACTTGGGAAATGGGTATAGGTTTAGAATTATTAGGAACTATCTTAGTTTTCTTATATTCCTTGCTTTTATCCTCTACCTTTGTATTTGTAGAGGTAATATCTCGAGGAGTAATAGCTTGCTACCTACTTATTATGTTATATTCCTTTTCTTAGAAAATTGCTACATTAATGAGCAACTACCGATCCTAAAATGATGAGATTCCCCCATCATACTTCTTAATCATCACTGATCTTAAAAAAATAAAATAATGAATGGGTAGTTCATAATCTTATGCCATATTTACTTCACAAGTGAATTCACAAGTTAGGATATATACCTTTTGTACCATAGTCCAAAACTAATCAATAGTAACAACACTCATCAATTATGTAGAGGTGAATACCTTGATTTGAGGACTTTGACAATTAAACATTATAATCTCATTACTAGATGATGCAAACTTAGGTTCATCTATATCTTCATCACTCACTTCTATTGTATCACATGGAGGATGTAGAAGGAAACACTTGTCACACTATTATGATCAATGTCACAACCCATCGCATTCACTTTGGAATCTAACTGACTAAGTACTTCTTTTCTAACCCCTCTATTATGATGTCTATTTATTCTTTCATCACATGCAAGCCTCTTCCCTCTATCATTGTCTAAATTATGGAAAGCATGCCCCCTTTGTGCTTGATTTAGAATTGAAACTCTCTCATGACTAGTAGACATATGGGGAACCCCCTTCTCAACCTTGGTAAGCTTGTATGACATCTCTTTGAAAATGAAGGTCAGATTCTTAATATTGTACTCAATATTAGCATTCTTAGTGGATGATTTTTTTGGGGAATAAATAACTTCACATCAACACACTTATTCAAGGGCTTTCCCATAGTCTTTATTTTGTTCTCAATCTAGATGGCCATATTAAACACCAACCATCGGTTCATGGGATCCTTGTCTCACAAGTAATATTTAGACTTATTATCAAATTCATCATAGTACTTTATCAAGCATGTTATATCGGTAGGCCATATGCTCTCAAGTAGCCACATCATAATTTTATTGGACCATGTGTTAAAATATTTCACGCACTCATTAGGATTCTTCTTGATGTTTTCAAACTCAGCCAAAAGTTACCTGGGATCAACTCTATCACCATACTAAATTCTAAAAACATTCTTCATTTCTTCCTATGAATCAATGCATCCATGAGGAATATAATTGAATCATTCTCATGCATCTTCCTCCAATGTGTGCACAAACAACTTAATGTACACATCCTCATGCTCAACCTCATAGTCTTCAATAATATTGTGAAAAACCCTCAAGTGTTGATCACCACTCACTGCATTATTCCCTTGAAACTTTGGAAATAATTTCCTTACTTCAATTGGGACTTCATTAGGATAACCTTCCAATTCATAAAAATTTATATACCTAAATCTGAGAAAGTAAAATGTAGGACATTCATTCTCATCTAGGTCCCCATACCTCATGACTGGCTCAAATGGATATTCAAGAACAAATGGAAAAGGGATGTGAAGGGGTGAATGAGGGGGACTTGTAGGATCTAACTTGGGGGTGGATTCGGCTAGTTGAAAAAGAGCTGGATAATAGATATTACTACAATTTTTAGAATGGCTAAAAGAGATATGAAATTCCTCAGCAATGGGAAGTTCAACAAAAATTTAAAGATTACCAGAATATTAATAGTTAGCACATTGTTTAGAAACTAAAATTTTCCTTACAATAAGTCTACAAACTTGCCTCCTTATTTGATGAATACATAGGGGTGAAATGAGTTACTTGGATAGGTCACCTTTGAAGGATGATTTTAGTCATTCTAGCTTTGCAAGCAAGAAAACACTCAAAGATAAAAATTAAGATATTTAGAATAGGTAACAATATTCCTTGAAACTATAAAATAAAGTTGGAGTCACCACTGGAATCAATAGTCTATAATATAATAATTAACATATTGATTGTAATACATATTGAAAATATACTTGCTAAATTTAATGATAATATAGAAGGAAAAGACACTAAAGTTTTTAGAATATGTTCAAAAGGCAAGAAACCACTTTTCAACATGTAATTTTAATATCTCTTTTCAATAAACTCAATAGAAGTCAAATTATCAAATATCTCAATTCTTCGCATGTCCCCAATGGAGTGAAGTGGCGTTGATGACCAAGATAGTCCCACTGTAACACAAATCAATTGAGAAATTTTCAAACAAATTACTTAAAACTCTATGCAAGAGTCCCAAATAACATGGGTGATAATAAATGTCCCCAAAAATGGTGCTAGAAGTGTGGTGATGTTAACAAACTAAAGACAGTTAGAATAGCACAAAGGTAAGCAGAGAACTTGAAAAATGATATTAGTTCTCTACAAGAGTCTGTAGCAACACAAGTGCCAAGATTCAATGTTTTAATCCCTGACAATGGCAATAGAAGCATGTCGTTTCCTAGTTGTACACCTCTTACACTCAGCCTTTCACACTCGAAAGGAAATGGCAAACAAACATGAAAAAATATATTATATGTTGTTATAGTTGGGGGAGGATTTGGCATCCAGAATGAAGCAAATGGATAAAATGATGGAAAGGCACCTACAAAAGGTATGGTCATCTCTCTGCTACTTCTAGTTCTACCTAAACCAAGGTCACATGACATATGGGGTAATTTGCTCACATGGAGAGATTCTGCGATTCAATCTCTATGGGGATTATTGGCACATAGAGACATAAATATGACTAAGGTATAACCAAAATTGCATGCTCCACCCAGGAAGTCTTATCACAAATGCTCTAATTTACATACAAGCTATTGAAAATAAATATAGAAGTCCTTATAAAATTCTTCCTAAAAAAATTTCAATATCATGGCTGAATGAAAGATTGCAATGCTAAGCTTTAAAACATAAGCTACAAATACATGTTCTATAAGTAAAATCTTATACATTTTTAGGTAAATAACACTTATGCTATGCAATAAGGATTGCATAATTTGTAGTGTAATATAGGGTAGGACAATTTATTAATTATAAATAGGAATGACATGGTTGTGTGCTAGTAGTTTTCAATCATTAGGAGATCTTACAACATTCATGACATTACTTATTACAAAGACATAACAAATACTCATAAGCGAGCTAACGAGACATATCAAATTATCTTTGAAATATATAGAACTTACACTGAAATTAAACCTTCAAATACTTTTCCCTATCAAATCCTTAAACCTAGGGTACCCTAACAAGTTATTCAGAAACATATTGTAAAATAATGTAGAAAGAGATTTATAATCAAGATCTAATCCTAAGATGACAACTAGTAATGAGCATTAAATAAGACATACAATCAACAACATTTGCAAAACACATCACTACAATTCATCAATAGGAAATAATAGAGAATCATAAGCATTTTTACTAACTTGGAAAGAGATACTACAGACATCAGTTTTTAAAAATGCTCCCATGGAGACAAGCATGGTGAGATTTTTTTGTGTTAGACTAGGGAGATATAAACATGATCTCAAAGCTGGCTAATGGTTGTACACTTGTAACCACCTCAGCAAGAGAGAAAATACATTTACTTAGGCAACCAATCCCAAAATTTATAGAACCTAGACTTGAGAGACAATCAAAGACCAATAACAACCAAGACAATGACCAACCCTTGAATAGAGGATAAAACCCCTTATTTATAAAATTTTCACTCTTCTTTCAAATCTGGGATTGTAGGTTGTAAGTTGAAAAATTGCACAACATCCCTCTCAATTCCACCAAGATGCTACCAGTTGGAAAATATTACTTTGTCCTGATTTGAAAATATTCATTCATTTAGAAGAAATCATTACTCTAACTGCCTCAACAAGGCATGATGAATATTGACAATAAACCTTTCAACTAGAAATGCCTTTTCTCATGATCTAGAAGGTGCACTTCATGGTGGAGGTTGAACAAACTTTGTCATCATGTGAAACTTCCTAGAGATGCCCTTGACCACTTTCCAGCATATCTAGAACCTCTTGGACAATTATATTTCTTCTTATGCATGCCATAGAACAACATGCTCTTGCAATGATGGCTACATTGGAATGCTTGAGTTATGGTAAAAATAAAAAATGATCTATGGTTATTATTAAAAAATATGCTCTAGAATACCCCATAGACCTTTCTCTATGCTTCAAATCCTTGCATGTCCATGAAGGAGCATTGATCTTGACTCATAATTCAATGTTTGACACATATTGATATGTAACATGCCACATCAGATCTGTTGAAAATTCTATGTTCATCTCGCACCATTGGATCTTGATCTAGCTAGTTAAATGTCATTGGTTGATATTCACACCTGACAACCAATATCATGCCATTTGATAGCTCTATGAACTCTTTGTACCTTGCATAATTAGTCTCTATCAGGTTAGTGCCCTTTCACCATGTGGTAGCTCCTCATTCAGCTTGCTTATTTTGACAAGTCAGCTCTCACTCATGCCATTGATCTGCTTGATATCTATGATAGCTTAAATTTGACATTTGTGTGACTGTCATTGACATCTACATGACCACAAATCTTTTAATCACAATGGATAATTATTTAACTTAATTTTGATGTATGTATGATCATCCAACTTCTTGTTCAACTTTAAAGGCTTGCATCTTGAGATAGAAAAAGCATTAAGGCACCAAATTTATAGGAGATGTTCATGTTATCTAGAATATTGATTCTATATGATCTTTCACCCATGAGATGCTTTCTAGCAAAATAATAAAATGCATAAGTAAACTAGCTAGTCTATTTCTACATGATGAATGCAAGCATGACACTTGGTAGCTCTATGGGCTCTTAGCATCCCTTCAGCATTAAATTTTATTGTGAACCATTGATATATATTAAGAAGCCTAAGATCATGCCACTTGGATAATCCACATGCATTTTACATTCTGCATAGTCAGTCTCTATCGAGCTATTACCTTTTCACTAAGTGGTAACTACTCATTCAACCTGAGTCCTTTGACAAATTAGCTTTCACTCATGTCATTGATCTACTAGATGCACGATCAATTAAAAACCATGTATTTTCTTGGTCACTCATCGAGATCTTGACACTTGTCCTTCTCACATTCATCCAAAGCATCTTTGACTTGTTGACCCCCTCTCACTATCGAATCATTATGTAGCCTACCAAGATGGTGACACTTGTTACCACCTTGTTAGTCTTAGAGCGTCATTAAAATGTTGACCTTCTATTCACCACCGATCAAGATTTGTATGCCTTGTCATGTACCATTGATCAATGGGAACATGCACAAGCTTTAAATCATTCCCCAACGAACTTGACACTTGGCACATCCAGACTCATCTTGAGTCCCTTTGACTATTTAGCATCTGTCATGCACCGTCAGATCAATTTATTTCTCATTAATGTGTACTGTTAGATTACATTCTATAATATCAACTATGATTGGCTCGAATTTAACATAATAAACAATTAAGTCATAGCTTGGGACATAAAGCACTTGGTATAAAAATACTTAGCCTAAAGTTTTGGGACGTTAATAAATATGATGTAGACTTTAGGGCTTTGATCTCAATTTATAATAAAGTGACTCGACATCATTTAGACCACGTTAATAGACAAAAGTGACCAAGCATTAATGGATATAAAAGGGACCCAATATGGATTTTTATACTAAGGTTCGGTCATGTCAACAAACATAGCCAAACCTTAGTATAAAAATAAGACTAAGTCCATGGCATATTTAAAATGTTCTTTCTTAAATTTGATTTTAAATCAGAGGGTCTAAGCTAGGGCAATTGGGACAAAAGACCTTAAAGTGCATAGACATGAATTCAACTTGGATTTTGACAGATCAAAGACTAGTAAAGATCAAATTAATAAGGCATTTGACTTCTGATGAACACTTGAAAATAAGGCGCTAACAAATCAAGGATTCATACTTGACAAGGAACCAATTACTTCAATACAACTTTAAGTACTAACACCTTTATTGCTAATTCATGAAATAATATACTTAATAATATTATTTATATCAATTTTGAAAATACCTTACATGATGAGTTCTGATAACAAATAGATCATGCTTTCCCAAATATAACATTTGCATTTCATCATTTTATCTGTATGAATTTGGCCTTGGAAACTCATACACTTGCTCAAGATATATATGCCAACCAAGTCATTCGACGACTCCATCAAAAACACCAATTAGTAATTCTTGGTTTCTACTAAATTTGCTCGAGGCATTTGACAACTTTTTTGGTTTATATTTGGTCGGGGTGAAAAATAATAGATTTTTCCTCCACGCATTTTAATATATAGAAAAATTTTAAGCTTATTTATATATATTTTTAAGTCTATGTAAATACCACATTTGCCCTTTTGTTTTATTTTATTTGAAGGACGCAGTGATTGAACATTTTTGTTGTAAATATGCGGTTGGCCATTTACTTCATTTGCTAGCATCTCACTAATGTACTCAAATGTATTCCGGATTAATGATTACATATGAGGAGGAGAATAGAATAAATAGTCTCAATTTCCTAGTTGTAAAGGCAGGGACAGATTAAAAAATAAAAATAAATAGAAAGAAAACAATTTTTTTAAAATTATCTTACCATAAGGTTGACATGAAAAGGCACGGTGCAAAGGTGTAAATCCGTCCAATCTGTGGAAGGGAGAAACGATAACAGTCACCCTTCTTATTATAAATCCATGCCAGATCTCGGTCAGCTTTCTAAATCTGTATTTAGAATTTCAAATAGACGTTGGATCCGAATGACCATTAAACGCGGCTATCTGGAGGGCGATGTTTCCTGCACATATTCAACTTCACTGGAAAAATAATCAGAGGACGGGTACACAAAGAAAAATTGTTTTCAGCAAAATCATCTGCATTAATGTCAGTGTCAACATATCAAATTCAAGGAACACAAACATCAATACAGGCAATAAAATTAAATGAGGAAGATAATAATAAAAGACCAATGTATTTGAATAGTTTTTCTTTAGTCTATTACGCGCAGAGGAGTATTATAACTTATTTTCCATGTTTCATAGATGCTTCTCTATTTCCAGCACACCTGACTCAACACCAAAGTATAGCTCTATAGTTTACGCACCATCAATATTGTATATTCTAGTGACACTAAAAATTAATGAATGTTGATTTTTCTATATGTAATTTTTGTGTCATCAGTATGGTAGATTAAATACCATTTTCGACACAAGATTTGGTTTTTTCTCTTTCCTGGCTGTAAAAATAAATTGCAATTGTTTTAAGCAGACCTGCTTACCTTTGTGTGGATTTTGGGATAAAGAGGAGGTCTAGTAGAGTTAGCATAGAGGTTGGGATTACTTATGAACCACCAGTGGAGAGAGGGATTAATGTCTGGGTAAAAATCATCTGATCAGCAGCCATGCCTTGACCCAACTGAATTAGCTGCTCAAATTTTCCTTCTTGTTGAGTATATATATTATTTAACGTAAATCTATATTTCCTTATCACACTTAGATATATAAGAGTTCGATGTGGGCATTCCTATGTTTAAGGATGAAAATAATTTGAATAAAACGCACTTTCACTTTGCAAGGGTGAGAGGACGCACTTGTTTAGAAAAGCAATCCTCCGAGTAATGCCTTGCTCCTTAATGGTATGTAAAACGTGTGTTATAAAGTAATTTACATAGAAAAACATACGATGACGATGATGATGATTGATGATTACACATATCCAAAAATACTAATAGACGATCATGAATACAACATTCTTCCACTTAGTAAGTGTAACCTTTTAAGAGCATGCCCTCCTTGGCTTTTGCAGATTCTCCCTTGCCGGTGTTTTTACCGAGTTGTGTGAGGGAGTTGACGGAGGCATGTATCAACAGGGACTTTTATGATACCTCCACATTCTTAAGCCTATTGCCCCATGTCTTCAGGCACGTTTTCTTTTAGAGCTGAGCATAGGAGAATGACATGCACCATGGGTGGGTTCCCTAGTTCATTGCATTCAAGTTCAACATGGCCTCCACCTCTGATTACCAAAATAGCAATCAAAGTGAAAGTGCAATCCTGAACAAAATAACACATGACATACCATGATGCCAGGAATGGCGGGTGGGACCCTCGTTCGAAGAAGCTTAAGGGTGTATTCTATAATGGTGGTGGGGGAGGCTTTTTTTTGGCGTTCAGCACCTGGGTTCACCTTACTTGGATTCAGTAGAATACCTTCAAACATTTTATTTTTCTCCGTCAAGTAAAATAACACCTCTGCCCACACCTTTGTGGCTAATTCAAAGATCCTCTTAATAACGTGCTCTCCATCCAACAGGATTTCTGGTTCAATGATTGGGACCAGACCATTATCCTGCATGCCCATGGTCATGACCACGACACCACAATAATAATAATTAAAATGCTAATGCCATACTTGTATAATATAATAAAAAGTGTACCTATGTAATTACCACATAATGAGCAAGGGCCCATGCAACTTCCTTCATCGCAAATGTTGAGTGTCTATTAGGCATAATCACCACCGTACGCTTATAACATCATTCATGCCATACGATTATAATAAGTCAGAGCAATCCCAAACATTACACTAAATTTTATTTCCTTTGGTGACATATTCTGCTACTCTAGTTCAATCTTCCTACCTAAAACAACAAGTCAACATAATCAAGTCACAAGTCTTACTTGTACTTAATAATATGAGTAGCATAACAATAGAGTATTACAATACAGGAACATGTAATTGGGATTATTAAAGTGTTTTGAATGACATACAGTCATCGTTCATACCATTTAACGAATCTAGCTCCCTTCTAGTAGTATGTCGTGCACCTTGATGAAAGTCCATCCAGACCCTGGCACCACGAATCATTATTCGAACTAGTGAGACACACCAAACCCTAACGAGAAGCAATTACATAGGCTAAGTGTCTGACTATAACTATAAATCACCTGATCGGTAGCCATGCCTTGATCCAACTGAATTTTTTCCTTCCTGTTGAGTATGCTCGGAATATCTGAGCTGAACATTGTAAACTATGAGGCTAGGTGTGTGATTTCTAAGTTGTATACCGTCGAAAAAACATGTGTATTTACAATAATTTTTCATCAACTTAGATCTACGTCTTCTGCCCATGGATACAACACTCCATCATGGAATGAAATCTAATCGAAAGATTGGACAGATTTTAGATTTTAGTGATAACGCATTAGTATTATTTTAATGATATCAATGCCAAATAGAGGATATGATTATGCGATATGGGATTCTTTATAAACTAATACATTGAAATGGGAGGATGATAAATGAATTTACCCAAATGAAAATGATGGCCACATTTGAGATTTGTAATCGATATCTCCACGCGGTGCATCTGGCATTGTCCCCTCGTGGCAACCTCTCCTTCCAAACACGTCTTCCATCAACCTGTGCTAAACAACACCCACATTCACACAATTTCGAAATGCATTAGAAGGAATATAAATGAAACAAATCTCCCTTATTCGCTGCATAGTAGGGAGACTATTCCCACTTTAGAATCAATGAAGAAACAAAAAAAATATTAATAACTACAACAAAACATTGGAACATGGTTTGAATTTATGCAGAATCACCTAATCTCATTGGCTGCGAGCAACAAGCAAGTTAAAATATTTGTTAGAGGTGAAAACAATAATACCCTTCAATTACTAATAAATAGCCTCTACTTTTCACACAATTGAGCTCACTTATAGCCTCTACTTTTTATAGAATTTATTATTATTATTATTATTATTATTATTATTATTATTATTATTATTATTATTATTATTATTATTATTATTATTATTATTATTATTATTATTATTATCGATCAAATTTCATCATAAATTGTGGCAAATCTATGTTATAAGAAAAAATCCAAATTGAATTTCAAATCAAATATTGTGATCAAACAACAATAACTAATGAGGGCTATGAAGTGGATTTAATACATGCTAATGCAAATTGTATATAGGTTGATCTATGAAGTGTATTTAATACCTGCTAATGCAAATTGTATATAGGTTGATCTGTTAGAAACAATCATTTGATAGTGATACTACAGTCACTGTATGAATAGTACTGAATGACAATTTTGTATTTCGACCTTGTAGATTATGTGTAATGATAATATAATTTGTGCAAGATCGTAAGCTCTTATTTTTAGTATCTAATGCAAAACATCCATTATCTACAAATAATATAACAGTAAAATTACCTTTCCAAGCAGGGGTTGCAACTTAATAATGAACAATGTTATATGGAAAAGAACATTATAGTTAAATCAAATCTAATGATTTACTAGTGGAATTATTGACTAAAGAAATAGTGAGTTCTTAAGAAAATAACCAAATAGGGGTCTTTAGGGCTAAAGTTCTATGCAAAAGTAAAAAACTTGTTTGATTGGGGGTTTGATCATAGTAGAGAAAAATTATAGCTACCCAGTTCAATCTTCCATCACCCATAATAGGGTTAGAAAAAAAACCATTTGAACAAGGAAAATACAAAAATTATTTGTTAAATTTTTTAAAATAAAAAGAAAAAAATTAAATCCTAAAACCCACAAATTATCACCTATTTCCTTGAGCCAAACAATCAAGGGAAATAAAATGTGCACAAGCATTTACATGATTTCAAATTAATAAACATCTAATTCATCTCTCATGGAAAAAATTACAAGGAAAAAAAATATGGGAAAAATATGAAGAAAATAGGAAATTCAGTTTATTCCATTGCATACTCAAACTACGAACATGGAGAAGAAAATATATAATAATATCTAAAAAGGTATGTAATCAAAAACTTCTAATTAATAATATCTAAGATTATAATTATTTATTTAAAAAACTTAATTTCATAAGTACCCAGTGTATGCAATCCAAACTGCATCATGTCTATTAATCAATCCTAACTTAGAGAAGTTAAAGCATGCCTACACTTACGATTAGGGATACACTTGTTAAGCAAAATCACGACCAATATGAGGATCTGCTAGACCCGATTAGGGAATCACATGTCACAACACATCATGTTAGGAAGGGTTCCAAAGCCTACAATTTAATATAACCACACAACAACCCTAATGGAGTCCTAAGGTTTAAAGCATTCACTTATTCTAATAACAAGAAAGTAAAATCTAATCTAGTACACACCAAATATTGTGACACAAAGTGGGGGTTAGAAACAATAATTCAAACATGTATAGGTAACTTCAATTAATGTAAGTATGAGTAACACCCATATACATAGAATATGAAAGATAGTATTATTCAAACCAACACTTATGCTACTTCTATCTACTGAAGAGAGGAAAATAAAGTTAGAATATACTAATCTAAATATGAACCCATCAATACTCAATCTCTCCCTTGGCCAAATGGTATTTTCAAGAGGCTGTTGTGGTTTCTAAGGATCACTAGGAAAGGCCAAAGTATCCAAGACTTATCCACAAGACTAGATTATCCAAATAAGAAACCTAAGCTAAGTCTCCTCAAGTAGAATGTTGGAAGATCAAATTATGAAGAAGAACGAGTGAATAATAACTCATGATTGCATATATGAATAATTATTGAAATGGTCTTATATTTATAGGCAAATCTTACCCTAAATCTTTTCAGGAACATCGACTATATAGGGTCAACCTAGTCAATCTAGTGTGTTTTTCAGGGACAATTTACTAAGTTTGAGCTAGGTTGGACAAAGGGATAACATGTTATGAAAGTAAAGAGTACCCTTGAACTGTATTAGGTCGACCCAATACAACTAACTATCCAAAAGGAGTTTAAGACAAGAAAGGATGGATGAAAAGAGGAAAAGATTGGAGGAATACTCAAGGGAGGAGAAATAGTTTAGGAAAACATTTTGGGATATGGTTGGATTGGTAATAATGTGGTAAAAAAGTACAACAATACTGTGAAGCACCAAAGGTTTGCCCACCCCTTTCTTGGTATACCTCCTAGGGCATCCACTCAGAGAGATTGAGTATTAATGGATTCTTTCAAGATGTAAAGCATTAGTATTTAGTAAAAGTTTAAATATATTATGTGTATATATATGCCCCACTCAAATTTCATCATGTGTCACTAAGGTGTAATAGGGGATGGTGCTTCAAGAAAGAATATAGTAACACATACTGCTAATGCTAAAAAAAAGTTGTAGTAGTTTAAAGCAAAATAACTAAAAGTAAATGATTGAAAAGGGAAATTAATCTAAAAAAAAAGTAAATAACTAAAAGGTATATTTAATGCCTACCTTAACTTACCTTTATCATAAGATGGTTGTCTGTTGTGTTGTTAGTTTTGATTGTGTAGGGTGCAGAGATTGCTTTCGACAAATGCAAGAATATAAAACTAAAGAACAAAAACAAATAAATGTAATAAAAGCTAAGATATCTAGTGCTATGAGGACAAGACGTACTTGGTAATTTTGGTAATATGGGGTGATATGTGCTATGTTAGGCTTAATGACCAAGTCAAACAACAAGATTAAATCAAGTAAACAAAAAACCAAATATACTAAAGATTGAAAAACTCAAATAAGTTATCCTCAAGTAAGAAAGGCAAACTCAACAAATCAAACAAAGGATATATATATCAAATAGTATGGTAAAAAAAAATAAATAGATGGTAAAAAAATGAAATAGAATGATAAAACAACACTAATGAGTGAGTAGTAACAATCCACATCTCAATAATCAATCGAAAAAAGATGCATAAAGGGGAAATTAACATTGTCGAGCGAGAAGTAATAAGTCAACCACACTCAATAATGAAAAAAGGGTATGAAATTAAGTGTTGATAATAGAAAGATAGAAAATTCATGATAAATGGTAAAAATAAAGTAAAGTAAGTGTAAGAACGTAAATGTTTGGTGTAAAGAAAGAAGTAATCCAGAGTTGCTCAAACATATTATTTCTCTATAAAGATAGATAAAAATAAAACAAAAGTAGTGATATCATGATGTTAAATGATGAAGAAGAAGGAATTAAATAACAAGGGAAAATAGATGTGAAATCATAATTTGTCTATGAAGGGGGGAAATAAAATGGGTAGAGGGGAGAATGAAGGATAAATCAAGGTAGAGAAACTTTTTGTCGAAGTCAAGACACTCAAATTAGGTTTGTCAAAATAAGAGGACATTTGACCTTAAGGACTATGAAGAAATTCTCTTAGTTGCACAAGTCTTAGGTCAAGAAATGAAAGCTATAGATCATCCCATGAAGCCTAAATGCATGAAAAGTAAAATTGACTTATCTCTCAATAATGTGTTCCCCATTCTTTAGGATGCCTTATAGAGTTGTCGATCTACTGTGAAGATTGGGTATTTGCATGAGAAATTAGGTAGCGCCATAGAGTTATTTGAATTTTCCTAATCTAATCTACTAGTGTACCACACCCAAACGACCTCATCTCTATGTGAGGCTAATTGTGAAGTCTGAGATTTGATTAGAGATAAGATATGTGCTTAGAATCACATCTTTTAGTGTGAATTTGATTTTTGAGATTTATATGTTGCCTTTTAGATATCATTTCCTTTTATTTTAAAATGATTTGGATTTTAACTTTATTGATGGATTTTTCAAATCCTCCTCCATATGGATTTGGAAAACCAAACATGAGTTCTAAAGATGAATTTCATTTGAATACTTTGGATAAAGTTGCTAAGAGAAAGAAAATCAAAGAGCATGGGGTTTAAGAGTCTCATAAATCTATGTGAAGTAAAAGTGTTATCTAGAATTCTACCATGTTTTAACCTATGTGTAGATGAAAGGAAGGGGAAATCAAGAGGCATGATACATGGAATAATTTTAATTGCTTCAAATCACAAAAAATGTGACAAAGGGAAAAAAGTGATATAATGATAGTAAAATGTGATTTTTTATCATAACAATAAGGGAAATGGAGGAAAACATGCTAACATAGATTGTTATGAAAATTACATCTAGTAAAAGAAGTAAAAAAATAAAGTCGAGAACAAGGACTAAGAAAATGAAAAGGTGGTAATTTTATGAGGACTTGGTCCTATTTGCATTCTTACAAAGTAACTCATAAAAGAGATACCCATGAAGGTGCTGACAAGCAAGAGAAAATCAAAGAGAGGTAAGCAAAGAATGGTAGTATTTTTTGAGGGATGTTAAGTCCTATCCATGGTCTTAAAAATCCACTCACAAAATAAAAATGCAACGGATGCCATATAAATTATCAAGCAGCAATAATGAAAAAGAAAAATAGATAAAAAATGGTAGTTTTATGAGGAATGCCAGGTCCTATCTCAGTCTTAGAAAGTAACTCATAAAATAAAAATCTAAGGGGTATGAAAAATTAAAAAAAAATTATAAGATAAAGAAGACTATGGTACATCAAGAAACCAAAAGACCAAAAGGGAGTCCTAAATTTTTGTGAAAGAAATAAAATTGTTGTAGAGGGAGAGACCCATACTTAAGTAACCTATGAAAATTGTTAGATAGATATAGATAGAAAACATGACAATAAGTAAATGTTTAGGCAAATTAAATTTTAAGGAATTGAGCATTGGTAGGCTCCTTGAAAATATGGCCTTCATTGGTTTGAAGACAATAAGTGCTTAGACCAAGAATGCCTTTAACTAAATATGAGCCCCTCCATTTTTGGGTATATTTACCTTATTTATCATCGGTGTAATCTAATTTAAGGACATGATCACCAACATTAAAAGTACAAACATTAACACATTTTTTATGTTATCTATTGATGCAAACCTTGTATTGGTGGTTATGTTTCAAGGTATAAAGATGATGTTCATCAAGAAGATCAATGGCATGAAGGTGAGCTTCATACAATTATTCATCAAGAATAATTCCATGAAGTGATATACAAAGAGAGGGAAGTTCAAATTCTAAAGGAAGAACCGACTTAGAACCATAGACTAGAGAAAATGGAGTTGCCCCAATGGCGCTACATACACTAGTCTAATAGGCCCAAAGTGTAATGTAAAGATGAATATGCCAATTTATATAGGTTTCATGAAATGTCTTTTAGAATACTTTTTTGAAAATTTTACTAGTGGCCTCAGCTTGACCATTGTATTATGGATGATAAGGCGTGCAAAACATATGATTGATTTTGAATTGGTTGTAAAGTTATTTAACATGTTTATTTTGAAATTACCACCATTTTTTGAAATGATGGTATGGGGAATGCCAAAGAGGCAAACAATTTAGTTAAGAATAAATTTGGAATTGGTATGATTAGGAACATTAATGAGGGGCATGAATTTTACCCACTTGGTAAAATATTTAGTCGCAGTGATGATAAATACATGCCCATCTTGGGATTGAGGAAGTTTACCAATGAGATTGAATCCCCATGTGGAAAATGGTGAAAGAGATTCAATAGTTTGAATTTTGAAAGGAGATGAATGGATAAGATCATCATGAAGCTGAAAAGGAGTACACTTTTTAGCATATTCAACTCCATCCATTTCAAGAGTAGGCCAAAACTAACCCATACATAAGTATTTACATGTTGTATTATGTATTTTAAAGTTACCACCACAAATGCCTCCATGTTCTTGTTCAAGAAGAGGAGAGACCTCATCTTATATGTCACAATAGAGCAAGGTACCTTCAGCATTGTGATAGGAAAGGATGTTGTGTTGAAATACATACATGAAAGATTGTTTATGAATACATGTATTTTCATAAGAGTATAAATTAGGAGGATAAGTTTGGTGTTATAATAATTGAATTATGTCTTTAGACCAAGGGATTTGTCTAATTGTAATATCCTCAATATGAAAAATGAGTGAATATGATGGTTAATTTGAAGACAGAGATTTTCTTATTTGTATAAGAAAAGAAAGATCAAGAATAAATTGATATAGATGAAATAGAGAAGCTAAAGAGGCAAGGGAATCAACAATGGAATTTTGATCTCTAGGAATAGGATCAATAGTGAAAGAGATAAAATCCTTAGCAAGAGTAGTTGTAATTTGATGATAGGTAATAAGATTTTCATTTTTACAATGATAATCACCACTAAATTGATGGAAAATAAGCTGAGAGTCACCTAAAGTATGAAGGTATTGAATATCTAAATCAAGAGTAGCTCTCATGTCTAAGATAAGAGCTTCATACTCGGCCATATTATTGGTGATATCAAAGGTGAAACAAAAAGCTAAAGGAATGATTTTACTATGAGGACTTGTGAGAATGCAACTTGCTCCAGCTCCTTGAAGGTATTTAGCACCATCACAGTGAAGGTTCTAAATATCCTCATGCAAATAAACATTGATTTTAGGGATCTTCATGATAACTACCTTTAGTTGAGTAGTATTAGAGGGAGTATAAGATTCTTTAAGTTGATTGGCCTCAAGATCTGTAGTAAAGCTATAAAAATAATTTTTAAGATAGATAGTTTCATTAAGACCTTCAATGTAAAGGATATTGTCATTGGGAAGGTCATCTTGAAGGAAAGGAGTGGATGAAATGGGAAAAATGTTGAATACCCATTCAAAATAACCCACTAGTCTTGATTTATTTACCATCGACTAATTTGATGATTTCCTTATTATGTAAGGTTGAAATTTCAGGCAAAAAATTTTGTTGCTTTTGATGCATAGGCTTGGCATCTAGATAATTAATGATATTATGTACCACAATGCTAGTGTCAATGTCGAGTATGTCTTCATAGGACCAAGTGAAATCTTCACAATATTTGTCAAAAATAAGCCAAAATTATCAAGTTTAGTAGGTCAAAGATCTTGAGAAAATGTAATCGATCGAGGACAAGATGGGGTACCATATTTTATGTGATTAGTTTCTTTGATAATCATGGTATTGTTATCTTAAAATTGGTATGGTGCATTAGGCAAAGATGAAATTGGATTTATTTTAGGATCAATTCTAGAAATGAAGTTGTTTAAGTAAGGAGTTTTAGTTTTAAAATTTCTAAGTTTATGATGTTGTCAAGGAAGTTGAGGTTCCCAAGCATGAAGTAACTCAGGAATAGCTTTGTCATTAGGCAAGGTAAGAAGAGGAACATAATATTTGACATCTACTTCAATATCAATAATTTCATTTTCATGGTTATCATACTTAAAATGAATCTGACGGACATCAATTTCCTTGGCATCAAGTGTAATTTTAGTAGAAAAAGAAGTAGATGGAATAGAAAATATTATCAGTAGATTGAATGATGGGGGAAGGATTGGATGTAATGATTGGATCCAAAGGTGTACAGGGTTTTGGATATTCAGAAGGTATAATTTGTTCTACCACCCAAGGAGTACCAATAAGAGGAGGATTGATAGGAAGTACATGACCCTCAAGATCATAGGTACAATCCACAAAAATGATATGCACACCCTAATTGAAATCATGGATTTGGTCTAAATTTTTTTGGTAATGTTGGACATCCAAGTCTCTAGATTGAGCTTGGGACATGATATACTTGTCATCATATGTTGGATAAATCAGACAATCTTGACATTCAGGGGGAGTTTCAGAAGGTGAAATCCCAATATTGATGAATGTATGAAGGAAGCCAATGAGAAGATCTTGAAATAATTTAGCCACTCCAAAATCATTACAAGTGAAGGAATCTTCTTTTAAATAAGGATCCTCAGCATTACATAGAGGGGGGAAGTCAGTAATCTCATTAATAAGAGGATTAGTACAGTTTCTTGGTAATAGAGAGGGAAGAAGCCATTGTAAAATATAAGGGAAACTTGGTAGTATTGTAAGTGTGTTATAATTCATTGGGCTCGTCATCATCAAAATTTGATTAGGTAATGAACTCAGGTAAAGGAGCATTGTTAATTTTAGAATTTATAGGAATATAATATTAAGGTTTAGGATTAGGAAGCTAAATGCTCCATGGATTGGGATAAACTACATGCTTGTAATATTTTCCATTGTGTAAGAAATTGATACATTGACTAATAGAAGAAGCAATGACCCTCATTCTATGGTCCATGAATGACCAAGGAGGATATTGTAAGATAAACAAACATCAAGGACCATAAGCTTGGTTCAAATAGTCTTAGGTCCTATGGTTAAAAGAAGCCAAATAAAACGAAGAGGACTTTGATTATTTTTATCTAAACCATGACAAGTAAGATGAGTTTGATTGAGATGATCCTTGTTATAACCAAGTTATTGTATAAGACACAAGGATGTAACATTAATACCACAACCTTCATCAACTAAGACTTTTCAGATAAAGGTGGTATTAATGGACATTTTAATAAAGAGTGGTAGATCATCATCATAAAAAATAATAATCATATCCTCTTCAAGAAACTCTATAGAAGGCTTGGAAGAAGGACACAAGGTTTCAATGGTATTGACATTAGTAGGTTGAGAATCATTAGAAGGTGGCTCTTTATCGATGGAGGATGGATCTTCAATTTATTGAAGTTGTTTCATAAGGAATTTATGGTGATAAGATGAAGGTAAACCATCTCCATAAGAGGAATTTTACAAGGCATAGAGTTAACTTCTTCAATAAAATTCCAATGAGATTTAGAAGAACCAGCATGAGCTTTAGAAGGTACATATTTAGTTAGAGGATTGGAAGAAGGAAGTTATTCCTTAGGTTATTCCAAGTCAACATTAGAGGTGGTAGTATCTTTAAGAAGTTTTTCTTCTAAAGATGGATTTTTAGGCCTGGTAATGGGATCTTTGTGAGGTAGTTTACTATTATAATTAACCTTGGTAGTGTTGACATATCGAGATTTGTTATAATATTTGTTGTAATCAACATCAATGAAATAGACATCTTTGACATTTGTGTGATTATTAGAAGAATATATTTGGTTATTGGAGTTAGAAGCTTTGAAATTTTATAATTTTTGCAATGTAGTAGTGTATTATTGATGATGAAGATTGATCATAGCTTCATGAATGTATGAATCACCAAGCATATAGGAGACAACAAATTTATTGATCCCTCTATAAGATTCATGACAGTGCCTAATGTCAAAATGGAACAGACAAAATAGATTAGATTCATACTACTTAGGATGAGCATTGGGATAGATGAAAGGTTTTGAAGGTGGTAAGAATTATTTCATTTGCTAAACCGAAAGAGGTGTATGGGAAGGTGAAGGAATATCAATTTTGATAACTCCTTATTTATTTTGTAGAGCATTACTATAAATAGTATTATATATTTGGAAAGATCCTTTAAGGAGATTAGGATTAGGTTCGAATTGCTTCATAAGAAAGTCTTGACATTTATCTTTATCAGGAGCTTCATTAAGTGTGTGAGGAGAAAAGGTTTAAAAATTATATTGGAGAGTGGCAATCAAAGTAGTGATAAAATTTTTTAATAAGTTATCATCAATCATATTATGATCAGCTTTACGAGCTAAATATTTCAATTTTTTGATAAAGTCATGTGATGATTCAGTGGGAGATTGTAAAGCATTGATGAAGTAGCTAAGATAATTTTGAGGAAGATCATTATGTTGAACCTCTTTAACAAAATGATTAACCAAATATTCAAGCTTCAAAATAGAATATTGGGGTAGTTGATTATACCATTTTAATACATCATCGATAAAATTTTTTACTAAGATTTTAGTAGTGGTGAATGTATTAGTTTGGATCCACTCTTTGTAAAGGTTTCCAAAGCCTTTAAGAAATGAAGTGAGGTATTTAGTCCCATCATATTTGATAGTTAGAGATATGTTACCAACATCAATGGAAATAATGAAGGGATACAAAGGATTATTTTGAATGGTTGAAGAATCTTGTTATTCATTACGGGTTGAAGAATAACATTACCTGAGGCATCCCTAAGAGGTGGAGGAATATAATTAGGATTGGCTTGAGGATGAATAGTTGGAGGATGGTTAGCCACATATATTAGGTGTTGTTGAAGTTGCATCATTTGGTTAGTATTATGATTTTGAATAATGTTAATTTGATAAATGACTTGAGCTAAAATTTGGGTTGTATCAGGAGCTGGTTAGTGTTTGTAGGGACACTCCACATATTGGTATTAGGGGGAGGACTACTAGAAGAAGGATTACTAGTAGTATTGTTAAGTAAACTTGTATTGATCACTCCCACATTAGTTTCAAGATTTTTAGAAGTTTATTAGTGAATATAGAAAAGATCATATCCATCAATTTCATCTTGAAGTGTTATTTGCATTATGTTATAGTTCATGGATGAAGAAGGAGAAGAGGTGTCCCAAGAGTGATGGTGCTCTTGGGAGGAAAAGAGAGGAAGAAATGAACATCCCGTATGGTATTTAAATGTATTAAATGAATCTAAAATGATTCTAATAGGATATTTCATTCTAATGGAAGAGAGATGAACATAATACAAATTTGGAAGGATAAGGAATTAGATTGACAAACAATGAAATTAGAATATAATACAGGGTTGACTAGGTCAATATATTACAAAAAAGGCCTATTAACTATACAAGGTCAAATGGATCAATCCATTACAATGAACAAAGGTAGGAAAAAGATGGAAAATGAGTTCCAAATTGTAAAGGTTCAAATGGGTCGATCCAATATAGTGAACAGGGGATGAAAAAGATATAAGGTCAACTGCATCAATTTAGTACAGTAGATAGGGAGAAAGATAAAGATGATAAAAATTATGAATTAAAATAAGATAATTTTTGCATCTAGTCTAGGAAATTAAGCACTAAAAGAAAACAAATAGTTAATTAAATTAATGTTGGAAAATATAATTTAGGAACACAAAATAAAAATTTGCACTAATGTTGGCTAATGCAAGATTTTTTATACACATTTGAATAAAGAGCAAGCAAATAACTCTAAAATTAAAGCTAACTAATTTTTCAACCTGATAGTTAAATAAGGTACTAGATAGTAATCTAAAGATGGTTTTAAGTAGTTTGAACTAAAAGGACTATAGTGGTAATGATACAAGATTGGTATTGGGACCTATCCCATCACTTCACACACCATAACGATAAGGTTTTTAGGTGCTTATCCAAAATATACCATTAACCATGCTTTATACTTGACCAAAGCATCATGTCATCTTCCCCCTTGGTGATGAAATCCAACTAGATTGGCCTAGGGTAGACAAAATGTTAGAGTGATTATTTATGTTTTTGTGATTTGGTCATGTGTGCATAAAATAAAAATAGCGAAACTAAGTGATTAATTAATAATACTCTAATTATACTATTTGAAATATTATAAGCATGAAAATAATAGGAAAAGAAACTGTGAATTAATTACTAAGAGATATAAGGTTAATTTCAATTTTGAAAGAAGGTATTGTCTTAACACTATATGCAAAAAAAAAAAATAGGGTCAAATATATACTATGGAAGCAAAGTCTAAAAATAAACTAAGTCAACAATGTCAATCCAATTATTTGAGATAACACACAAAGCATAGAACTATATAGAATGTGTCAATCCAGTTGACTACGCAAGGGTAGTTTTAAAGACTACAAATAACCTTTGATTTCTTCTTTGTTTATTTATTTATATCATAAGTGTCAATCTAGTTGATTTCATCTTTGTTTATGTAGGTTTTATACATACCAAATAACCTTAAGAGGTACTCTCTTATATTTTAGGATCTATGAAGAGTTCACTCCAAGGCATGAGTTGCGGGGTAGTAAATTTTACAAATAACTTACTAGTGGAATAATAATGAGTAGAGCAATTATTTACCTTGAATAATTTAGACATGATATGAATCTAGGTTTACTTGATATGGATGGATAGATGATGGATCTAACCTAAACTGGGTTTGATAGAAAAAAACACAAAAGAATAAAATATAGGGAAAAAAATAAGGTATGTGGACTAAACAAGATGAAAATTTTCTAAGTTGGATCTTGAATTAGGATTTGGATAAAAATTCAAGAACCAATGTTTGTTACAAGCTACTATAAGCGCACAAACAATCAAACATAGTTGACACTCTAATGGAATAAGTATACAAAAAAATTTAGCATATATAATCAAAGTTTTATATGTATTTGTGAGATTAAAATTACACATCTATAAAAGGAGATTATGATTATAACATAAAAGAAATTAAAATTACCAATAGTACAATATGAATAATTGTACTAAAATAAAACTCATGCATAATTAAAAAACTAAGATACTAGTTTGATAGAACTTCTTGTAAGATTCATAAGTTTTAGGGAAGAATAAAATTTACACAATATGACCAATTGCAGAAAAATTTCTTATTAATCTTAAACATCAAAACTATTACCACAATGATAAGCATGCTCTCCTCTTTCCAAATATATGATTTTTATAAATTTTGGACTATTTTATTGTTTTAATATATGTTAATTTCTAACTATATATTTCTGAGGCCACTGCATGTCATAAATATATACATGTCTATATATTTTTGTGTATCTTTTTTTTTCTTATCTAATTAAAAAAAATATTATATGGTTACAAAGTAGGCCTAATTCTACATACATTCCAAAAGACTATTTTTAATTTTTTTTTAGGCAGTTATAGGGGACTACATTATCGTCTATCCATTTTTTTTTCAATTTTCTAGATCTATTCACTTTTTTTAAAAAAATTAAAAAATAAAGATTGAAAAATTATAAAAAAATATACTCTAAAAACTAAATGATCTTATCTAAAGATTCACTAAATTGTTTTAAACAATATTAAACAATGCTAAAAAAATTGGGGTCCATATGGTCAAGTATTTACTCTATTTTTATATTAAAAATATAGGATTTTATATTCAAAATTTAGATGTTTAACCTAGTTTTATATATATATATATATATATATATATATATATATATATATATATATATATATATATATATATATATATATATATATATAATGTGTTTTAAAAACTAGACTCAAAATGTCACAATTCATGTTCTTACATCATATTCAAATTTTGAGTGTTATCCATCTCGAATTATCTATATAAGTTCACATTTCTTAATTTTTAGGGAAATCATGTCCATGAGTAGGCCCCTTTTTGTACCCAACTTTATGCACTTACCATAACCTTTTATAAGCTTTTATTTTTTTAAATAATAGTTATATTAGTATGTTCTAAAAGTAAACATTGTTTTAGGAACATTTTTCAAATTAGTAAAGTGGATGATGCTTCTTATTATAATTTTGAATGATCAAGATTGAATTATGTAACTCGTTATTATTTGATATTCTCCCATGTCATTGATAAATAATTTTTATTTATTTTTATTTTATAAATGATTAGATATGTGCTGAAGTATTTTCCTTATCTAGTTTAAATTGGTTGTATCTAGTTAGAACACTTAATGTATTAAATTATTTGTGATCATTATGTTGATATATATTTTAAAATGACAATTAGGGGAAGTGGTGGGTCACAATAATTTTTAGCGCATTTTAATTAATAAACTATATTAAATTTAATGTTTATTTGATCATCATAAAAGGATATTTCTTAAAGTTTCGATGTATCATCAATCAACAAAGAATTGTGAAAAAAAAAATGAAATTACATTAATATCTATTAACATTTTTTAAATAAATTTATTTAAAATATTTGTTCTGGTTAATATACTTTCACATTCTAAATGAACAAGAAGTCGGATGTACCACTTTATGGTATATAAGTGGCACTATGGTATATAAGGTAGGGCACTATACCTTCCACTAAAAGTAATGATTTTATCTTTCCAACCAATCAAATTATATGATTTAAATATTATTATGCAAATAATATAATTTTATTTGTAATAATTTGGAATATTCCTTAGGTTTATTTTAGTGAATATTCCATTTAATTCATAATGATTGGATGAAATTCTGCTACACTACCAAAAAACTTTCTAGATTACATTACACTCTAATACTTGGTAAGTTTCTATTTTAATTTTTTAATTTTTTTTTTCTATCATTCTCTTGGGTATTTTTTGAAACATTACTCTAACTCACTGCTAAGTTACTACTTTTTGTGTCTACTAAACACTTAATGAATTTTCACTTATACAATTTTTAGAATATCCATCTAACACCATCAAACTTTTTATTTGGTATGGCCTCTATTTCTTATCAATATTACAATCCCACTTCAATTTATTAGCGCTATAAACAAATTTGCATTAAATTCTCAAACTTGTGTGAATCTTTAGTACGGATGAGGGTTTATTAACTATGGAAAGGGCGTCAATAATTGGGACATCTTATCCCATATACCTAATACTAATAACATTGTTATTCTTTTCATATTATTTCTATTTAATGAAAATGTGTTACTCCATTAAGAATTATAATTGTAGGAAATATTAAGTATCTAATCAATGGGGATATCACAAATGATCAATATAAATGGTATAAATTATGATATCAAACCCAAACTATTTAACTCGATTCTAAGTTTAAGTTTATGCTAATTTATTGTTTACTATATATTTGATAGATATGATAAAAAATAATAACAAAAACTATACATTCTCTTTTCCTAAATCTCTATTTTTGGTGCACTTATTCAACATAGTCTAGACACTAAAACAACTATATAATCCTTAGTTTTGAGCATATGGTTTCACTTTCAAATATCTTGGCATCCAAATTTGAGGTCATGCCTATAAAAATGCTATGTTTGTTAAGATTTTAGATAATACTAAAGATAGACTACATAAATGGACACACTAACAACAAGACTAGTACTACAAGTAAAAATAATAAATTAAATTATGCTATTCATGGCCTCAAATGGTTGTATCCAAAAATTTGATCAACTTTGTAGAATTTTTATTTTTTAGTAGCGATACAGGAAAATCCAAAATGACATCTTGTAAATTTGGAAACTATTTTAATGTAATGCAATGTCTAATTATTAGGATACTAGACCTACAGACATATAATCATCCTATCTTTTTTAATGAAAAATCTCATTTATCCTATTAAAATTGTAGTAAGATGTGGAAATAATCTCATAAATTGGAGTGGAGCTAGCTAGTTTTCCATTGCTTGGTTGCATATTATTCCTCATAAGTAATGTCTATATAATTATCTATCAAAATTTATTTCATTAAATTTTTATAATTACATAGAGAATAATAGATAGTACACCTTCTTGAGTTATACAATCAGAGTCAAAGATGACCAGGGGCATGTTTTCAACAACAACATTTTTAGAAAGGGATGACTTTTGGAGATAATACAAGTGATATACATTATTTTTAGTAATAAGATTGTGAATATCCTTTGCACAATTTTTAAAAGGGGGAAATTTTCTAGTGATAATATTTGTAACATACTTTGCTTTATTTATTAAGGCTGGAAATTTCTTTTAAAGGTTTTCATTGGAAAGAAAATAATTGAAAGTTCATTATTTGTTTTTCCTTAGATTTTGGGCAATGGTTGGAAAGTAATTAAATCATAAACTATTAGATATATAATTAATTTATGATAATATTTGTTAACTCTAGTAACCCTAACTATTTTAGAGGGCAGGGGAACAATCAACCTTCTTAGATTTAAATACTAAAATGATCTGATAAATGAGCTTATATGCAAAGGATTCCATCTTTTCATTTTCTCATAGTTTAGAAATTGTAATTCACATTATTAATTATGGTGTATAAGAGGATTTTTCCATGATTTGGGATGTGATCTATGATAGGGATCTAACTATTTATGACACTTTCTCACTATGGCATTCCAAAATTATTAGAATACCAATATGGGAGTTTGTTAAATTCATTCTTTACATAACATCCTATGTTATGTTATGATTTTCTTTATGTTTTCTTCTGTAATATATATTAAACTCATTCACATAGGAAAAAAAATCACTTCTATAGAAATGATTTTACATAGTATGTAGAATCATGTTTCAGAATGTTTAGTAATAGAGTGAAATATTGGACCACTTTCAAAGAGGCAAACATCTTCATAATGAAGGGGTGTGACATGGGAGTATCCTCGATGTAGATGATCAAACCCGTTTGGGAGCTACAATGTAGGAAACTCTTCAATAAAGCCTTACATTAATATACACAATGGGTTGTGTGCCCATGTTGATGAGGTGGATATTACAGATTATAATATCAATTGGAATGTAATTTAAGAATAAATTTGAATACTTATTGTGCATCTAGGTAGGATAGGTAGGAATAATGATATATTATATGAAAAAAAAAATTAAGAAATTTTGGGTAGCTTAAATGTCATTTATTCCATTAGCTATTACAATATCTATTACTCTTAAATTTTGGCCAAAACACTCAAATTTATCCTTCACTAATACCATCATGAAGATATGTATTAGCTGATCTTTAGATCTATATAATGCTAATTCGATTTCACCATTTTCAACCAATTCTCTTATGAAGTGATAATGAATCTTTATATGCTTTCTTCATCTCTGAAAGACTATATTTTTGTAAAGGTTATTAAGATATATTATCATAATATATGATTTTATCATATATTTATTCCTTCTTAAAATCTGATAATACTCTCCCAAGATAAATATCTTGACATGCTACTACACTTGTTGTAATGTGTTGACATTCTGTTGTGGAAAGAGAAAATATGGGTTACTTCATGGATTTCCAAGAAATGACCATTAAAACCATGTGAAAAACATAACCTAATGTGATTTATTTTCATCTACACTACCTTCCCAATCACTAATTTTATATCTAACTAAATAAAAATCACTTGATGTAGTATAAAGGATGCCATAGTTCTTGGTTCTATTGACATATCCTAGAATTATCTTACGTAATTGCCAATGTGTATCCTTTGGTGTTTCCATAAATCTAGAAATCAAACTTAATGCATACACTATATTAGGCCTAGATGTTCTTGAATACATGAGACTACTACCATGCTCTTATATAAAGTTAAATTCACCTCATTGATGCAATCTTCTTTACTCAATTTGAGACCTATTGTAGTTGGTGTTGGTTCAGGCTTGGTGTTCAATATTTTGAACCTCTTTAATATTTGTGAAGCATACTTAGACTTAGAGATCAATATTCCATGATCCATTTATTTTACTTATATACCAAGAAAATACATTACCAAATTCAAGTTTGTCATTTCAAATTGCCTTTCCATTGCTTCTTTGAATTCAATAATAAAAGAATTATCATTTTAGGTGAGAATATTAAATAATTTATATATAACACCATAATAAAAATATTTCCATGGTTCTCCTTGATGTAAAGTCTAGGCTCACTACTAATTTTGCTAAAATCATTGGTAGTAAAGTATGAATTAATTATGTTGTGCCAAGTCCTTGGTTCTTTCTTAAGCCTATAGAGTGTTTTCTTGAGCTTATACACCTTGGTTTTTTCTTGGTATTTTATATTCAGGTGGTTGATCAACATAGACTTATTCTTTGATTAATCCATTCTAAAAGGCATATTTCACATTCATTTAATATACTTTCTATTTATGCTGGGAAGCTATTGCTAGGATAACCTCTATCATTTCCATTCTTGTGATAGGAACATAAGTTGCATCATAGTCTCTACCATCTTTGTATTTTTATCCCTTAACAACTAATCTTATTTCATACCTATCAATTTTGCCTTCTATTATTATCTTGGCCTTTTAGACCTATTTCACTCCAACCACTTGTTTACCCTTAGATAAATCGACTAATTCCCATCTCTTGTTTCTTTCTATTGCATATATTTCCTCATCCATGGATTTATACCATTTCGATTCTTTCACTACTTATTCAAAACATATAGGTTCATCTTGAAAAAATAAACCAAAATTTAAAATTTCATTAAGATCATCATAACTTGAGTCACCATAGATCTCCCTCAAGTTCCTTGTCTTTGTAGGCATAAGGGAAGCAAGAGTTAGATCTAAACTATTATTGGAGTTATTTGAATAAAGAGTATGTTGTGAAGGTGATGAAGGTGTTAATACTTGTTCACCTTGTTGATCTATGACTAGTTCAATTTGAGCATCCTCATATCCATCATCCATGAGTATAATTTTTGAGATACCTGAGGCAATACCAATAGTGCCATTGCATGATTCATTCTCAATGAATTAGATATCTCTTCTAATCACAACCTTCTTTGTAATAGGGTTACACAATATATATGCTTTATTTTCTTCACAATATCCAATATTTGTCATCAAATTTTTTCCTTTGGCACATGTGCATATTCTACACACCCAAATATTATTAGATGTCGATGCTATACTTTCTATTTTTACACACTTCTTCTGGAGTCCTATTTTGAATAACATTTTTTGAACACCTATTTAATAAATACACTTTTATTTATACATCTTCACCCCAATATTATTTTTAAGGTCCCTTATCTTTTAACATGCTTATATCCATCCCTTGGATGGTCCTATTTTTCCTTGTTGCCATTCCATTTTGTTATGGAGTGTGTCTAGCTATGAATTGTTTTTCAATGCTTCCATTCTTTAAAAAAAATTATAATGCCTTAGAGACATACTCTTCCCCTCTGTTTGATCTTAGGATTTTGATTGAGTATCCACTTTATTTCTCAACCAATGCCTTGAAGCACTTGAATTTTTCAACACTCTCAAACTTATTCTTTAAGAAATTAATCTAAGTCTTCATACTATAATCATATATGAAGATTAATAAATATGCATTCTTAGACTGGGTGAGAGTTTTATTTGGGCCACACAAATTTGAGTGCACCAACTACAAAGGTGCTTTTTCCCTCCTAGACATCCCTTATTGAAAGGGTTGCCTATGTTTTTTTTCCCTGAAAGCGTGCCTCACATTTTATTTCAGGATCTACTATTCTTGGTAGAACTATAACCATATTATTCTTAAATAAAATATCTAATCCAAAAAAACTTAAATGCCCATATGTTAAATTTTAGAGTCTAGATGTGCCTTTGATGACTTTCTTGAAGGTTGCTTGATATACTACTACTATACTCTTGAGAGGATCAATTTACATCTTAAGCTGAGACATGAAATTCTTTGTCATTTGAATTATATCTATAATTTTCTTGCTTCCTTATTTATCAAGGATTGTGCACTCTCCCTTCTCCATCAAGACTCTATACCCTTTTTGAACTAACTATCTAATACTAAAGACATTTTGTTTTAGATAAATGGAGTATAATAGATGCCTTAGATTGCTTTCCTTTCACCTTGATTTATGTAGATAATGAGAGCCCCTCTACCAACAATAGGAAATTTTTCATTGCTCCCATCTTTATATTTAACTGAATATTTCTATCAATGGAGGAAAATAAGTTTTCATTACCACTCATGTGGTTACTACATGCACTATCCAACTACCATACCTCATCACTGCTATGCTCATTATCATTTCATACAATGAACATGTTTAAAAAATGTTCAATTTTACTTACATTCTCAATTAATAATTTTGCACTTTACCTTGATTGGTTATGTTGCCTATTTTTATATTCACTATTAAAATGATCATATTTATGAAAATAATATCATTAAATATTACTTTTATCATTACTTTAATTTTAAGTACTACTCCTCTTCATGTCTTTGAAATATAATTAGGAGTTCCTTGCTCCTTGATTTTTTGAACTTGATCTAACATAGTATCATATTTCGCTTCCTCTACCTCTGAATCTTTTGCCTCTATTTTCTCTTCCTACCTTTGAATCTGGGCTGAGCCTTGAAGGTTTGCTAGATGGAAAAAGGTTTGGATCTATTCAATCATTGTTCATGGGTTTGTAGAAAACCCATCAAATCATCCATTGTCATCCTTGAGAGTCTTTCCCTCCTCAATAGCTAAAATAATTGGATCATATCTATTGGGAAAACTCTTAAGGATATTTAAAACAATATTTTGGTCTTCTATAGTTCACCATTAGTTCTTAACTAATTTATTAAACTAGAGACTCTAGTATGAAACTCATAAATAGATTCACTATCATTCATTTAAAAGGTTTAAAAAAATCTCGTAAACATTTGGAGTTTGACTAAATATACCTTATCAATACCTATGGAGGAATTTTGAAGGATCTCCCATGCTTATTTTGTGTGGTTTATTGCTACATTTCATAGATATATGGCTTCTGCCATTTTTGTCTATATCAAACTTAATGCTTTCACATCCTTCCTCCTACTCTCCTTTAGTAGGTTCGTATGTGTATTTGTCAATGCATTATAGGTAGCTTGATCAGTTGCATATGTGAATCTGGTGACCACAAACTTCCATACATCATTCACTGCTAATATCATCTTCATTTTATTTGACCAAATATCATAGTCTTGTCTGTCAAATGTTGGCAAATGCTACTAACCTTTACCCACTAATCTGATCATTCTATTGTTTTTTAGAATGTTTCTTAATTTTTTTCTATTCTATGGATTGATTGTCTATGAACTACTATTCTTTATGTCTCAAAAATTCCTTAGTTTGAATAAAGGTTATGACCTTCTTATAACTACAAAGATCCTTCCCACACCTTGCTTGGTAGCACTTTGTTCCTTCAATCTCACCTTTCCCTCTTAGTTATTTATTCTTCCCTTCTTTCAATTTCTATGCTATTTTATATTTTACTTATTTTTTTTTAATAATATGGTAGCTTGGATAGTATTCTCATTAGCTACACCACATTACATGGATTTTGATATCTCCTTTCCTCAAACTATATCTTCTTTGGACTCCAATGGTAATTTATTTATGCACCCTTTTGATTTTACTATAGTTTGACCACAAATTGGTTTTAACATCTCTACCTCCACTCTAGTTGTACTACATCTCCTGTGGTAGTGGAAATTTAAAAAAAGACTCCACTTTTTTTCATTTTATCTAGCTATAAATAACAACCTACCTAAGAAGGTGTTAACTTTGTATTTTTGTCCCATGATCAATTGCATACTCACTTTCCTAGGATTTGATACCAATCTGAGATTAAAAAAAATAATGCAACACAACACACTGAGATGCTACAATGCACAAAAAAACACAAAGATACTTCTCCTCAATTACACTTTGATTGCTTGATTGCTTTCTTATCTATAAATGGTTTACAAGTACCTATATTAAAAAAGGTCTTATTTAATAATTTTTAAAACCCACTGACCATGACATAGTAATAGAATTAAATATTTACCAAATCAAAAAATATGCCTTACAAACATTTAGTAATGGGTGGAGTAAATTACAAATTCCAACACCATTTGTGTCAAATCTATATGTAAAGCGTTATATCTTTTGAAAAACATTAGTTTTATTTGGATCTTCCAGATCCATTTTATGTAAGGAAGTGAGATACCATACCATTCATTTTTTTAAGAATATGAATGTACAATATGTATTGTTAACATAAAATAGTTTTAAAAAAACATAACTTTTGATATTTTTAGACTCTAAAATATATGTATTATATCTAGTTATTTGTTTAGTAGGTTATATAATCTATTGTTATATTTTCATCCTTATTATATATGTTTCCTCTTCAAAAGTGTGGTAAGATCAATCTTATGTTGATAAAATTTGGTTTTCTCATCAAGTTTCTGCCAAAGCTTCTATTACTCTCGTGTACCCAGTTCTCAACTACCATTGATTTAACAAACAAATTTACCTCTTCAATTATAATTTTAAAACCATTTCATCCTTTCATGGTACCAACATTTATCTTGAATTAAATATTTCATGTACCCCTTTACTGACCATCTCCTTTATTCATTCTGATTAGATAAGTAACAAATTGCTATAGTTCTCTCCTCCTAATAGTGGCATACCTATCTATCCTTCTAATAGTGTATGTATAGTAGTATACATCTCTTTATGTATAGAGTTTCTCTAATGTTAATATGTTTCCACTACTCTCTACTTGTAGAAAAAGGTATTCAACTTTTAAGCATAATATTTTGATCAAAATAATTTTTGAACTTTATCATGTTTTTATGTGCAATTTACATTGACACTTTACAAAACTATTATTTTCATTCATGTTTTATAAACTAGGTAATTATAATTTTTAAACTAACAGTGGTTAATGTTTGAATGCAAGAACATAGATTCATCAAAATGGGTTTCAACTTTCAATCCTATTCTCTTAATAAAAATAATTTTTAAACTTTCTCATTTTTTTATGTGATGTTTATATTGACACTTATACAAAACTTTTATTTTTGTTCAAGTTTTATAAACTAATTAAATATAAAATTTAAACTAACAACAACTAATGTTTGAATGCAACAACTAACTAAAAATGTCATAAAAGACTTTGAAACTACTGATAAAATTATCATGATTCATAAAGAACTAAAATTAAACCTATTTAAATTTTATTTGATCTAATTTTTAATATAGATTAAAATCAAAATATAAAGGGATTCGTAGCATTTTACAAGATCCACTAAAAATATCCATGTAGAAGATGACAAGAAAAAATATAAGCTTCCTATATATTTTTGTTTAACAAGGTATGTAACCCTAATGTCTTATATTCAAACTTATTCCCTCCACTATAGAATACGCATGCAATTGCTTTCCAAATTAAATGTATATAAAATTAATAAAGATGATGTCCGGTACATGATATTGACTCCAATGGTGTTTTTATACTATTTACTCTTAGGCTAAGCTAACCTTGCAAATTTACAATTTGCAAGGAAACTCGACTTTAAATAATTTACATTACAAAAGTAATTAAATTATTTTGTAAATAAAATCATCTCAAATTATTGTGTAACTCTATCGGATATTTTTAATAAGTAAGATAAACTATTTTTTTATAATTATTATTTTTAATAAAATATATTTTTTATATTTAATTAATGTTCTTTTTACATTATTTGTTTTATGTAAATAAATTTATATTATTTTAATTAAGTATATCAATAATTAAATTTAATATTAAAGAGTTATATATAAAATATTAGAATTCCAAACTACTTATTATAAGTTCTATTTTAAATTGTAAATGATACATTACAAAAAAATATTATACATATGACATATTCAAATTACAGCGTGGTGTCAGTTTGAATATTTGTCATCACCAGGATGGCTGGGGGTCTCATACTCAGCCACAGACTAGTGGTTGGGGGATTCCCTTCCTACCAGACACTAACATGACGGTTGGGATGCTTCACTGCCTTGGTCAGACAAGTTTCTAAAGCTGGGTTTGGCCATTTCCCTCCAGAGATCCACTGAAGAAGTCAGAAATGTTACTGAAGATAATATTGGTTGTTGGGAACCCCTTAATGACTATGAAGATCCACTTGCTAATGTGGGGTGGGGAGGAAAACCAGATAACCCCCCACCTCCCCCTCCTCTCACCTCTATATTCATGATGGTGGTTTAATTATGTATTTTCATTACCCTTTTTTAGTTGGCAGCGTCTATAAGCTTCGTTGTACTTTCCCGTGGACGTTAGACACAGTTTCACATGTGGGTGTGACTTCTCCACCCTTTTTTTGTATGATTAATTGTACTTTTTAATGGTTTATACTTTTAAATGGTTTAATATAAATGTTTTTCAATCAAAAAAATATTAATAATAATAATTACTACATTAACTCTTTTTTTTTTTTTTTTTTCTCTATATTATTACATCATATCTAAGGAAAATATTTATTTATGTTCCAACTATCATATCAAATTTATTTAAATATTGTTTTCTTTTACATTTACTCAATTCAATTATTATGTAATTTTGAAATTTGTATAATTATAACACTCTTTTTCCATATCTTTAATAGGTACTTATCTTTATTAATATGTAATTATTCCCCCTTTTAATTCTTATCATATTTATTACTGCATCAACGTGTAAAAGCATGAACTAACAACTACATGACTTTTGTATTTTTCTAATAATCTACTAAAACAGTGATTTTAAGCCACCACATCATCTTAATTAATTTTAATAAGTATCTAAATCTCTTTAGCAATCTATTAGTATTATTTATCCCAAAATAGAGGCCCTTATTTAAGTAGTTTATGAGCGGCCCCAAATCATTGATCATATTCTTCTAAGGCAGTCATAGACTTATCACCTAGCGCTGACAACAGCCCTAACAGTTTACTGACCACAATCACTGCATTTTTGCTTGCCAGGATAAGGAAAATGGTAGCTTCATTTTCTGCACTTGATCCACCTGCCAAATCAGAGAGTGATCTAACGATTATGAATGGCTTGCCCATACTCAGGCTAACCTGCAAAACAAATTTTAAAAAAATGTTCAATCAATATAAGCACATTCATCAGGGAGCTATAGACATACATTACAAACCATTATAAAATGTATTATTACCAATGCTACTGCTGCACTCTCCATATCAATGGGAGTGCAGTTGAATTTTTCATGAACAAAGTTTCTGTAAGCAGCATTATCAACATAAATGCTCGCACTGCATCCTCTTTCCACTTTCACAATCTTTGGTTGGGTGGACACGCAGGTTGTAGAGTTAATGCAGGACTCCAATGTTATATTCTGTTGATTGTTTCCACCATTTACAAAATTAATCAGAAATCCATAAATAATGTATTGTCTGATCAGCATGATGAAATAAACTAATATGAATGAATTACCACTAGCTGCTCTGCAAGGTTATAATAGGTTTCAGATACATTGACCCAAAATGTGTGCTCTCTAACCTCCGGGGTGCCATGCTTGGAGAAAATCTCGTCAGGGTTAAACCACACATTGTTTAGTAGATTATCACATCTTCCTTCTGATCGAGAACTGTAGTTTGCAAAATGAAGATACCCAATATCACGAGTGTAGTCTCCATTGGACTCCAAAGCAAGTTTGTCGTTCTCTCCTTGTCCATATCTCTGGGCAAGGAAACTAACACGTCAGTGCTGTCTGAGCAGATTTAATGGTGAAGGTTTTTCTATATAAAGAGAACGCCCGAGACTAAATAATCTGTACGTTTTCCAATATTTGTTTTGACTGTCCACGGTTTAGCACTCATCCATCCACAAAATTTTTGAAGATGCATCATATTTAACCGTTAACAGGCAACTAGAACATGTAGACAATATAAAGTGCTCTTGTAAAGAAGGTTATATGCTTAGATCAAACTTCTAATAGGGTCTCACACCTACTTAAACAAAATATGAAATAAAATGAAAACAATTCCACTCAGATTCGTACAGAAAATTTACATAAATTTAAATAATATATAAAATAAATGGAATATAAATTATGAAATTTTAATTTATTATTAAAAGCTTAAAAGCATGAAAGATAATCAATATTTTTTTCTCCTCCTTCCTTTGAACAGATTCAATTTTAAAATTAATACAGTAGAAACAATCTTAAAAAAAACTAAATACTGTTGCATAACCCTTGGGGGGATCTATCTCAATCCTATCTATTTATCTTTATAAAATGTATAAAAATGGTATGAAATTAAATAGAACCTGCCAATTCCATAGGCCAATATGAGCCCACTGCTGAGGAATAGTAACATCACAAATGTGATGGTTAGAGTTTCCATTTCCAGCAATTCCATAGTGCACAACTCCTTTTATGTTGAAGAAGCTCAAGAGCAGCTGGGTGGTTATTGCTGCATTCATCTGTATCAAAATACAAACATTAATGAATATTTGTTTTAAGATGGAGTGATTCAGGCTTACAAAAGTTCAAAATCTTATAACATCTATTTGAAATTTATATATTGAAAAATAAAAAAATTATGTAATATGATTTCGGGATTAGTTTGGTAGTTTTAGTTAATTTATATTGATTTATATTTCACATTTATCATGAATATGAATAGTTCACTTAGCACTCATTAGATATAGGTGATATTCATAAAGTGAAGCACAGACTTGGATTTTTAAGAAGATTGCTTACTTTCATTTTAGTATTACTCTGACTCAAACTTATTTAATTATAATTTTTTCTCTATAATCAAATCTACTCGACATAATTTTATTTCCAAAACCTTCAACAATTATTGTGCCTTATAAACCATTTATTATAGAGCACCCCAATTCTTAAAAATGAATAAATAAAATTCTATATTGTTTTCCCTGTCACAATTGGTGTAATCCATTAAGCATCAAATTTTCTGTGTGTCATTACCATTGCTAGCCCTGTCATGACCACAATGACCTTCTGATCTGCAATATTTCCTACATGAAATCTCCTTCCTGTATAACATAAAGTACACAGATTATATATACATTGTATATCCCCCTAAAAACAGCTCGTGTGAGAAAGAGTAGATAAGTAATTTACCGGAAAGATCTATGTATGCAGAATTTTTATCGGCTATAAAAGTTGTAGGATCTAGAAGGGGCTCCATTTCAAAAGCGTTGGGAACAATCAGCCCCAAATACGGGCCTGCACTGTTAATTCTATTGACATGGCTGAAGATTTTCGGCGAATGGTCTGCATTGCATCCAAAGGCCGTGACAATGAGCAGCATCAGATGAACATAGGTCATGGTGGTGGATATAAGAAATTTCTGGTATGAGTAGGAATTTGGGTACTATTTATTGGAGGAATCGGGATTGTTAATTCAATTGTTCAGTTAAATTGTTATTGTGAACTTATTTCTTAACATGTTTTTTTAAACCTTTTTCCTATTGTTTGGAAGTAAGGCATTAAAACCTATTCATACTTATATTTATTTAAGAATTAAAAAATGGAATTTGTTATTTAACATTTAAAATTTATTAGAGAATTAAAAAAATAGTGAAAACTATTTAACAAGTAAAACCAAACCCCAGTCGACATGAACTGATGATCTAATGTTTTAGTGATGGATAATTAATGTTTTATAATAATTTAATTTATATGTTTATAGATATAAATTAATAGTTTAAATGTTATAAATTAAATGATTTTATGTATATTGATGATGAAGACGATGGTTGTATATATTTATTTATTAAGGTTTAAATTTTTTTTAGATATTTAATATATAGACTTAAGCAATTAAAATAAGATTATGTGTTGGATGATTTTGTTTGTATAAATACTCTTTATTTATAATTATTTAATCAAATAAATTTTATAATTAAAATATATCTATCTATATAATTTCATATACTATTTTTACAAATTTAAAAAATATATTAAAATAAAATATTGAATAACCATAAAGTTAAAATCAAACATGATGTCAAATAAAGTGTAATGATACTAAAAGAAAGAGAAGACATAAAGTGTACTGATAATAAAAAAGAGATAAGAATATAGTGATATTTTATCTCCCTCGGTAAAAATTCAAACACACCTTGTGATAGAAAATGATAATTTCTCCAAATTGTGCATATGCTAATGATGATTGATTCAGAAGCAAAATGTCTCTGTCTTGTCGGTAGTACTATCTCCACCACTTATGAAATAATGCACGAAATGATGAGGAGATGCTTTGCAACTAAGACATGTTGTCTCTTGGAGGAGGGAAAAAGATATCTTGATAAGATTTAGTTAACAAATATTTTAAATTATATTATAAGGTATCATAATCCATAAAATATTTGTTAAGGGGAATTTTTTTAATAAGAAGTTTTAAAAAATTAATGATATTTATCATCAAGTGATTAATTAAATTTATTTTTTTCCTTTATATGTTAAGTAGATTTTATGATTTTATGATTATTAGTGATAATTATAAATATTAAAATTAAAATTATTAATTAAATTTATCATTTTTTTGAAAATATATTAAATAAGATTTTTAATTTTATAATTTATTTTAATATTTAAAATTGAAATGATTAATTAAATTTATTTTTATTTTATAATGGATAATAATAATTATAAATATTAAAAATAAAAAAAACAATTAAATTTAATATTTTTGTTATATAATTATTAATAATAATCATAAATATTAAAATTAAAATAATTGACTAAACTTATTATTCTCCTCCTATAATATATTAGTAGGTCCTTTTATGCTATAATTATTATAATAATTAAAATTGAGTGACATTATTTCTTTCAATGGACCCGGCATTTAAATAAAAATGAACATCAAACGTCAATAAAAATATGTTTATGTTGTCACATATAAATTTAGAAATAACCTGATAAAAGGCTTTCTTCACCTTGATCATTGTTGTTTGTCAAATTTTTATAAAAAAATCAACATTGTTATCAAATCATGTAAAAGTTTTATATATGATTCACTTATAGTGTCCATTTTCTAAGTTGTACACATAGTGAGTATGCATATAAACATGGTATGATTATAAGAAGTTTGGTGTAGAGAAAGTAACACAATATCATAGACAATGAGTTAAGCAACCTACATTTGCAAGAGTCAACCAACTTACTTTATTACTTCTTTCTTTTGACATCTCCCTGATGAAAGTGGTGAAGAAGAAGAAGGAGAAGGAGGAGGAGGAGGAGGAGGAGGAGGAGGAGGAGGAGGAGGAGGAGGAGGAGGAACATCTAGTATATTTATTCATAAGTTGTGATAGTACTACTAATAAAATGAAGAGATTTTATGCAAGTTATATATAATGTCAAGAAATCAACTTTATAATTAGATTATATCCACCATTTGATCAACAACTATGGTTGATAGGAAAATGATTATGTAGCCAACGAATGATCACACCAGATCTATTAAGGGCAAGGCCATCTGCTCTCCCTCAACCCTACCCACCACAAAGATCCACCTACCCCTACCCCTAGTACCCACCCACCCACAATTATTTGGGTTTCCCTTTAGCTTAAATTTTGTCTAATACTAAAAAAACTTGAGGATTTTATATATCTTCTTGTGACATTTTTTTATCTTCATAGGGATCATTGATATTTATGTGTAGACCATTACCCTATGTGCTAAATGGGTTCTCAGAGTTGTTAAAGTTAATGAATCCTAAAAATTTCTCCAACATCACTATATCTATTCTATATCTCCTTATAGTAAGTCTAGTTAGAAAAATATTGGTTTCTACACTCTACCAATCTCTCTTGCTCTTCTTAAAACTAAAGGCTCATTTGTGGATAAAAGTATTTAGAAAGCTTTTGAAATGGACAAGCTTCATTTAAAATGGGTTGGTGATGGCTTTCATAGTGTTCTTAACTTTAATGACCATGATTTATTGTGTTCTCCTCAAATGACCAATAATAGCCTCCTCTTTATAGAATTGTTTGGTATGAAAGCTTTAAGGGTTTTCAATGGAGGAATTCCAACTATAAAAGATTTGGTTTCAGCTTGTAAGTGGACTCCTTGACCCTTGATAAAATTAAAATTCAGATTAAACAACTCTAGCTTATTAGTTATTTTTCACATTCAAGAGTTAATGTCAAATGTTGTGCTCCAAAAATAAGGTCTACAACATCGACATTCTTTAATTTAAAATTGAAGGTGGAATTGTGATACTCATTTCAAGAACTTTCTTCAAGCCTCCTTTATCAAGTCATGATCCAATTTTCTCCTACTCTTGGTAAGCTCAATAGACTTTGAAATCTTAATTCCTAGCCTAGGGCATGGCTTTCCCATCTCAACTAAATTTTGAATGTTAGCCTTGAACCCAAGCTTGCTCATTTCATTTGGTGTCTAATTTATCAAATCCTTCTACTTGGAAAGTGTCTTTATCAACTTAGATTTGTGCAACCCAACTGCCTGACCTATACTAGAAATGAATCCTTCAAATAAATATTTTAAACATGTCCCATATCCTAATCTACTTGGAAATGGATACAAAATCTCTTTAAACCTTACCATCCTAAGCCTTTGTCATGGATTTTTGCATAAAAAACCTAAAATATAAAAAAACATTTATTTTTAGTAGCTGCTATTTATAGAAAGTTTTGCATGCAAGTGTGCATAGCTCTAAAATCTCTTGAAATATCCTATTTTCTAAAATTAATCTATAGAATTAAATTCAAATGAAGTTGACACTCAGACCTAAAAATATATAATTTCTAAAAATAAAAAATTCTCAAAAAAATAATTAAATTATAGTTTTGAACCCTCAGATGATCACGTATGGCCTCCAAAAAATATCAAAAACATCCCTAATAGGAATAACTTTTTGAGATAGTCATTTTAGTGTGTGAAAGATCTCAAACAAAGATATGGGTCAAAATTTATGGCCTCCAAAAGTTTGGCCTATTTTTTTGCATCATTCTCCTGTGGTTGTATATAGCACAACTCTTGTTAGTTGCCCTAATTATACTACTGTCATTTTTCCTTGTCATTCTTCTTTAGCTCCTATTCTATAATCTAAGTGTTGTCTTCTTGATACAATCCTTCCTACTATACCAAATCCTTGTTATGATTCCCTTGCCTTATGCTCAACATCTTCATATCCAAAACTTACACTATCTTTTCCTTCTTCTTTGGAACCTAATGCTACCAATCTACTTCTTCATCTTCATCACCTTCACCATCTTTTCCATAGAATTCATATAAATTTGAAACATTAAATACTTGAGATATATCAAAATTTGATGGTAAACTCATATCATAATTATTATCATTTATTTTCTTCATAATTCTACTTGGTCCAAATTTCTTGTACTTCAACTTGTTATATGTGCCTTTTGGAGTTCTTCTTTTCCTCAAGTAAACCATTACCAATTATCCTTTAAAATTTTGGATCTTCCTCTAACATCTATTATTTATTTATTTTTTTCATTACTTTCTTACATCTTTATTCTTACTCCTTCCAACTATTGCATATGCTCTGCAAACACTTTTGCATCATCACAAATTTGATCTACAATTGGTAATTGTACCAAATTAAAAATATTAATAGGATTTTGTCCATAAAAAATTTAGAAAAGTGACATTCATGTTTATCTATTCACTGAAATGTTATATGAAAACTCAGCTTGTGGTAAAGCCAAGTCTCATTCCTTGGACATCTCTCCCACTATGCATCTCAATAAATTTTCTAAGCTCCTATTCATAACTTCTGTTTGTACATCTATTTGTGGGTGATATGCACTACTGAATTATATCTTAGTACCCCTATTCTTCCACAAATCCTCTAAAAATGAATTAGAAATTTTGTGTCCCTATCTAAAATAATAGTTTATGGAACACTATGTAATCCCATAATATCCTTAAAAAATAATTCTATAACTTTAGTGGGATTATTGGTTTTCTTACATATAATGAAATTAATCATTTTATAAATTTTCACTACAACAAAAATAATTGAATCATTACCTCTTTGTTTGTTTGGTAATCCCAATGCAAAATCCATACTCAAATCTATCCATGGTCTTCTTGAAATTGGTAATGGCATGTATAATCAAATATTTTGTGCATGTCCTTTATCCACCTGACATATTATACACCTTGAAACATACCTTGTCACATCCCTCTTCATCTTTGACCAAAAATACTTTTCCTCCACCAAATCTATTATCTTTGTCTTACCAAAATGTTTAGCCAAACTGCCACTATGTAATTCTATTATTATATTATCTCGTAGAGACCCAACTAGAATGCATAATTATTTCATTTTAAAGAGATAGCATTTTTTTTATAATATACTCATTATGAATAGAATCTATCTTACCTATTAATAGATTCCTGCACTGCTCAACTATCTTACCAAGATATGGACCAATATCATAGAATTCTTTGATAACTTCAAAGCCAACTACATCACTCACCATAGTAGTTAATAAAAATACTCATATGCTTAATGCATCAGTTACCTTTTTTTATTTTATAGATTTATATTTCAACACAAAAGCATACTCCTACAAGAAACAAACTCATTTTGCATACCTACTAATTAACTTCTTTTGTATATTCACATATTTCAAAGCCTCATGATCTGTAAATATGATAAACTCCTTAGGTACTAGGTAATGCCTCCAATGTGTTAATGCTTGTATAATTGCATAAAGTTCAACATCATAAGTAGAATAATTTGTTCTTACCTCATTCAATTTCTCACTAAAATATGTTATTGGATTTCCTTTTTGATGTAGCACAACACCAATTCCCAAAAATGAAGCATCACAACCAACCTCAAACACTTTGTTTATATCTAGTAATGATAAAATTGGACTTTCTATAATATTCTTATTCAATATTTCAAATATCTCTATGGATATTGTAATCCATGCAAATTCCTTCCCTCTCATGCAATCTATTATTGATGTCACAATACTACTAAATTTTTTAATATAAATTTTATAAACCATGGAAACTTCTCACCTCTATAATTATTTTTGGAATATTCCACTTAATAATTTCCTTTATCTTTTCTTCATCCATTCTCGCACTATTTTTTGAAACTACATATCCAAAAAATATTAAACTATTCTACATAAACCTACTCTTCTTCAAATTTGCATATAGCATTTATTTTTTTAACAAATCTAGTACCACTCTCAATTTTTGTAAGTATTCTTCTTTAGAGTTATTGAATATCAAAATAAACAACCATAAACTTACTAATATATTATCGTACCATTGTATTCATCACCTTCATAAATGTTCTAGGTGCATTAGATAATCTAAATGGCATCACCATCCACTCATATAAGCCATCCTTAGTCTTGAATGCAATTTTCCACTCATTTCTTTCATGAATTTGAATCTGATAATAGCCACTCTTAAGATTAATTTTTGTAAAACATTTTTCTCTTATAAGACCATCTATCATATCATCTAAACAATATATAGGAAACCTATAATTTATTGTCCACACACATTCTCCATCCTCCATCTTTATTTAGAGTTATCAATGTTGATGTTGCACAAGGACTCATACTCTCCCTTATCATCTTCTTTCTTAGAAATTTAATAAATTATTTTTTTAATTTTTCATACTTTGTTGGACTCATCATATATGTTCCTTGATTTAGTAGAGCTGATCCTGAAATCAAATCAATGTGATGTTGAATATCCTTTTTCCATGGTAAACCATTTGGTAACTCATTAGACATAACATCTACATATTTTTTCAACACTCTTGCTACTTTTTTTTTGTATTTACACTATTTTTATATCTTCATTATTTGATAATAATACATAACAACAAGCTACCACCTTCATATCATGGATAAATTATTTAATAGAGAACATGCTTTTTATCTTATCTTCCTTTTTAAGAGGTAGAAAACTACCTTTGTACCACTTTTAAAAAAGTGTATCTATTTTTTTCTCCATCATAAATTATTTTTCTATCAAATTACCATGGTCTTTCCAATAATAAATGGCATTCATCCATCAAAATAACATCACATCATATTTCATCATTGTAACATTTTCCTATAGAAAAATTGATTAAACACCTTCTTATCTATTGTAACTTCATTTTCTTTCTTAAAACATGAAATCTAATCAATATTAGGATGATTTTCACATTTTAAATTTATTTTCTCTATCATTTCTTTAGAAACAATAATTTCACAAGCATACCTTTCCACCTAAACTATATCTTGTTAGGAAAATGTTTGATCATAGCCATGCATCACCATCTTCTTTAATTTTCACTTGTTACTTCCTTGTATTGATCATGGTTCTTCTCATCATGATATTATCTCCAACATCTATAGGTGAAACTTTGATATTTTTCTCTTCTATCTTAGCCTTGACTAGATTCACTCTTGGGTGATCTTTTTGTCTACTTTCTTTATCTTGGTAGTGTGTACACTAAAATGCTCTATGCCCTTTTTCTCCATATCTATAATAAACATAATATTTGTAGTTATTCAAAAATCATGTTCTACCACCACCATAACCTTGCCCTCTTTGAAATCCTCTTCCTCTTTCTTGGTATTGAAACCCTTGCCTATTGCCAGCTTGCCTTTCTACACCAGATGATGATTCACCTCTATTAGTATTATACCCACCTATAGTGGTATTAAACCCACCTCATACCTTATTTGGAGGGGATCTACCTCTTATTGGACCAAGAGACATTCTTTTCAAATTCTATCTATTTTGTTTTTATTCCTTTAAAACTAATTGATAAGCCTCCTCCATACAATGTATTTTATGCATGCTTAATTCATCTTGAGTAAAAAAGTTTAAATCATTTACATACCTTGAATCCATATTCTCTTCTATTTCATCATGTTCCATTTAGATGGAAAACTTATAAAAATCATATATATACTCTTGTATACTATGATATTTTTATCTCAATTTTTAAAATCTTCTGTATAGGGTTTATGCATAATTCAAAGGAAGAAATTACTCTTTCAACTTATTTTTCATATTTTTCCATGAATTAATCTTATCTTTACCTTTTCTTTGTCTCTCTTTCTACAGGTGATCCCACCAAATCATTGCATGACCCTTCAATTTTGTGCATGCAAACTTTACCTTCTTGTCTTATCTTATAGTCTTTCACTTGAAGAATTTCTCCATACTAATAATCTAATATATCAACTCCTTTGGTTTTAAAATACCTCTATAATTTAGAACATCAACTTTAATTCCTTCATTTCTTCCTTCTAAATCTTTAACCATCCTCTCTTCCATCGATGGAAGTTGTTCTTGTTGTATTTCCTCTTGCTGAACTTATTCATCACGATCATTGTCTTCCTCAACTTCATCACCACCTTATCTTATTTCTCAATTAGTGATAATCTATGCTAATTATCAATCTTATCTCTGTAACTCTTTTATAGTTTGGTTCATCCTTTTAATTCATCTTCATCCTCTCATCATGTCTTACTCCTCTAAGATTTGAACTTGCTCTGATACTAGATAATGAACACAAAAACCATCAAGATAATAAAATTACCAGTAGACCAATATTCTAAATAATAAATTGTATTGATTTATATTAAATAAATTTAAATAATTATAAATACAAACCATGCTTAAATAAGCCTCAACTTGAAAATTAGAGTTTACATACAAAATTCAAAAGAAACTAAATTATAGAAAAATATCTATTTTTAGTAGATGTTATTTATAGTAAGTTTCGCGTACAAGTGCGTGTAGATCTAAAATATCTTATAATATCCTAATTTATAAAATTAACCTATTAGATGAAATTCAACTAAAATTGATGTTCAGACCTAAAAATATACAATTTCTAAAAATAAAAAATTCTCAAAAAATAATTAAATTACAATTTTGGACCCTCAGATGATCACGTATGGCCTCTAAAAAATATCAAAAATATCCATAAGAAATTAGAACATTTTGACACAATAATTTTGGCATGTGTAAGAGATCAAACGAAGATAAAAGTTAAAAGTTATGCTCTTCAGAAGATTGGCGTATTTTTTCTTGCATCAACTATGATCTAGCCAAGCCAAATTCCACAATTAGTTGTTTCCTATCTTCCATTTAAGATCAATTCAATGGCCACCACATCCTCTTCCCCTAATCCACAACCCTGTAATGATCTTGAAAACCCTAGAATTAGTTTTGATGAAAGTGCACCATCATGAGACACAACACAAATAAAAATTTTGCCTTATGATATTTTCATTAATCATCATGAATCTTCACTCTCATGTGTTTTTTCTATTATTCATCTATTTTTGGTATGATTATTACTAATTATATGTATTTTTTATATTTAAATTTTAATCTTAATACACATTTTAGTGATGAAGGTGAACTATTGATGAATACTATAAATATTGTATTGAAAGTGAAAATGTGCCATTTAATATAGCCATATATCTAGTGGGTCTTTAGGAAGTAGTTGACTGTCACTTGATTAGGTGGGATTGACTAGGTGGGAAACTTGAGAAAAAAGGGTGGGAATAATTCAATTTTCCCCCAAATTTCATTCTATTTTGACAATCACATTTTTGAAGTGGCATTGCATTTATAAAGAGAGATAACATTGTGGTGATAGCACTGGTGATTGAGTGATTGCATGGCTAGTTCATATTCCACTAGAGGTGAGTAGCTATTGTACTTCAAAAATCTCTACCTTTTATTTGGTTCTCTTTCTCATTATTTTTCTCATCCAATCCTTCTTTAATATTATTTATAATATATTTCCTTGGTTGATTTTTGTATTTAAAATATATTTAATCAAATCTCCACATACTTTATACACTCTACTTGGCCTTGAATTTATATATTTCACTAGCATTTTATTGAGATTACCATATTCTCTTAGTTCCATCATGGTGTGAAATCCACCCACATATATCAAGTGTAATTTTTAAATATGTCATTTGATATAAAATCTCTATAAATACAGGGTAAACCACTCCAAAATATTTAGTCAAATACTTCATTTCTGTGCATACAGGGTAGGAAACTTCAAAATATTATGTTCAATATGTACCATCTCTGTAAATATATGGAAAAAACAATGAATATTTTTTAACTATACTAGTATTATAAATTTAAGAAAATTTCTTGTTAAATATATGGTTTCTATAAACACGATAAAAACTATGAAATTTATGTTAATCATATCTTTTATTATGGATGATGTTAAGCCTAAAACATACTAGCATTCCTATTCTATGGATTTTAACTAACATATTAAATAGAATAGTAAAAACATTAAAGTCCAGGCAATACCTTATCAAATTATTGGATTAGGGGTTATAATGCAATGTTGTTATATTATAATTATTGATGATAACTATATATTATAATTGTAATACAAATTTGAGGAGAGATTTAAAATAAATAAGATGATGTAAAATTTGATATTTTATTTTATTCTATACAAAATATATGACAGGGATAGATGTGTACAATAAACATTGCTTAAGGATGGGTACATACAATAAGAGTAGAGTTGATTATATTGTGATCAGGCGTGGTTCTTTTTTAGAATGGAGTTCCCTATCTATTTATCAGTGGTGATTAGGATGGAGCTTCCACCTAGTTTCTTTCAGGATGGTGATTAAAATTTAATCGACCCACTTTAGTACAAACTCTAGCTTTGATACACTCTTAAATTTTTATGGACCTGCTTTTCTACAGAACTTAGCTTTGATACATTTAAACTTTAATGGACCCACTTTTCTATACAACTTGGCTTTGATAAAATGTTAAATTATTATACACCTATTGTTCCATGAAAATAGGTTTTGATACACTATTAAATTTTCATGGACGTCTAATTTTTTTGGATTAGGGGTTATATTTTAATTATTGGTAATAACCATATATTACAATTTTTATACAAATTTGAGGAGAGATTTCAAATAAATGGGATGAGGTAAAATTTGAAATTTGATTTTATTTTATACAAAATATATAATAGGGATAGATGTGTAACATGAATACCCATGAGGCTTATGGTATTGATATCAATCCTATATAATACCCTCGTCCCATTTATTTTAAATCAACTTATTTTTTTTAGGGAAGTGGTATTGATATCAATCATGTGCCTCATAATACATTTTCCATCAAGGCACAATACATGTTGGTATTCATAAATGCATAAGAGATGATATATAATAATCTTATATAAATCAACTTTGACAAAACCATTAAAACTATTATAAAATAATGAATCACTACTTTTTTCATTATCTTGAAATAGAATGTGGACTCATTAAAAATCCAAAATACACCATTCTTCCTTTTGGATTGAGATTTGTTTTGGGGCAATCACTAGTATGCTCTCATCAACATTTCATGAAGTCAAATCACTTTATTCCACACATCAATATATTTGTAAAATTTCTAATAAATAACCAAAGTCAAAGGAAAATTATGTATATATGTTTCCAATTTATTATGACATTCATACAAGGTTTTATTTCCTCTTTAGAGGAAATCATTGCTCTATATGATATCTTATTCAATATGAAGGTCAAATATGTGTAGCTCTATTCATTAGAGATATAAACCAACATAGAGTTGTCCTCTTTAAGATTCATCAACACAACACTTTATTTCATTGTTCATATTTAGACTCTTTTCTCCAATATCAATTTTAGAGGCACAAATATACCCATTATTCTACTTAACAATCATAATTTATTAAGAAAAAGGTCTTAAAAACTTGACTCTTTTGTTTTATGTTAAATATCCCCTTTTGATATTGTAATGTCTTATTTAAAATTTAATTTTGAATTAATTTATTTTAACCTACCTTATGGTTGTTAATCTAAAATATTATATATTCATATTCTTAACACATAACAACAACAATATGGCGATGATAAAACAAAATCAACATTTATGATCATATGATTTCTATTATTTGGTTTATATAATTTATAAATGATATGATTTATAAATCGTGACCCATTTCTCCTTTTATATTTGTGCATTATTGTAGACACCAAATTCTAGTACAAGACCCTTTTACATTAGGTATGTTTCATGTTTTATCAAATATGATCTATGTGCAAACATTTAAATATTTTTAGTGGGCTTTCTTTTTTTTGGGCCTTATGTCATCATCCCATAAATTAAGTCTTCCTCATAACTTGAAGTTTTGTGAACAATATTTTCATATAATGTTATATCCATCAGATGAAAATTGTATGAAAACCTATATCTTGACTATTCATTTTCCTTTGTACAAATCTAAATGCTCTCAAAATGTCCAAAATATTATTTTAGGGTCTTTTCCTTGGTTATCCCATATGACTATCCCCTAAATTTATGGTTCCTTTGTGGCTTGATTTTCACCTTTTACTATATTTTAAGGTCAACCGATGTATATATATGCCCTTGAGGAGTGTGTATGAACACACACATACACATGCATGCACACACACAATGCTTGGTCATTTCATCATTTATATTATCATCCTACCCTATTATAAGTAGAGTATCTCATGCTTATTTTATCATGTATTATCAAGAGATCTTGACATTTAATCAAAAGAGTTATACATTGATTTAATTTTTCCCTTATATATCTAGTGCGAAGTGCTTCTATAAAAATAAGGTTATATTAAGAGTATTTAGTTACATTAAATTATCTAGGATATCACGTGAATCCCTTTATCTCATGGTTAAGATTCCACTCACATGGATTTTATGGCTCCATCTCAATATGGAGGCCCATAAAATACTTGTAAATTACTAATGTTGAATGTTAATCTGATATTTGTCATATTGGCTTCTTATATTTGTATGACACCACTTTGGAGTATGATGTTTATGTCAGAGGTGTTTCTACATTGAACAAGATCCTCTTGCCTATGCAGTTTTTATGGTGGTCTTACTCTACCTTTATAAAAATAATTGATACATATTTCATAACTACATTCTTACAAGTACATTTCTAATGTTAATTTTTTAGAAGAAAATGATTAAATATTTTGACAATCTATATTTTAGGTTGATTGGCGATTGATGATCATTTTATTAAAGAATTTGTTGTCTAAAATGTAGTGGATCCTATATATAATTTGCTTTTTATGGTTTGTGTGTTTTTTGTAGTATGTCACTAGTTTTGGAACCCCTCTTTAGTTGGCATTCCAATCACTTATAAAATTCCCTAATCCAAATAAAAGATGTAACAAGAAGAGACTTAGATCAATTTACAGTTGAATTAAATGAAATTTTCAGTCAACCACAACCTTCTTGGGCTACTCATGTGAATAACATTGCTAGGATTTGGTGGAATAAAAATAATGATTTTACTTTGGAACTATTAAAAGGCAATTGGTCAAGCCAAAAAATGGAAATGTTGGATATAATTTTTATGTCTAATCTCTTATCAGAATTAATTATTGTACAACATGGAATATCTTTAAATTCCATGATGAAAAGTTGGTTTGACATATACTTTGATAGAAATATTTATGTAGTATTCTTATCAAAGAGATTATTTCATATGTATCACCTTATGATTAGATTTTAATTTTGAATGTGGCATGGTCTTCATGATAATTATGTATAATTATGGAATTCTCCATATTCAAATCTTGAATTAGATCCTAAACACATGTTGGATGACCTTACATATGAAGAAGCAATGTGGCAAAGAAGTCATTTTCTAACAACATCAGAAGAATCTAAGGATGATAGAAATGTCTATGATCATGACGGGCACTACTTGGTTTATTTGTAAATAACTAACATTGGACAGTGGTATAATTTTTTACATGTAATGAAGAAGAAGATTTTTTATCATGAAAACTTTTTGTATAATTTTGTACATATAATGAAGAAGAAGCTTTAATTTAGTTTCATAATCATTTTCTATCATCTCACGGGCCTTCCTAAATTTAGGGGCCAAAATTTGTGGTCTGGTAGGTGGGAATTATGGTACTAGTGGTCTATGAGGACATCATTTAAATAAAATTGGTAGCATATTTTGCTACATTAAAGCTCTAATAACTCAATATGGGATATGACCTAACCTTACTATGGGTGATAAGGTAAGCTACCATTACAACTTAATGGGATAAATTACATCCCATATGGGCTCATATAATTTGCAATGCACACATGTCATATAATTTTTTTTTATGTTGTGTACTAGCATTTTATTTCATGCACTATCGATAAATACTAGCATGTACATGCCTCTAATTAAATACATAAAATTATTAGTTGATGGACAATGAGAATATAATATGGGCTTCTTATCAATTTCAATTTTTTTACCCTCTCCTAATTCTATGGGATTCGTAGAAAATTACCTATTTTTAAAACCCTGTCTTCATTTTATGTGCTTCTTAGCAATTTCACTTTTTTTAACCCTTTCCTGAAGCTATGGGCTTCATAGTAAATTCAAATTATTGTGGCCAGCCCACATACACATAGTTAGTGCATGCCACTTAAGATCATCTATAAATGTAACTACCTCATGCATGCACTATTTTGTCCATTTATCCATTTTGATATATTTATTTTTATATGTTTTGTGAAGGGATTGATATTGATTTCAATGAGGTTTTGTATATTATTATAACCTTTTTGTTTACATATGACACACTCTAAAATATGTTTATAGCTTGAATGGACCGATATGTGTTAGATTTAATAGTGAATGTGAAATAATGTATTTGAATGAGGTACAATAAATGTAGCCAAAAGGGCATTCTCTTCTTTATCGGTGCATATGAGTATGACTACCCATTTTGATGATGTGTACATGTTTTAATGTTGTTTAGAATAAATTATGATTATATTGTATGCATTATTCAATCATTATTATTTGTACATTGAAGTATATGATAGATACTATTCAATAAAAAAAAGTCTTCTGCAATACATGAAACTTGCGTTCACTTAATATGAAAATTTCATTTCTAATTCATTCAATGAAATTTTCTCCTTTTAGGCTGAAATAGATGGTGAAAAGGTGGGAAGAAATGATGCACCTTGAAATGCAGAAGCTAGGTGAGGGTCTATTTGATTGTGGTTGTATCAAGTGGGCTAATTTTCCTGACGTTAGTGAGGAAGACTTGTGGGTTGCCTGGGTTGAGAAGGATAGGGTGGATGACTTCATTAAAGGATAAATGAGAAGTGTGTTGTTCCTTATAAATTTTAATGTTTCACATTGAAATAAAATTTCAAATTTTCTTGTAAAGGATATCAAGATCACCACAACCTACGAATATGTCATGTTAGTCACCTCACACTATAGATTGAAAGTTGGTGTCTATTCAGATGATATTATGTTTAATTCATTTACATTTTTTTCATCTTGCATGATTGTTTATTTTCACCATAATCATGTAGGTACTTGTGTTCATATGGCCTTGACAACTTCTGGGAAATTGATTCTATGCCAAAAGATAAGTCTTCAATGCCCAAGTCTAGAAAGGGTAGCTAGTTAGGTCTAGGGCATATAAGGTGCCATTTTCATTATCATTTCATCATGCAAAATATAGTGTATATACCTGATCATGTGTTGCTCACATACAATTAAGTAGAACACATGGACAATGAGCACAACTATTACCATGGCCAATAATATGAATAGTTCAAGGGCAATAAATGTTTTTTTTCTCCTCACATCAGCCCCCAACTTAATGAATGGGTTCATAGGATACTATTATTTGGAATATCTATTGATACTATCAACCTTAAAAATTGTGAGATGGTGCATGACAAACTTGTATTTTTTATTGGTGAAACGGAGTGGGATGATTCTTGAGCGAGGATGACATATATAACAAAAAGTTATTAATCAAGGAGGTAAAATACATGTATAATGTAGATGATGAAACAAGTGTTCAAGATTAGGGGATAATGAATCTTGACAATTGGTATTTTTATCATGGATACAATATGGGGAGTTTTATGGGGATAGGGAAATTATCTTCATCTTATGCATCCAACTTGCATAACAGTTATAATGGTTGTTGAGATTTCGGAAGCATAGCTTATTAGCAATGGATGAAACATTTGGGAAAAATGAAACGAAGGTATTTTTCTAATTTTTATATGAGTAATTGATAATATTAGTTGTTCTGATATTTTTAATAATAGTAGTTGCTCCAATGTTTTTTATTTTTTTCTTTTACAATTCTAATTATACACATTATGGACATTTAATTATAAACATGAAGGTTTACCCATTGCATGGGACATTATGTCTCAATCATGTACTATAGACATGAGACAATGGATGTAAATTCTTCTTCAATGAGTGCATTTGAAAGACATTGAATAGACAATCAGTGCCTTCATGATTGACAATATCAGTACAAAGATATAAGCTATTAGGCTCATTGTCATTAATCCTACATGCATCATGGAATTCATATTTGCAAGTTCATAGACACCATCCCTACCTTATTCCATTAACTTATGAAAAACTATTTTGTTATTCAAGGAGGCATTTAATTATGAGGTCTACTTATGCATTTGGCATGTTTGTCATACGTGGTTGAATATTTTGATAGCAAAGGTGAAAGATGATGAAGACATGTGATATTTCAGGACTTGGTGTTCATATTTTATACTTGTGATGATTAAGACATGGCTACAAGGAATTCCAAAATTTTTGTAGAAATATATCACTCCTCTCAGCCTGATTTTGTTGAATACTAGGAATAGCATTGGCCATACAAGGTTAGAATATGGCCATGATGTGGTCAGACACTTTCTCATGTTGGAAAAGACACCAATGCATCTATATAATCTTACCATTCCGATTTAAAATGTAATTTCCTAATCATAGTAAGGACTTATACATATCATAGGATGGAGAAAATGATTGAGAGGACTACAAATGTTATGGTCAACTCCCTATTACTTCTATCTCTACCTGAACCAAGCTAAGAGGATCTATGGGGTAGCTTGCTCACATGGAGAGATTCTAAAATTCAACATCCATGGGGATTATTAGCACATAGAGACATAAATATGACCATGGCATAGCCAAAGTTGCACACTCTACCCAGGAAGGGTTGTCATATGGAATGCATAAATTCTCTAAGTCACATACAAGCTACTGAAGACAGATATAAAAGTGTTTAAAACCATCATCATAAATAATTATCCATATTAGGATTGAATGAAAGGTTGCAATGTTAAGATTTAAAACACAAGATACAAATACATGTTATATAAGCAAGATCTTATGTATTTGCAGGAAAATAACAGTTATGATATGTAACAAAGATTGTATCATTTACAAGGTAGGACAAGGTAAGATAGTTTGTTAATTATAAAGAGGAAGGGCATGGTGGTGTGATGGTAGTTTTTAATCAGTATGGGATCTTACAACATTCATGACATCACTTATTACAAAGACACAATAAATACTCATAAGTGAGCTAATGAGACATACAAAATGATCCTTGAAATACATATAACATACATTGAAACTAAACCTTCAAACACTTTTCCTTATCAAATCTATAAACCTAGGGTGTCCTAATAAGTTATTCAATAACATATTCTAAAATAATGAAAAAAGGGATTTATATTCTAGATCTAAGTACAAGTTGAAAACCAGTAATGAGCATAGAACAAGATATACAATCAACAACATTTACGAAACACATCACTACACTTCATCAACAAGAAACAACATAAAATCACAAGCATTTTAATTAATTTAGAAAGAGATACTACACACATTAGTTTTTCAAAATTCTACCATGATTACAAGCATGGTGAGATTTCTCCTTGTTAAATAGGGGAGACAAAAACATGCTCTTAGAGCTTGCTAATGGATGTAGACTTTCAACCACCTGAGTAAGAGAGAAAATACATTCACTCAACAATTGATCCCAAAATTTAAAGAACCTAGACTTGGAGAGAAGCAATTACCAACAATAACCAGCATAATGACCAACCCTTGAATAGAGGATAAAACCCCCTAATTATACATTTTCATTATTCTTTCAAATCTGGGAATGTTGATTGTAATTTTCAAATTTACATAACAACCCTCTAAATTTTGCCAGGATGCTCCTAGATAGAAAACATTCCTTTATATTCATTTGAAAATATTCATCCATTTGAAATAAATCATTGATCTAAATGCCTCAACAAGGCATGATGAAGATTTACAATAAACCTATGGATTAGAGATGCCTTTTTTGATGACCTAGAATGTGTACTTCATGGTAGAGGCTAAACAAACTTTGTCATCACATGAAACTACTTAGAGATGCACTTGACCATTTTCCTATATAGTTGGAAACTCATGCACAACTGTCTTTCCTCTTATGCACAACATGGAACAACCTACTCCTATAATAATTGTTGCATTGGAATGCTCAAGCTATGGTCAAAATAGAAAATGATCCATGGTCATTATTAAAAATATGCTCTAGAATGCCCCATAGACCTTCCTTTATGATTTAAATCCTTGCCCATCCATGAAGGAGAATTAATTTTGGCTTATAAGACAAAGTTTGCCATACATTGATATGTAACATGCCACATCAGATCCATCTAGACACCCTTAGATCTTTAGAATATGCTCAAGATTTAATTTATTGAAACATCCAACTTTGATCCTGCATTGGTGATCCAATCTACATGCATTAAGCATGGATGATAGATATATATATCTAACCTATCATTGTAGTGACATGTGTCACTACCACATTTGAATGGGATCCCTTTGAAAAGTCTTGACCCATACACACCATTAATCGAGATCTATATGCTTTGTTGTGTACCATCAATCATTAGGAACATGTTTGAGCTTTAAATCATGCCCCACAATATTGACACTTATTACTTCTACATTTCTTTTTGAAGCTCTATTTGAAATTCCATGTTCAACTCACACCATTACATTTTTATCTTGTGAGTTGAATGTCATTGGTTGACATTTGAAACTGGTAACCAAAATCATTCCATTTGGTAGCTCTATAGGCTCTCAACACCTTACACAGTTAGTCACTATCAGGTTAGCACCCTTATCCTATATGTTGGTTCCTCATTTAGATTGATTCCTTTAATAATTTTGCTCTCATTCATGCCATTGATCACCTAGATATCTATTATGGCTTAAATTTGATATCTGTGTGCCCATCATTTGACATGTACATGACTATAGTTGATGTCCATTCAATTGTCAATGTCTGAACCCCAATAGATAATTAATGATATTAATTTTTCAATCTATGCAATCATCAATAACTTCCATGAGACCATCACATTGCTTGTTTAACTTTAAAGGATTGCATCTTGAGATAGAAAAAGCATGAAGGTACCAAATTTGTAGAAGATGTTCATAACGTCTAGAATATTTATTTCTTGTGATCCTTGAACCATGAGATGATTTTTAAGAAAAATTATAAGATTTATAAGTAAATTGACCAATCTATTTCTATATGATGAATTTGAGCATGCCACTTGGTAGCTTTATGGGTTCTCAGTGTCCCTTCAACATTAGATTTTATTGTGAGCCATTATATATCTATTAAGACCCTCAATATCATGCCATTTGGATAATCCATGGGATTTTTTCATTCTAAACAATCAATATTTGTGAAGATAGTACCTTTCTACTATTTGGTGGATCCTCATTCATCCTGAGTTCTTTGATAAGTTAGGTCTCACTCGCATTATCTATCTATTGGATGTATGATCGATTATGAACCATTGATGTTCTTGGTCACTCATCAAGGGATTGACACATATCCTTCTTACATTCATTTGGAGGGTATTTAACTTATTTAACCCAAATCACCATCAGATCATTAGGTATTCTATTGAGATGGTGACACTTGTCACCACCTCGATAGTCCTGGAGCTTTATTGAAATGTTGACCATCTATGTACCATCAATCAATGAGAATGTGCCTAAGATTTAAATCATGCCCCAATGAGTGTGAAACTTGGTACATCTATGCTCATCCTGAGTCCCTTTAACTATTCAACATCAATCATGCATCGTTAGATGAATTTACTTCACGTTAATGTGCACCATTAGATTTTAATCCACAAGATTGATTATGATTAGCTCAAATTTAAAATAATGAAAAATTAAGTCATAGCTGAAGACATAAAGCACATAGTATAAAAAGACTTGGCCTAATGTTTGGGGACATTAATAAATATGATCTAGATTTTAGGACTTTGAGATCAGTTTATAACAAAGGAACTTGACATCATTTAGACCATGTTAATAAATAAAAATGACCAAGCATTAGAAAATATAAAAGGGACCCAATATGGATTTTTAGACTAAGGCTTAGTTGTATCAATAAACATAACCAAACCTTAGTATTAAATTTAGACTAAGTCCATGGCATATTTAAATTATTCCTATTTGAATTTACTCCCACCAAATTTGATTTTAAATCAGAATGCCTAAACTAGTGAAATTGGGACAAAGACCTTAAAGTTTTCAAACATGAATTCACCTCAACTTTTGACAGACCAAAGGCTAATAATGATCAAATTAATAAGACATTCGACCTCTGATGAACACTTGAAAATAAGAAGTTGGCTAACAAATCATGCATTCATACTTGACAAGGGCTTAATTACTTCAGTGCAATTTTGTGTAATAGCAATGGTCTCTCTCTCTTGGGGATACACACCCCCTGTGGGTGTGTGAAGAACCTTAAAACATAAGAGCATGTGTCAATCCATTGGGTCATAGAGTCAACACTTAGTCAATTTAGCAACAGAAACCCATGAAGGTTTAACAAAATAAGGTAGAATAATAAAAATAGATCAGGGGGGTCCAATAAAAACACATGAAAGGAACTATATAAACAAGGCCCAAAACAAAGGGGAAATAGAAGAAATAAAACAATAATACTATACACTATACAATATTATACATAATTGCAAACTAAATCAAGGATGTGTTTTAGATGTCTACCATTGATTAGATGCTCTATTATTTCACTATCCATGTCTCTTAGGGAAAATATGTGTTCCCCAATGTGACAGTTGATGGATAGGGACCCATCTACAAGGCATCAAACTTCCCATGCTTGCCTTTCTCTTCATGTCAATTATCCCAAATTAGAACTAGATCACCTACTTGGAATGTTTTCAGAGTGACCTTCTTGTCAAATATCTTTTTTGTATTTTCTTTGAACTTGAGGTGCTTTTCATGAGCTTGTATTTGTATTTCATCAAGATCAATATTTTGGTTCATCATTCTCTCATAGTGGTTATTTTGCTCATTATCTTCTAGTTGTTGCATGAGCTGATAGGTTATCAACTACAAATTCATATGTAAAACTACTTGAGATCCATAGACAAGCTCAAAAGGGATTTTTTGTATAGATCTCTTAGGCATGGTATTATTGACCCATAAATCAAACTTCAATTGTTCACCCCACTTCTTTTTATTTGCTTCTAATGTTTGTCTAATGATTTTGAGCAAGTTCTTGTTACTAGATTCTTCTTAAACATTCCCCTAAGGATTATTATTCAAAACATAGGTCAATTCAATACCATACTCTTTACATAATTCCACTAAATGTATAGCTTTGAAACTCATGACATTATCAGTAATAAATTTGATAGGCACATTAAATCTATAAATGATTTGATTGAGCAAAAAACCCATAACCACCTAGTGTGTGGCCTTAGTTGTAGGGACTACTTCAACCCTTTTGGTGAAGTAATTAGTTTCAAATAGTATCTACCTATGTTTAGTGCTTGATGAATCAATAATTTATTAAATGAAATCCATTCCCCATTATCTAAATGGGCCTTCAATCATCATAATCTTCCATCCTCCAAGTAAAGCACTGACATTTTTTATATTTTTTTATTTTTTGAGCAACATCGTTAAACAAAAAAGGCCACCAATAACCAGATCTCAAAATTTTATGAGCTATAACTTTAGGTGAAAATAGCCACCACATATTCCACTATGGAAGTCTTCAATCAAGTCAGTAGTTTGCTCTTCTAGTATCCATCTCAAGAGAACCCTATCTGGATTATTCCATACAAGTCCATTTTCAATCAAGAGGTACTTTTAAGGAAAATATTAAGAGTCCCTTAATTATTGTCCAAGTCAGGTGACAATTCAAAATTTTCAAGTAATAAACAATGTCTTTATACCATGGATACATGTTAAATTGACTTGAGGAATCATTGACATTGAAAACATTAGTGTTTACCTCAATGGCTTGCAAATTGATCTCAACCATGAGCTTCTTTAGACCTATCCCTCATACTAACTTGGTGGTTTGAATATCCATGTAATACTCTTGTAACTTGTTAACACACTTGCATCTCTTATTAGATACATCAGTCTAAGTCAAGATGTCCTTCACCATGGTATGCAAGACATAAAGAATAATCTTTGAACTTAGGACATAAGGTCTGGATGCTTTGGCAACCTTAAAAAGATCTAAAGCTTGATTTTCCATAATGGTATAGTTCAATTTAACACCTTGGTTATCTTTATTAAAAAATATATTGGATAATCATGACTATCTTCATTCTTTGGAAATAGATCAACAACAATAGTATTATATGATGGAAAAGAAAATATCTAAAATGGTTTAGTGTAATCAAGTTTGGCCAAAATAGGGGTAGACTTTAAATCTCCTTTCATGTCATTGAATGTTTTCATAGCCTTTTCCTACCGCTTGATGGTCTGATATTTCTTCAACATGGAATTAATAGGTAGAGTGAGATCCAAAAAATTGGACACAAAACTCTTTAAGAAATTAATTTAGCCAAAAAAGGAATGAATTCCCTTCTTCAATTTTAGGATAGGAAGTTTATCAATGGATTCTACCCTCCTAGGGTCAATGATGATACCATATTTGGACACTATATGTCCCAGTAACTTGACCTTTTTTACTACAAAGTGGCACTTCCTTGGATTAAGTGAAATGTTGAACTCCTTACATTTAACAAACACTTTTTTTACATGCTCTAAATGTTCCTTTCTAGTATAGGAGTACACTGTTATGTCATATTGATACATAGATATAAACTTAATAATAACCCCTACAAAGACAAAATCCATAGCTCATTATAACATTCCACTATAATTCATTAACATGAAAGGCATCATTATATATACCTATGTGCCCTAAGGCATTGTAAATACAGTTTTCAGTCTCTAAGATTATTTTACCATAACCTGGTTATATCTTGAGAAGTCATCTTAATAGGTTATATATATTAGATAGGGGATAATTATATTTTAAATAAGCTTTATTCAAATTTTAGAAATCCACCCACAAGTGGATGTCACCATTTTTATTTCTCACAGGGACTAAATTTACAACCCATGATGAATACAAGATGGGCTAAATGATACTACCATACCTTAGCTTCTTTAACTCATCCTACATTTTATTGTCCAAGTTGGGGTTAATAGATCTATATTTTTGCCTAAAAGGTTTACTATCAATATATAATGGGATGACATGTTGGAACAAGTCTTTCCTATATGATTTCAACTTAGAATAAAACCATGCTATATAATCCTAGTAATTTTTTTGAAATTACATGTAAGCCTATTTATCAGTTTTACTTAGGTGAGTAACCAACCAAACCTTTATTATATTCTCATGAGAACCCAAATTACACTCTGTCATGTCCTTTGAAATAAATGAGTCTTGAGTCTTGATTCTATCTGTTCCATCAAAAGACACTTTTGATCTTACCAATCCTTTAGGGAGTGTGTTTGTCTTTGGTTGGATAATGTCCTTCCCAAAAAAAATTTTTTTTTATTAAAAACCTAAACCATAGATTCCAAGTCGATGAGTTGATCATGGAACTTTGAGTCATAATTTAAAAAAACCTCTTAATTTGTTCATCATCATCAAAAACCTATCAATGATGAAAATTATCTAGGATCAAAGGACTGAAAAGCACCTCCACTTGATACTGACAATGAGGTATTATATTTTCGATGTCAAATTGAAGACCTAACCCTTCAAGTATACCAACTTCTTGGTTGAAACTTCTATCATGATATCAGAGATTGAATGCATCAAAAAATTCAAGCAAATCTCAAACATCATTTAGATATTATTTCAACCTTTTATTTTTTATGGCATAAGAATTTTGGACTTATTTTACCATTAGATTAGAATCTCCCTTGACAATCAATATATTAATTCCATGTTCACAGGAAATCCAAAGATGAAGCAAGAGTGCCTCATACTCAGTAGCATTATTAGTGCACTCAAAGGACAACTTAGGATAAAACTTGAACCATTGGGGGTATAGAATACAAACCTTTATCTATTTCCAAGATTGGAGCAAGCTCCATCAAAACACATCTTCCAAACTACTCTTTCATTGTTAGGTTTAACATCTAAAATAGCGGGCTATTCATTAGTGTCAACATTACCAATAAAGTTCTCCAGCCCAAATTCTTTGTACAATACTTCATTTTGAATATGTTTTGAATCTTCAATTACATGTATCATCTTTGAATCTTTATAAATTTTAACCATCTTACCCTCTAATAGAATGGTGGCATAGGAAAGGTCCATTTCTACACTTCTAACCATGCTAGCATCTCATTTACATAGGAATATAATCCCCCACTTAGGTGGATAGTCCACAACTACCACGTCTATATTCAAATACTTACTTAGATGCACTTCCAACTATACTACCAAACCCTTGACTTGTCTAATAGCTAGAGCTTCTCGTGAGTCCATGGCATAACACTTGTGAAAGGATGATGTAATTTTCACCTTGAGCTCATTTAGGACACCCAAGGGCATCAAATTGTGAGGATCACTTGAATCAAACATTTAATTATGAAAAAATCATACCATTGATCAAGAGAGTTATGTAAAATGGGTCCATGTTTAGCTATCTCTCTACTAATGCAGTCCCTAAATAGACTTCCAGAGCTTGTTCAATAACTTATACAGATTATTCATCAATTCTAAGGGATGTTTGGGGTAAATAAATTTCATTTTCAACTTATTTCTCACCAAATTTCAAGTATTCAAATGCCCTCTTCTTATGCTCAGGTATTCATAATAATTTAACAAGTGACACAGTGATTTTCAGTTGGCTCAAAAATTGGGCCATATCACATATGTTATACTAAAGAAGGGGAGTATTTGGTGGAAGGGTAAAAACACCTTCAATTGGAATACAATCATTTAAGGTCTGAAGTGGAGTAGACTAGGGTTAATTTTCATTCTTAACAATAGTCTTCAAATGTGGATTCTATATGGCATCATTCACCCTCTTAGGAATGCTAGATAATAAAGGTGCTTTATTCTTAGTGGGATTACCTCTAGGCTTAGCAACTTGGGAAATGGGTATAGGTTTAGAATTATTAGGAACTATCTTAGTTTTCTTATATTCCTTGCTTTTATCCTCTACCTTTGTATTTGTAGAGGTAATATCTCGAGGAGTAATAGCTTGCTACCTACTTATTATGTTATATTCCTTTTCTTAGAAAATTGCTACATTAATGAGCAACTACCGATCCTAAAATGATGAGATTCCCCCATCATACTTCTTAATCATCACTGATCTTAAAAAAATAAAATAATGAATGGGTAGTTCATAATCTTATGCCATATTTACTTCACAAGTGAATTCACAAGTTAGGATATATACCTTTTGTACCATAGTCCAAAACTAATCAATAGTAACAACACTCATCAATTATGTAGAGGTGAATACCTTGATTTGAGGACTTTGACAATTAAACATTATAATCTCATTACTAGATGATGCAAACTTAGGTTCATCTATATCTTCATCACTCACTTCTATTGTATCACATGGAGGATGTAGAAGGAAACACTTGTCACACTATTATGATCAATGTCACAACCCATCGCATTCACTTTGGAATCTAACTGACTAAGTACTTCTTTTCTAACCCCTCTATTATGATGTCTATTTATTCTTTCATCACATGCAAGCCTCTTCCCTCTATCATTGTCTAAATTATGGAAAGCATGCCCCCTTTGTGCTTGATTTAGAATTGAAACTCTCTCATGACTAGTAGACATATGGGGAACCCCCTTCTCAACCTTGGTAAGCTTGTATGACATCTCTTTGAAAATGAAGGTCAGATTCTTAATATTGTACTCAATATTAGCATTCTTAGTGGATGATTTTTTTGGGGAATAAATAACTTCACATCAACACACTTATTCAAGGGCTTTCCCATAGTCTTTATTTTGTTCTCAATCTAGATGGCCATATTAAACACCAACCATCGGTTCATGGGATCCTTGTCTCACAAGTAATATTTAGACTTATTATCAAATTCATCATAGTACTTTATCAAGCATGTTATATCGGTAGGCCATATGCTCTCAAGTAGCCACATCATAATTTTATTGGACCATGTGTTAAAATATTTCACGCACTCATTAGGATTCTTCTTGATGTTTTCAAACTCAGCCAAAAGTTACCTGGGATCAACTCTATCACCATACTAAATTCTAAAAACATTCTTCATTTCTTCCTATGAATCAATGCATCCATGAGGAATATAATTGAATCATTCTCATGCATCTTCCTCCAATGTGTGCACAAACAACTTAATGTACACATCCTCATGCTCAACCTCATAGTCTTCAATAATATTGTGAAAAACCCTCAAGTGTTGATCACCACTCACTGCATTATTCCCTTGAAACTTTGGAAATAATTTCCTTACTTCAATTGGGACTTCATTAGGATAACCTTCCAATTCATAAAAATTTATATACCTAAATCTGAGAAAGTAAAATGTAGGACATTCATTCTCATCTAGGTCCCCATACCTCATGACTGGCTCAAATGGATATTCAAGAACAAATGGAAAAGGGATGTGAAGGGGTGAATGAGGGGGACTTGTAGGATCTAACTTGGGGGTGGATTCGGCTAGTTGAAAAAGAGCTGGATAATAGATATTACTACAATTTTTAGAATGGCTAAAAGAGATATGAAATTCCTCAGCAATGGGAAGTTCAACAAAAATTTAAAGATTACCAGAATATTAATAGTTAGCACATTGTTTAGAAACTAAAATTTTCCTTACAATAAGTCTACAAACTTGCCTCCTTATTTGATGAATACATAGGGGTGAAATGAGTTACTTGGATAGGTCACCTTTGAAGGATGATTTTAGTCATTCTAGCTTTGCAAGCAAGAAAACACTCAAAGATAAAAATTAAGATATTTAGAATAGGTAACAATATTCCTTGAAACTATAAAATAAAGTTGGAGTCACCACTGGAATCAATAGTCTATAATATAATAATTAACATATTGATTGTAATACATATTGAAAATATACTTGCTAAATTTAATGATAATATAGAAGGAAAAGACACTAAAGTTTTTAGAATATGTTCAAAAGGCAAGAAACCACTTTTCAACATGTAATTTTAATATCTCTTTTCAATAAACTCAATAGAAGTCAAATTATCAAATATCTCAATTCTTCGCATGTCCCCAATGGAGTGAAGTGGCGTTGATGACCAAGATAGTCCCACTGTAACACAAATCAATTGAGAAATTTTCAAACAAATTACTTAAAACTCTATGCAAGAGTCCCAAATAACATGGGTGATAATAAATGTCCCCAAAAATGGTGCTAGAAGTGTGGTGATGTTAACAAACTAAAGACAGTTAGAATAGCACAAAGGTAAGCAGAGAACTTGAAAAATGATATTAGTTCTCTACAAGAGTCTGTAGCAACACAAGTGCCAAGATTCAATGTTTTAATCCCTGACAATGGCAATAGAAGCATGTCGTTTCCTAGTTGTACACCTCTTACACTCAGCCTTTCACACTCGAAAGGAAATGGCAAACAAACATGAAAAAATATATTATATGTTGTTATAGTTGGGGGAGGATTTGGCATCCAGAATGAAGCAAATGGATAAAATGATGGAAAGGCACCTACAAAAGGTATGGTCATCTCTCTGCTACTTCTAGTTCTACCTAAACCAAGGTCACATGACATATGGGGTAATTTGCTCACATGGAGAGATTCTGCGATTCAATCTCTATGGGGATTATTGGCACATAGAGACATAAATATGACTAAGGTATAACCAAAATTGCATGCTCCACCCAGGAAGTCTTATCACAAATGCTCTAATTTACATACAAGCTATTGAAAATAAATATAGAAGTCCTTATAAAATTCTTCCTAAAAAAATTTCAATATCATGGCTGAATGAAAGATTGCAATGCTAAGCTTTAAAACATAAGCTACAAATACATGTTCTATAAGTAAAATCTTATACATTTTTAGGTAAATAACACTTATGCTATGCAATAAGGATTGCATAATTTGTAGTGTAATATAGGGTAGGACAATTTATTAATTATAAATAGGAATGACATGGTTGTGTGCTAGTAGTTTTCAATCATTAGGAGATCTTACAACATTCATGACATTACTTATTACAAAGACATAACAAATACTCATAAGCGAGCTAACGAGACATATCAAATTATCTTTGAAATATATAGAACTTACACTGAAATTAAACCTTCAAATACTTTTCCCTATCAAATCCTTAAACCTAGGGTACCCTAACAAGTTATTCAGAAACATATTGTAAAATAATGTAGAAAGAGATTTATAATCTAGATCTAAGCCTAAGATGACAACTAGTAATGAGCATTAAATAAGATATACAATCAACAACATTTGCAAAACACATCAATGCAATTCATCAATAGGAAATAATAGAGAATCATAAGCATTTTTACTAACTTGGAAAGAGATACTACAGACATCAATTTTTAAAAATGCTCCCATGGAGACAAGCATGGTGAGATTTTTCTGTGTTAGACTAGGGAGATATAAACATGCTCTCAAAGCTGGCTAATGGTTGTACACTTGTAACCACCTCAGCAAGAGAGAAAATACATTTACTTAGGCAACCAATCCCAAAATTTATAGAACCTAGACTTGAGAGAGAAGCAAAGACCAATAACAACCAAGACAATGACCAACCCTTGAATAGAGGATAAAACCCCTTATTTATAAAATTTTCACTCTTCTTTCAAATTTGGGATTGTAGGTTGTAAGTTGAAAAATTGCACAACATCCCTCTCAATTCCACCAAGATGCTACCAGTTGGAAAATATTACTTTGTCCTGATTTGAAAATATTCATTCATTTAGAAGAAATCATTGCTCTAACTACCTCAACAAGGCATGATGAATATTGACAACAAACCTTTCAACTAGAAATGCCTTTTCTCATGATCTAGAAGGTGCACTTCATGGTGGAGGTTGAACAAACTTTGTCATCATGTGAAACTTCCTAGAGATGCCCTTGACCACTTTCCAGCATATCTAGAACCTCTTGGACAATTATATTTCTTCTTATGCATGCCATAGAACAACATGCTCTTGCAATGATGGCTGCATTGGAATGCTTGAGTTATGGTAAAAATAAAAAATGATCTATGGTTATTATTGAAAAATATGCTCTAGAATGCCCCATAGACCTTTCTCTATGCTTCAAATCCTTGCATGTCCATGAAGGAGCATTGATCTTGACTCATAATTCAATGTTTGACACATATTGATATGTAACATGCCACATCAGATCCGTTGAAAATTCTATGTTCATCTCGCACCATTGGATCTTGATCTAGCTAGTTAAATGTCATTGGTTGATATTCACACCTGACAACCAATATCATGCCATTTGATAGCTCTATGAACTCTTTGTACCTTGCATAATTAGTCTCTATCAGGTTAGTGCCCTTTCACCATGTGGTAGCTCCTCATTCGGCTTGCTTCTTTTGACAAGTCAGCTCTCATTCATGCCATTGATCTACTTGATATCTATGATGGCTTAAATTTGACATTTGTGTGACTGTCATTGACATCTACATGACCACAAATCTTTTAATCACAATGGATAATTATTTAACTTAATTTTGATGTATGTATGATCATCCAACTTCTTGTTCAACTTTAAAGGCTTGGATCTTGAGATAGAAAAAGCATTAAGGCACCAAATTTATAGGAGATGTTCATGTTATCTAGAATATTGATTCTATATGATCTTTCACCCATGAGATGCTTTCTAGTAAAATAATAAAATGCATAAGTAAACTAGCTAGTCTATTTCTGCATGATGAATGTGAGCATGACACTTGGTAGCTCTATGGGCTCTTAGCATCCCTTCAGCATTAAATTTTATTGTGAACCATTGATATATATTAAGAACCCTAAGATCATGCCACTTGGATAATCCACATGCATTTTACATTCTGCATAGTCAGTCTCTATTGAGCTATTACCTTTTCACTAAGTGGTAACTACTCATTCAACCTGAGTCCTTTGAAAAATTATCTTTCACTCATGTCATTGATCTACTAGATGCACGATCAATTAAAAACCATGTATTTGCTTGGTCACTCATCGAGATCTTGACACTTGTCCTTCTCACATTCATCCAAAGCATCTTTGACTTGTTGACCCCCTCTCACTATCGAATCATTATGTAGCCTACCAAGATGGTGACACTTGTTACCACCTTGTTAGTCTTAGAGCTTCGTTAAAATGTTGACCTTCTATTCACCACCGATCAAGATTTGTATGCCTTGTCATGTACCATTGATCAATGGGAACATGCACAAGCTTTAAATCATTCCCCAACGAACTTGACACTTGGCACATCCAGACTCATCTTGAGTCCCTTTGACTATTTAGCATCTGTCATGCACCGTCAGATCAATTTATTTCTCATTAATGTGTACCGTTAGATTACAATCTATAATATCAACTATGATTGGCTCAAATTTAACATAATAAACAATTAAGTCATAGCTCGGGACATAAAGCACTTGGTATAAAAATACTTAGCCTAAAGTTTTGGGATGTTAATAAATATGATGTAGACTTTAGGGCTTTGATCTCAATTTATAATAAAGTGACTCGACATCATTTAGACCACGTTAATAGACAAAAGTGACCAAGCATTAGTGGATATAAAAGGGACCCAATATGGATTTTTATACTAAGGTTCGGTCATGTCAACAAACATGGCCAAACCTTAGTATAAAAATAAGACTAAGTCCATGGCATATTTAAAATGTTCTTTCTTAAATTTGATTTTAAATTAGAGGGTCTAAGCTAGGGCAGTTGGGACAAAAGACCTTAAAGTGCATAGACATGAATTCAACTCGGATTTTGACAGATCAAAGACTAGTAAAGATCAAATTAATAAGGCATTTGACTTCTGATGAACACCTGAAAATAAGGCGCTAACAAATCAAGGATTCATACTTGACAAGGGACCAATTACTTCAATACAACTTTACGTACTAACACCTTTCTTGCTAATTCATGAAATAATATACTTAATAATATTATTTATATCAATTTTGAAAATACCTTACATGATGAGTTCTGATAACAATTAGATCATGCTTTCCCAAATATAACATTTGCATTTCATCATTTTATCTGTATGAATTTGGCCTTGGAAACTCATACACTTGCTCAAGATATATATGCCAACCAAGTCATTCGACAACTCCATCAAAAACACCAATTAGTAATTCTTGGTTTCTACGAAATTTGCTTGAGGCATTTGACAATTTTTTTGGTTTATATTTGGTCGGGGTGAAAAATAATAGATTTTTCCTCCACGCATTTTAATATATAGAAAATTTTTATGCTTATTTATATATATTTTTAAGTCTATGTAAATACCACATTTGCCCTTTTGTTTTATTTTATTTGAAGGACGCAGTGATTGAACATTTTTGTTGTAAATATGCGGTTGGCCATTTACTTCATTTGCTAGCATCTCACTAATGTACTCAAATGTATTCCGGATTAATGATTACATATGAGGAGGAGAATAGAATAAATAGTCTCAATTTCCTAGTTGTAAAGGCAGGGACAGATTAAAAAATAAAAATAAATAGAAAGAAAACAATTTTTTAAAATTATCTTACCATAAGGTTGACATGAAAAGGCACGGTGCAAAGGTGTAAATCCGTCCAATCTGTGGAAGGGAGAAACGATAACAGTCACCCTTCTTATTATAAATCCATGCCAGATCTCGGTCAGCTTTCTAAATCTGTATTTAGAATTTCAAATAGACGTTGGATCCGAATGACCATTAAACGCGGCTATCTGGAGGGCGATGTTTCCTGCACATATTCAGCTTCACTGGAAAAATAATCAGAGGACGGGTACACAAAGAAAAATTGTTTTCAGCAAAATCATCTGCATTAATGTCAGTGTCAACATATCAAATTCAAGGAACACAAACATCAATACAGGCAATAAAATTAAATGAGGAAGATAATAATAAAAGACCAATGTATTTGAATAGTTTTTCTTTAGTCTATTACGCGCAGAGGAGGATTATAACTTATTTTCCATGTTTCATAGATGCTTCTCTATTTCCAGCACAGCTGACTCAACACCAAAGTATAGCTCTATAGTTTACGCACCATCAATATTGTATATTCTAGTGACACTAAAAATTAATGAATGCTGATTTTTCTATATGTAATTTTTGTGTCATCAGTATGGTAGATTAAATACCATTTTCGACACATGATTTGGTGTTTTCTCTTTCCTGGCTGTAAAAATAAATTGCAATTGTTTTAAGCAGACCTGCTTATCTTTGTGTGGATTTTGGGATAAAGAGGAGGTCTAGTAGAGTTAGCATAGAGGTTGGGATTACTTATGAACCACCAGTGGAGAGAGGGATTAATGTTTGGGTAAAAATCATCTGATCCGCAGCCATGCCTTGACCCAACTGAATTAGCTGCTCAATTTTTCCTTCTTGTTGAGTATATATATTATTTAACGTAAATCTATATTTCCTTATCACACTTAGATATATAAGAGTTCGATGTGGGCATTCCTATGTTTAAGGATGAAAATAATTTGAATAAAACGCACTTTCACTTTGCAAGGGTGAGAGGACGCACCTGTTTAGAAAAGCAATCCTCCGAGTAATGCCTTGCTCCTTAGTGGTATGTAAAACGTGTGTTATAAAGTAATTTACATAGAAAAACATACGATGACGATGATGATGATTGATGATTACACATATCCAAAAATACTAATAGACGATCATGAATACAACATTCTTCCACTTAGTAAGTGTAACCTTTTAAGAACATGCCCTCCTTGGCTTTTGCAGATTCTCCCTTGCCGGTGTTTTTACCGAGTTGTGTGAGGGAGTTGACGGAGGCATGTATCAACAGGGACTTTTATGATACCTCCACATTCTTAAGCCTATTGCCCCATGTCTTCAGGCACGTTTTCTTTTAGAGCTGAGCATAGGAGAATGACATGCACCATGGGTGGGTTCCCTAGTTCATTGCATTCAAGTTCAACATGTCCTCCACCTCTGATTACGTAAATAGCAATCAAAGTGAAAGTGCAATCCTGAACAAAATAACACATGACATACCATGATGCCGGGAATGACGGGTGGGACCCTCGTTCGAAGAAGCTTAAGGGTGTATTCTATAATGGTGGTGGGGGAGGCTTTTTTTTGGCGTTCAGCACCTGGGTTCACCTTACTTGGATTCAGTAGAATACCTTCAAACATTTTATTTTTCTCCGTCAAGTAAAAGAACACCTCTGCCCACACCTTTGTGGCTAATTCAAAGATCCTCTTAATAACGTGCTCTCCATCCAACAGGATTTCTGGTTCAATGATTGGGACCAGACCATTATCCTGCATGCCCATGGTCATGACCACGACACCACAATAATAATAATTAAAATGCTAATGCCATACTTGTATAATATAATAAAAAGTGTACCTATGTAATTACCACATAATGAGCAAGGGCCCATGCAACTTCCTTCATCGCAAATGTTGAGTGTCTATTAGGCATAATCACCACCGTACGCTTATAACATCATTCATGCCATACGATTAGAATAAGTCAGAGCAATCCCAAACATTACACTAAATTTTATTTCCTTTGGTGACATATTCTGCTACTCTAGTTCAATCTTCCTACCTAAAACAACAAGTCAACATAATCAAGTCACAAGTCTTACTTGTACTTAATAATATGAGTAGCATAACAATAGAGTATTACAATACAGGAACATGTAATTGGGATTGTTAAAGTGTTTTGAATGACATACAGTCATCGTTCATACCATTTAACGAATCTAGCTCCCTTCTAGTAGTATGTCGTGCACCTTGATGACAGTCCATCCAGACCCTGGCACCACGAATCATTATTCGAACTAGTGAGACACACCAAACCCTAACGACAAGCAATTACATAGGCTAAGTGTCTGACTATAACTATAAATCACCTGATCGGTAGCCATGCCTTGATCCAACTGAATTTTTTGCTTCCTGTTGAGTATGCTCGGAATATCTGAGCTGAACATTGTAAGCTATGAGGCTAGGTGTGTGATTTCTAAGTTTTATACCGTCGAAAAAACATTTGTATTTACAATAATTTTTCATCAACTTAGATCTACGTCTTCTGCCCATGGATACAACACTCCATCATGGAATGAAATCTAATCGAAAGATTGGACAGATTTTAGATTTTAGTGATAACGCATTAGTATTATTTTAATGATATCAATGCCAAATAGAGGATATGATTATGCGATATGGGATTCTTTATAAACTAATACATTGAAATGGGAGGATGATAAATGAATTTACCCAAATGAAAATGATGGCCACATTTGAGATTTGTAATCGATATCTCCACGCGGTGCATCTGGCATTGTCCCCTCGTGGCAACCTCTCCTTCCAAACACGTCTTCCATCAACCTGTGCTAAACAACACCCACATTCACACAATTTCGAAATGCATTAGAAGGAATATAAATGAAACAAATCTCCCTTATTGGCTGCATAGTAGGGAGACTATTCCCACTTTAGAATCAATGAAGAAACAAATAAAATATTAATAACTACCACAAAACATTGGAACATGGTTTGAATTTATGCAGAATCACCTAATCTCGTTGGCTGCGAGCAGCAAGCAAGTTAAAATATTTGTTAGAGGTGAAAACAATAATACCCTTCAATTACTAATAAATAGCCTCTACTTTTCACACAATTGAGCTCACTTATAGCCTCTACTTTTTATAGAATTTATTATTATTATTATTATTATTATTATTATTATTATTATTATTATTATTATTATCATCATCGATCAAATTTCATCATAAATTGTGGCAAATCTATGTTATAAGAAAAAATCCAAATTGAATTTCAAATCAAATATTGTGATCAAACAACAATAACTAATGAGGGCTATGAAGTGGATTTAATACATGCTAATGCAAATTGTATATAGGTTGATCTATGAAGTGTATTTAATACCTGCTAATGCAAATTGTATATAGGTTGATCTGTTAGAAACAATCGTTTGATAGTGATACTACAGTCACTGTATGAATAGTATTGAATGAAAATTTTGTATTTCGACCTTGTAGATTATGTGTAATGATAATATAATTTGTGCAAGATCGTAAGCTCTTATTTTTAGTATCTAATGCAAAACATCCATTATCTACAAATAATATAACAGTAAAATTACCTTTCCAAGCAGGGGTTGCAACTTAATAATGAACAATGGTATATGGAAAAGAACATTATAGTTAAATCAAATCAAATGATTTACTAGTGGAATTATTGACTAAAGAAATAGTGAGTTGAAATGTTGTGGTTGTCCATGCACAGACTCAAGGTGCAACTAGTGCTTCTTATGACTTGCCATTATCAAAATCTAAATCAATATGAAATGATCAAAAAAATATTATTAAAGATCAACTGTATGCTAAATAATTTAATCATAGAATGTAATTTTATCTAATCTAACACTCAGATACCCTCTATGGTATTACCATTAAACACTTTAGGATACAACTAGTACATTCATACTTATGGCTATGGGTTCTTAAGAAAAGAACCAAATAGGGGTCTTTAGGGCTAAAGTTCTATGCAAAAGTAAAAAACTTGTTTGATTGGGGGTTTGATCATAGTAGAGAAAAATTATAGCTACCCAGTTCAATCTTCCATCACCCATAATAGGGTTAGAAAAAAAACCATTTGAACAAGGAAAATACAAAAATTATTTGTTAAATTTTTTAAAATAAAAAGAATAAAATTAAAGCCTAAAACCCACAAATTATCACCTATTTCCTTGAGCCAAACAATCAAGGGAAATAAAATGTGCACAAGCATTTACATGATTTCAAATTAATAAACATCTAATTCATCTCTCATGGAAAAAATTATAGGGAAAAAAATATGGGAAAAATATGAAGAAAATAGGAAATTCAGTTTATTCCATTGCATACTCAAACTGCGAACATGGAGAAGAAAATCTATAATAATATCTAAAAAGGTATGAAATCAAAAACTTATAATTAATAATATCTAAGATTATAATTATTTATTTAAAAAACTTAATTTCATAAGTACCCAGTGTATGCAATCAAAACTGCATCATGTCTATTAATCAATCCTAACTCAGAGAAGTTAAAGCATACCTACACTTACGATTGGGGATACACTTGTTAAGCAAAATCATGACCAATATGAGGATCTGCTAGACCCGATTAGGGAATCACATGTCACGACACATCATGTTAGGAAGGGTTCCAAAGCCTATAATTTAATATAACCACACAACAACCCTAATGGAGTCCTAAGGTTTAAAGCATTCACTTATTCTAATAACAAGAAAGTAAAATCTAATCTAGTACACACCAAATATTGTGACACACACTGGGGGTTAGAAACAATAATTCAAACATGTATAGGTAACTTCAATTAAAGTAAGTATGAGTAACACCCATATACATAGAATATGAAAGATAGTATTATTCAAACCAACACTTATGCTACTTCTATCTACTGAAGAGAGGAAAATAAAGTTAGAATATACTAATATAAATATGAACCCATCAATACTCAATCTCTCCCTTGGCCAAATGGTATTTTCAAGAGGCTGTTGTGGTTTCTAAGGATCACTAGGAAAGGCCAAAGTATCCAAGACTTATCCACAAGACTAGATTATCCAAATAAGAAACCTAAGCTAAGTCTCCTCAAGTAGAATGTTGGAAGATCAAATTATGAAGAAGCATGAGTGAATAATAACTCATGATTGCATATATGAATAATTATTGAAATGGTCTTATATTTATAGGCAAATCTTACCCTAAATCTTTTCAGGAACATCGACTATATAGGGTCAACCTAGTCAATCTAGTGTGTTTTTCAGGGACAATTTACTAAGTTTGAGCTAGGTTGGACAAAGGGATAACATGTTATGAAAGTAAAGAGTACCCTTGAACTGTATTAGGTCGACCCAATACAACTAACTATCCAAAAGGAGTTTAAGATGAGAAAGGATGGATGAAAAGAGGAAAAGATTGGAGGAATACTCAAGGGAGGAGAAATAGTTTAGGAAAACATTTTGGGATATGGTTGGATTGGTAATAATGTGATAAAAAAGTACAACAATACTGTGAAGCACCAAAGGTCTGCCCACCCCTTTCTTGGTACACCTCCTAGGGCATCCACTTAGAGAGATTGAGTATTAATGGATTCCTTCAAGATGTAAAGCATTAGTATTTAGTAAAAGTTTAAATATATTATGTGTATATATATGCCCCACTCAAATCTCATCATGTGTCACTAAGGTGTAACAGGGGATGGTGCTTCAAGAAAGAATATAGTAACACATACTGCTAATGCTAAAAAAAAGTTGTAGTAGTTTAAAGCAAAAATAACTAAAAGTAAATGATTGAAAAGGGAAATTAATCTTTAAAAAAAAGTAAATAACTAAAAAGTATATTTAATGCCTACCTTAACTTACCTTTATCATAAGATGGTTGTCTGTTGTGTTGTTAGTTTTGATTGTGTAGGGTGCAGAGATTGCTTTCGACAAACGCAAGAATATAAAACTAAAGAACAAAAACAAACAAATGTAATAAAAGCTAAGATATCTAGTGCTATGAGGACAAGACGCACTTGGTAATTTTTTTAATATGGGGTGATATGTGCTATGTTAGACTTAATGACCAAGTCAAACAACAAGATTAAATCAAGTAAACAAAAAACCAAATATACTAAAGATTAAAAAACTCAAATAAGTTATCCTCAAGTAAGAAAGGCAAACTCAACAAATCAAACAAAGGATATATATATCAAATAGTATGGTAAAACAAAAATAAATAGATGGTAAAAAATGAAATAGAATGATAAAACAACACTAATGAGTGAGTAGTAACAATCCACATCTCAATAATCAATGGAAAAAAGATGCATAAAGGGGAAATTAACATTGTCGAGCGAGAAGTAATAAGTCAACCACACTCAATAATGAAAAAAGGGTATGAAATTAAGTGTTCATAACAGAAAGATAGAAAATTCATGATAAATGGTAAAAATAAAGTAAAGTAAGTGTAAGAACGTAAATGTTTGGTGTAAAGAAAGAAGTAATCCAGATTTGCTCAAACATATTATTTCTCTATAAGGATAGATAAAAATAAAACAAAAGTAGTGATAGCATGATGTTAAATGATGAAGAAGAAGGAATTAAATAACAAGGGAAAATAGATTTGAAATCATAATTTGTCTATGAAGGGGGGAAATAAAATGGGTAGAGGGGAGAATGAAGGATAAATCAAGGTAGAGAAACTTTTTGTCGAAGTCAAGACACTCAAATTAGGTTTGTCAAAATAAGAAGACTTTTGACCTTAAGGACTATGAAGAACTTCTCTTAGTTGCACAAGTCTTAGGTCAGGAAATGAAAGCTATAGATTATCCCATGAAGCCTAAATGCATGAAAAGTAAAATTGACTTATCTCTCAATAATGTGTTCCCCATTCTTTAGGATGCCTTATAGAGTTGTCGATCTACTGTGAAGATTGGGTATTTGCATGAGAAATTAGGTAGCACCATAGAGTTTTTTGAATTCTCCTAATCTAATCTACTAGTGTACCACACCCAAACGACCTCATCTCTATGTGAGGGTAACTGTGAAGTCTGAGATTTGATTAGAGATAAGATATGTGCTTAGAATCACATCTTTTAGTGTGAATTTGATTTTTGAGATTTATATGTTGCCTTTTAGATATCATTTCCTTTTATTTTAAAATGATTTGGATTTTAACTTTATTGATGGATTGTTCAAATCCTCCTCCATATGGATTTGGAAAACCAAACATGAGTTCTAAAGATGAATTTCATTTGAATACTTTGGATAAAGTTGCTAAGAGAAATAAAATCAAAGAGCATGGGGTTTAAGAGTCTCATAAATCTATGTGAAGTAAAAGTGTTATCTAGAATTCTACCATGTTTTATCCTATGTGTAGATGAAAGGAAGGGGAAATCAAGAGGCATGATACATGGAATAATTTTAATTGCTTCAAATCACAAAAAATGTGACAAAGGGAAAAAAGTGATATAATGACAGTAAAATGTGATTTTTTATCATAACAATAAGGGAAATGGAGGAAAACATGCTAACATAGATTGTTATGCAGATTCCATCTAGTAAAAGAAGTAAAAAAATAAAGTCGAGAACAAGGATTAAGAAAATTAAAAGGTGGTAATTTTATGAGGACTTGGTCCTATCTGCAGTCTTACAAAGTAACTCATAAAAGAGATACCCATGAAGGTGCTGACAAGCAAGAGAAAATCAAAGAGAGGTAAGCAAAGAATGGTAGTATTTTTTGAGGGATGTTAAGTCCTATCCATGGTCTTAAAAATCCACTCACAAAATAAAAATGCAACGGATGCCATATAAATTATCAAGCAGCAATAATGAAAAAGAAAAATAGATTAAAAATGGTAGTTTTATGAGGAATGTCAGGTCCTATCTACAGTCTTAGAAAGTAACTCATAAAAGAAAAATCTAAGGGGTATGAAAAATTAAAAAAAAATTATAAGATAAAGAAGACTATGGTACATCAAGAAACCAAAAGACCAAAAGGGAGTCCTAAATTTTTGTGAAAGAAAGAAAATTGTTGTAGAGGGAGAGACCCATACTTAAGTAACCTATGAAAATTGTTAGATAGATATAGATAGAAAACATGACAATAAGTAAATGTTTAGGCAAATTAAATTTTAAGGAATTGAGCATTGGTAAGCTCTTTGAAAATATGGCCTTCATTGGTTTGAAGACAATAAGTGCTTAGACCAAGAATGCCTTTAACTAAATATGAGCCCCTCCATTTTTGGGTATATTTACCTTATTTATCATCGGTGTAATCTAATTTAAGGACATGATCACCAACATTAAAAGTACAAACATTAACACATTTTTTATGTTATCTATTGATGCAAACCTTGTATTGGTGGTTATGTTTCAAGGTATAAAGATGATGTTCATCAAGAAGATCAATGGCATGAAGGTGAGCTTCATACAATTCTTCATCAAGAATAATTCCATGAAGTGATATACAAATAGAGGGAAGTTCAAATTCTAAAGGAAGAACCGACAAAGAACCATAGACTAGAGAAAATGGAGTTGCCCCAATGGCGCTACATACACTAGTCTAATAGGCCCAAAGTGTAATGTAAAGATGAATATGCCAATTTATATAGGTTTCATGAAATGTCTTTTAGAATACTTTTTTGAAAATTTTACTAGTGACCTCAGCTTGACCATTGTATTATGGATGATAAGGCGTGCAAAACATATGATTGATTTTGAATTGGTTGTAAAGTTATTTAACATGTTTATTTTGAAATTACCACCATTTTTTGAAATGATGGTATGGGGAATGCCAAAGAGGCAAACAATTTAGTTAAGAATAAATTTGGAATTGGTATGATTAGGAACATTAATGAGGGGCATGAATTTTACCCACTTGGTAAAATATTTAGTAGCAATGATGATAAATACATGCCCATCTTGGGATTGAGGATGTTTACCAATGAGATTGAATCCCCATGTGGAAAATGGCCAAAGAGATTCAATAGTTTGAATTTTTAAAGGAGATGAATGGATAAGATCATCATGACGCTGAAAAGGAGTACACTTTTTAGCATATTCAACTCCATCCATTTCAAGAGTAGGCCAAAACTAACCCATGCATAAGTATTTACATGTTGTATTATGTATTTTAAAGTAACCACCACAAATGCCTCCATGTTCTTGTTCAAGAAGAGAAGAGACCTCATCTTATATGTCACAATAGAGCAAGGTACCTTCAGCATTGTGATAGGAAAGGATGTTGTGTTGAAATACATACATGAAAGATTGTTTATGAATACATGTATTTTCATAAGAGTATAAATTAGGAGGATAAGTTTGGTGTTATAATAATTGAATTATGTCTTTAGACCAAGGGATTTGTCTAATTGTAATATCCTCAATATGAAAAATGAGTGAATATGATGGTTAATTTGAAGACAGAGATTTTCTTATTTGTATAAGAAAAGAAAGATCAAGAATAAATTGATATAGATGAAATAGAGAAGCTAAAGAGGCAAGGGAATCAACAATGGAATTTTGATCTCTAGGAATAGGATCAATAGTGAAAGAGATAAAATCCTTAGCAAGAGTAGTTGTAATTTGATGATAGGTAATAAGATTTTCATTTTTACATTGATAATCACCACTAAATTGATGGAAAATAAGCTGGGAGTCACCTCAAGTATGAAGGTATTGAATATCTAAATAAAGAGTAGCTCTCATGTCTAAGATAAGAGCTTCATACTCGGCCATATTATTGGTGATATCAAAGGTGAAACAAAAAGCTAAAGGAATGATTTTACTATGAGGACTTGTGAGAATGCAACTTGCTCTAGCTCCTTGAAGGTATTTAGCACCATCACAGTGAAGGTTCTAAATATCCTCATGCAAATAAACATTGATTTTAGGGATCTCCATGATAACTACCTTTAGTTGAGTAGTATTAGAGGGAGTATAAGATTCTTTAAGTTGATTGGCCTCAAGATCTGTAGTAAAGCTATAAAAATAACTTTTAAGATAGATAGTTTCATTAAGACCTTCAATGTAAAGGATATTGTCATTGGGAAGGTCATCTTGAAGGAAAGGAATGGATGAAATGGGAAAAATGTTGAATACCCATTCAAAATAACCCACTAGTCTTGATTTATTTATCATCGACTAATTTGATGATTTCCTTATTATGTAAGGTTGAAATTTCAGGCAAAAAATTTTGTTGCTTTTGATGCATAGGCTTAGCATCTAGATAATTAATGATATTATGTACCACAATGCTAGTGTCAATGTCGAGTATGTCTTCATAGGACCAAGTGAAATCTTCACAATATTTGTCAAAAAATAAGCCAAAATTATCAAGTTTAGTAGGTCAATGATCTTGAGAAAATGTAATCGATCGAGGACAAGATGGGGTACCATATTTTATGTGATTAGTTTCTTTGATAATCATGGTATTGTTATATTAAAATTGGTATGGTGCATTAGGAAAAGATGAAATTGGATTTATTTTAGGATCAATTCTAGAAATGAAGTTGTTTAAGTAAGGAGTTTTAGTTTTAAAATTTCTAAGTTTATGATGTTGTCAAGGAAGTTGAGGTTCCCAAGCATGAAGTAACTTAGGAATAGCTTTGTCATTAGGCAAGGTAAGAAGAGGAACATAATATTTGGCATCTACTTCAATATCAATAATTTCATTTTCATGGTTATCATACTTAAAATGAATCTGATGGACATCAGTTTCCTTGGCATCAAGTGTAATTTTAGTAGAAAAAGAAGTAGATGGAATAGAAAATATTATCAGTAGATTGAATGATGGGGGAAGGATTGGATGTAATGATTGGATCCAAAGGTGTACAAGCTTTTGGATATTCAGAAGGTATAATTTGTTCTACCACCCAAGGAGTACCAATAAGAGGAGGATTGATAGGAAGTACATGACCCTCAAGATCATAGGTACGATCCACAAAAATGATATGCACACCCTAATTGAAATCATGGATTTGGTCTAAAGTTTTTTGGTAATGTTGGACATCCAATTCTCTAGATTGAGCTTGGGACATGATATACTTGTCATCATATGTTGGATAAATCATACAATCTTGACATTCAGGGGGAGTTTCAGAAGGTGAAATCCCAATATTGATGAATGTATGAAGGAAGACAATGAGAAGATCTTGAAATAATTTAGCCACTCCAAAATCATTACAAGTGAAGGAATCTTCTTTTAAATAAGGATCCTCAGCATTACATAGAGGGGGGAAGTCAGTAATCTCATTAATAAGAGGATTAGTACAGTCTCTTGGTAATAGAGAGGGAAGAAGCCATTGTAAAATATAAGGGAAACTTGGTAGTATTGTAAGTGTGTTATAATTCATTGGGCTCGTCATCATCAAAATTTGATTAGGTAATGAACTCAGGTAAAGGAGCATTGTTAATTTTAGAATTTATAGGAATATAATATTAAGGTTTAGGATTAGGAAGCTAAATGCTCCATGGATTGGGATAAACTACATGCTTGTAATATTTTCCATTGTGTAAGAAATTGATACATTGACTAATAGAAGAAGCAATGACCCTCATTCTATGGTCCATGAATGACCAAGGAGGATATTGTAAGATAAACAAACATCAAGGACCATAAGCTTGGTTCAAATAGTCTTAGGTCATATGGTTAAAAGAAGCCAAATAAAACGAAGAGGACTTTGATTATTTTTATCTAAACCATGACAAGTAAGATGAGTTTGATTGAGATGATCCTTGTTATAACCAAGTTATTGTATAAGACACAAGGATGTAACATTAATACCACAACCTTCATCAACTAAGACTTTTCAGATAAAGGTGGTATTAATGGACATTTTAATAAAGAGTGGTAGATCATCATCATAAAAAATAATAATCATATCCTCTTCAAGAAACTCTATAGAAGGCTTGGAAGAAGGACACTAGGTTTCAATGGTATTGACATTAGTAGGTTGAGAATCATTAGAAGGTGGCTCTTTATCAATGGAGGATGGATCTTCAATTTACTGAAGTTGTTTCATAAGGAATTTATGGTGATAAGATGAAGGGAAACCATCTCCATAAGAGGAATTTTACAAGGCATAGAGTTAACTTCTTCAATAAAATTCCAATGAGATTTAGAAGAACCAGCATGAGCTTTAGAAGGTACATATTTAGTTAGAGGATTGGAAGAAGGAAGTTGTTCCTCAGGTTATTCCAAGTCAACATTAGAGGTGGTAGTATCTTTAAGAAGTTTTTCTTCTAAAGATGGATTTTTAGGCCTGGTAATGGGATCTTTGTGAGGTAGTTTACGATTATAATTAACCTTGGTAGTGTTGACATATCGAGATTTGTTATAATATTTGTTGTAATCAGCATCAATGAAGTAGACATCTTTGACATTTGTGTGATTATTAGAAGAATATATTTGGTTATTGGAGTTAGAAGCATTGAAATTTTATAACTTTTGCAATGTAGTAGTGTATTATTGATGATGAAGATTGATCATAGCTTCATGACTGTATGAACCACCAAGCATATAGGAGACAACAAATTTATTGATCCCTCTATAATATTCATGAGAGTTCCTAATGTCAAAATGGAACAGACAAAATAGATTAGATTCATACTACTTAGGATGAGCATTGGGATAGATGAAAGGTTTTGAAGGTGGTAAGAATTATTTCATTTGCTAAACTGAAAGAGGTGTATGGGAAGGTGAAGGAATATCAATTTTGTTAACTCCTTATTTATTTTGTAGACCATTACTATAAATAATATTATATATTTGGAAAGATCCTTTAAGGAGATTAGGATTAGGTTTGTATTGCTTCATAAGAAAGTCTTGACATTTATCTTTATCAGGAGCTTCATTAAGTGTGTGAGGAGAAAAGGTTTAAAAATTATATTGGAGAGTGGCAATCAAGTAGTGATAAATTTTTTGAATAAGTTATCATCAATCATATTATGATCAGCTTTACAAGCTAAATATTTCAATTTTTTGATAAAGTCATACGATGATTCAATGGGAGATTGTAAAGCATTGATGAAGTAGCTAAGATAATTTTGAGGAAGATCATTATGTTGAACCTCTTTAACAAAATGATTAACCAAATATCCAAGCTTCAAAATAGAATATTGGGGTAGTTGATTATACCATTTTAATACATCATCGATAAAATTTTTTACTAAGATTTTAGTAGTGGTGAATGTATTAGTTTGGATCCACTCTTTCTAAAGGTTTCCAAAGCCTTTAAGAAATGAAGTGAGGTATTTAGTCCCATCATATTTGATAGTTAGAGATATGTTACCAACATCAATGGAAATAATGAAGGGATACAAAGGATTATTTTGAATGGTTGAAGAATCTTGTTATTCATTATGGGTTGAAGAATAACATTACCTGAGGCATCCCTAAGAGGTGGAGGAATATAATTAGGATTGGCTTGAGGATGAATAGTTGGAGGATGGTTAGCCACATTTATTAGGTGTTGTTGAAGTTGCATCATTTGGTTAGTATTATGATTTTGAATAATGTTAATTTGATAAATGACTTGAGCTAAAATTTGGGTTGTATCAGGAGCGGGTTAGTGTTTGTAGGGACACTCCGACTATTGGTATTAGGGGGAGGACTACTAGAAGAAGGATTACTAGTAGGATTGTTAAGTAAACTTGTATTGATCACTCCCACATTAGTTTCAAGATTTTTAGAAGTTTATTAGTGAATATAGAAAAGATCATATCCATCAATTTCATCTTGAAGTGTTATTTGCATTATGTTATAGTTCATGGATGAAGAAGGAGAAGAGGTGTCCCAAGAGTGATGGTGCTCTTGGGAGGAAAAGAGAGGAAGAAATGAACATCCCGTATGGTATTTAAATGTATTAAATGAATCTAAAATGATTCTAATAGGATATTTCATTCTAATGGAAGAGAGATGAACATAATACAAATTTGGAAGGATAAGGAATTAGATTGACAAACAAGGAAATTAGAATATAATACAGGGTTGACTAGGTCAATATATTACAAAAAAGGCCTATTAACTATACAAGGCCAAATGGATCAATCCATTACAATTAACAAAGGTAGGAAAAAGATGAAAAATGAGTTACAAATTGTAAAGGGTCAAATGGGTCGATCCAATATAGTGAACAGGGGATGAAAAAGATATAAGGTCAACTGCATCAATTTAGTACAGTAGATAGGGAGAAAGATAAAGATGATAAAAATTATGAATTAAAATAAGATAATTTTTGCATCTAGTCTAGGAAATTAAGCACTAAAAGAAAACAAATAGTTAATTAAATTAATGTTGGAAAATATAATTCAGGAACACAAAATAAAAATTTGCACTAATGTTCGCTAATGCAAGTTTTTTTATACACATATTTGAATAAAGAGCAAGCAAATAACTTTAAAATTAAATCTAACTAATTTTTCAACCTGATAGTTAAATAAGGTACTAGATAGTAATCTAAAGATGGTTTTAAGTAGTTTGGACTAAAAGGACTATAGTGGTAATGATACAAGATTGGTATTGGGACCCATCTCCTCACTTCACACACCATAATGATAAGGTTTTTAGGTGCTTATCCAAAATATACCATTAACCATGCTTTATACTTGACCAAAGTATCATGTCAGCTTCCCCCTTGGTGATGAAATCCAACTAGATTGGCTTAGGGTAGACAAAATGTTAGAGTGATTATTTATGTTTTTGTGATTTGGTCATGTGTGCATAAAATAAAAATAGTGAAACTAAGTGATTAATTAATAATACTCTAATTAGACTATGTGAAATATTATAAGCATTAAAATAATAGGAAAAGAAACTGTGAATTAATTACTAAGAGATATAAGGTTAATTTCAATTTTGAAAGAAGGTATTGTCTTAACACTATATGCAAAAAATACAAAATAGGGTCAAATATATACTATGGAAGAAAAGTCTAAAAATAAACTAAGTCAACAATGTCAATCCAATTATTTGAGATAACACACAAAGCATAGAACTATATAGAATGTGTCAATCCAGTTGACTATGCAAGGGTAGTTTTAAAGACTACAAATAACCTTTGATTTCTTGTTTGTTTATTTATTTATATCATAAGTGTCAATCTAGTTGATTTCATCTTTGTTTATGTAGGTTTTATACATACCAAATAACCTTAAGAGGTAGTCTCTTATATTTTAGTATCTATGAAGAGTTCACTCTAAGGCATGAGTTGCGGGGTAGTAAATTTTACAAATAACTTACTAGAGGAATAATAATGAGTAGAGCAATTATTTACCTTCAATAATTTAGACATGATATGAATCTAGGTTTACTTGATATGGATGGATAGATGATGGATCTAACCTAAACTAGGTTTGATAGAAAAAAACTCAAAAGAATAAAATATAGGGAAAAAAATAAGGTATGTGGACTAAACAAGATGAAAATTTTCTAAGTTGGATCCTGAATTAGGAGTTGGATAAAAAGTCAAGAACCAATGTTTGTTACAAGCTACTATAAGCACACAAACAATCAAACATAGTTGACACTCTAATGGAATAAGTATACAAAAAAATTTAGCATATATAATCAAAGTTTTATATGTATTTGTGAGATTAAAATTACACATCTATAAAAGGAGATTATGATTATAACATAAAAGACATTAAAATTACCAATAGTACAATATGAATAATTGTACTAAAATAAAACTCATGTATAATTTAAAAACTAAGATACTAGTTTGACGGAACTTCTTGTAAGATTCATAAGTTTTAGGGAAGAATAAAATTTACACAATATGACCAATTGCAGAACAATTTCTTATTAATCTTAAACATCAAAACTATTACCACAATGATAAGCATGCTCTCCTCTTTCCAAATATATGATTTTTATAAATTTTGGACTATTTTATTGTTTTAATATATGTTAATTTCTAACTATATATTTCTGAGGCCACTGCATGTCATAAATATATACATGTCTATATATTTTTGTGTATCTTTTTTATTTTGATCTAATTAAAAAAAATATTATATGGTTACAAACTAGGCCTAATTCTACATACATTCCAAAAGACTATTTTTAATTTTTTTTTAGGCAGTTATAGGGGACTACATTATCGTCTATCCATTTTTTTTTTCAATTTTCAAGATCTATTCACTTTTTTAAAAAAAATTAAAAAACAAAGATTGAAAAATTATAAAAAAATATACTCTAAAAACTAAACGATCTTATCTAAAGATTCACTAAATTGTTTTAAACAATATTAAACAATGCTAAAAAAATTGGGGGCCATATGGTCAAGTATTTACTCTATTTTTATATTAAAAATATAGGATTTTATATTCAAAATTTAGATGTTTAACCTAGTTTTATATATATATATATATATATATATATATATATATATATATATTAAATGTGTTTTAAAAACTAGACTCAAAATGTCACAATTCATGTTCTTACATCATATTCAAATTTTGAGTGTTATCCATCTCAAATTATCTATATAAGTTCACATTTCTTAATTTTTAGGGAAATCATGTCCATGAGTAGGCCCCTTTTTGTACCCAACTTTATGCACTTACCATATCCTTTTATAAGCTTTTATTTTTTTAAATAATAGTTATATTAGTATGTTCTAAAAGTAAACATTGTTTTAGGAACATTTTTCAAATTAGTAAAGTGGATGATGCTTCTTATTATAATTGTGAATGATCAAGATTGAATTATGTAACTCGTTATTATTTGGTATTCTCCCATGTCATTGATAAATAATTTTTATTTATTTTTATTTTATAAATGATTAGATATGTGCTGAAGTATTTTCCTTATCTAGTTTAAATTGGTTGTATCTAGTTAGAACACTTAATGTATTAAATTATTTGTGATCATTATGTTGATATATATTTTAAAATGACAATTATGGGAAGTGGTGGGTCACAATAATTTTTAGCACATTTTAATTAATAAACTATATTAAATTTAATTTCTATTTGATCATCATAAAAGGATATTTCTTAAAGTTTCGATGTATCATCAATCAACAAAGAATTGTGAAAAAAAATATGAAATTACATTAATATCTATTAACATTTTTAAAATAAATTTATTTAAAATATTTGTTCTGGTTAATATACTTTCACATTCTAAATGGACAACAAGTCGGATGTACCACTTTATGGTATATAAGTGGCACTATGGTATATAAGGTAGGGCACTATACCTTCCACTAAAAGTAATGATTTTATCTTTCCAACCAATCAAATTATATGATTTAAATATTATTATGCAAATAATATAATTTTATTTGTAATAATTTGGAATATTCCTTAGGTTGATTTTAGTGAATATTCCATTTAATTCATAATGATTGGATGAAACTCTGCTACACTAACAAAAAACTCTCTAGATTACATTACACTCTAATACTTGGTAAGTTTCTATTTTTATTTTTTACTTTTTTTTTGCTATCATTCTCTTGGGTATTTTTTGAAACATTACTCTAACTCACTGCTAAGTTACTGCTTTTTGTGTTAACTATATAATCCTTAGTTTTGAGCATATGGTTTCACTTTCAAATATCTTGGCATCCAAATTTGAGGTCATGCCTATAAAAATGCTATGTTTGTTAAGATTTTAGATAATACTAAAGATAGACTACATAAATGGACACACTAACAACAAGACTAGTACTACAAGTAATCCTAATAAATTAAATTATGCTCTTCATGGCCTCAAATGGTTGTATCCAAAAATTTGATCAAATTTGTAGAATTTTTATTTTTTAGTAGCGATACAGGAAAATCCAAAATGACATCTTGTAAATTTGGAAACTATTTTAATGTAATGCAATGTCCAATTATTAGGATACAAGACCTACAGACATATAATCATCCTATCTTTTTTAATGAAAAATCTCATTTATCCTATTGAAATTGTAGTAAGATGTGGAAATAATCTCATAAATGGGAGTGGAGCTAGCTAGTTTTCCATTGCTTGGTTGCATATTATTCTTCATAAGTAATGTCTATATAATTATCTATCAAAATTGATTTCATTAAATTTTTATAATTACATAGAGAATAATAGATAGCACACCTTCTTGAATTATACAATCAGAGCCAAAGATGACCAGGGGCATGTTTTCAACAACAACATTTTTAGAAAGGGATGACTTTTGGAGATAATACAAGTGATATACGTTATTCTTAGTAATAAGATCGTGAATATCCTTTGCAAAATTTTTAAAAGGGGGAAATTTTCTAGTGATAATATTTGTAACATACTTTGCTTTATTTATTAAGGCTGGAGATTTCTTTTAAAGGTTTTCATTGGAAATAAAATAATTGAAAGTTCATTATTTGTTTTTCCTTAGATTTTGGGCAATGGTTGGAAAGTAATTAAATCATAACCTATTAGATATATAATTAATTTATGATAATATTTGTTAACTCTAGTAACCCTAACTATTTTAGAGGGCAGGGGAACAATCAACCTTCTTAGATTTAAATACTAAAATGATCTGATAAATGAGCTTATATGCAAAGGATTCCATCTTTTCATTTTCTCATAGTTTAGAAATTTTAATTCACATTATTAATTATGGTGTATAAGAGGATTTTTCCATGATTTGGGATGTGATTTATGATAGGTATCTAACTATTTGTGACGCTTTCTCACTATGGCATTCCAAAATTATTAGAATACCAATATGGGAGTTTGTTAAATTCATTCTTTACATAACATCCTATGTTATGTTATGATTTTATTTGTGTTTTCTTCTGTAATATATATTAAACTCATTCACATAGGAAAAAAAATCACTTCTATAGAAATGATTTTACATAGTATGTAGAATCATGTTTCAGAATGTTTAGTAATAGAGTGAAATATTGGACCACTTTCAAAGAGGCAAACATCTTCATAATGAAGGGGTGTGACATGGGAGTATCCTCGATGTAGATGATCAAACCCATTTGGGAGCTACAATGTAGGAAACTCTTCAATAAAGCCTTACATTAATATACACAATGGGTTGTGTGCCCATGTTGATGAGGTGGATATTACAGATTATAATATCAAGTGGAATGTAATTTAAGAATAAATTTGAATACTTATTGTGCATCTAGGTAGGATAGGTAGGAATAATGATATATTGTATGAAATAAAAAATTAAGAAATTTTGGGTAGCTTAAATGTCATTTATTCCATTAGCTATTACAATATCTATTACTCTTAAATTTTGGCTAAAACACTCAAATTTATCCTTCACTAATACCATCATGAAGATGTGTATTAGCTGATCTTTAGATCTATATAATGCTAATTCGATTTCACCATTTTCAACCAATTCTCTTATGAAGTGATAATGAATCTTTATATGCTTTCTTCATCTATGAAAGACTATATTTTTGTAAAGGCTATTAAGATATATTATCATAATATATGATTTTATCGTATATTTATTCCTTCTTAAAATATGATAAGACTCTCCTAAGATAAATATCTTGACATGCTACTACACTTGTTGTAATGTGTTAACATTCGGTTGGGGAAAGAGAAAATATGGGTTACTTCTTGGATTTCCAAGAAATGACCATTAAAACCATGTGAAAAACATAACCTAATGTGATTTATTTTCATCTACACTACCTTCCCAATCACTAATTTATATCTAACTAAATAAAAATCACTTGATGTAGTATAAAGGATGCCATAGTTCTTGGTTCTATTGACATATCCTAGAATTATCTTACATAATTGCCAATGTGTATCCTTTGGTGTTTCCATAAATCTAGAAATCAAACTTAATGCATACACTATATTAGGCCTAGATGTTCTTGAATACATGAGACTACTACCATGCTCTTATATAAAGTTAAATTCACCTCATTGATGCAATCTTCTTTACTCAATTTGAGACCTATTGTAGTTGGTGTTGGTTCAGGCTTGGTGTTCAATATTTTGAACCTCTTTAATATTTGTGAAGCATACTTAGACTTATAGATCAATATTCCATGATCCATTTATTTTACTTATATACCAAGAAAATACATTACCAAATTCAAGTTTGTCATTTCAAATTGCCTTTCCATTGCTTCTTTGAATTCAATAATAAAAGAATTATCATTTTAGGTGAGAATATTATATAATTTATATATAACACCACAATAAAATCTTGCCATGGTTATCCTTGATGTAAAGTCTAGGCTCACTACTAATTTTGCTAAAATCATTGGTAGTAAAGTATGAATTAATTATGTTGTGCCAAGTCCCTGGTTCTTTCTTAAGCCTATAGAGTGTTTTCTTGAGCTTATACACCTTGGTTTTTTCCTGGTATTTTATATTCAGGTGGTTGATCAACATAGACTTATTCTTTGATTAATCCATTCTAAAAGGCATATTTCACATCCATTTAATATACTTTCTATTTATGTTAGGAAGCTATTGCTAGGATAACCTCTATCATTTCCATTCTTGTGATAGGAACATAAGTTGCATCATAGCCTCTACCATCTTTCTATTTGTATCCCTTAACAACTAATCTTATTTCATACATATCAATTTTGCCTTCTATTATTATCTTGGCCTTTTAGACCTACTTCACTCCAACCACTTGTTTACCCTTGGATAAATCGACTAATTCCCATCTCTTGTTTCTTTCTATTGCATATATTTCCTCATCCATGGATTTATACCATTTCTATTCTTTCACTACTTATTCAAAACATATAGGTTCATCTTGAAAAAATAAACCAAAATTTAAAATTTCATTAAGATCATCATAACTTGAGTCACCATAGATCTCCCTCAAGTTCCTTGTCTTTGTAGGCATAAGGGAAGAAAGAGTTAGATCTAAACTATTATTGGAGTTATTTGAATAAAGAGTATGTTGTGAAGGTGATGAAGGTGTTAATAATTTTTCACCTTGTTGATCTATGACTAGTTCAATTTGAGCATCCTCATATCCATCATCCATGAGTATCATTTTTGAGATACCTGAGGCAATACCAATAGTGCCATTGCATGATTCATTCTCAATGAATTAGATATCTCTTCTAATCACAACCTTCTTTGTAACAGGGTTACACAATATATACGCTTTATTTTCTTCACAATATCCAATATTTGTCATCAAATTTTTTCCTTTTGCACATGTGCATATTCTACACACCCAAATATTATTAGATGTCGATGATATACTTTCTATTTTTACACACTTCTTCTAGAGTCCTATTTTGAATAACATTTTTTGAACACCTATTTAATAAATACACTTTAATTTATACATCTTCACCCCAATATTATTTTTAAGGTCCCTTATCTTTTAACATGCTTATAGCCATCCCTTGGATGGTCCTATTTTTCCTTGTTGCCATTCCATTTTGTTATGGAGTGTGTCTAGCTATGAATTGTTTTTCAATGCCTCCATTCTTTAAAAAAAATTATAATGCCTTAGAGACATACTCTTCCCCTCTGTTTGATCTTAGGATTTTGATGGAGTATCCACTTTATTTCTCAACGAATGCCTTGAAGCACTTTATTTTTTCAACACTCTCAAACTTATTCTTTAAGAAATAAATCTAAGTCTTCATACTATAATCATATATGAAGATTAACAAATATGCATTCTTAGACTGGGTGAGAGTTTTATTTGGGCCACACAAATTTGAGTGCACCAACTACAAAGGTGCTTTTTCCCTCCTAGACATCCCTTATTGAAAGGGTTACCTATGTTTTTTTTCCTAGAAAGCGTGCCTCACATTTTATTTCAGGATCTACTATTCTTGGTAGAACTATAACCATATTATTCTTAAATAAAATATCTAATCCAAAAAAACATAAATGCCCATATGTTAAATTTTAGAGTCTAGATGTGCCTTTGATGACTTTCTTGAAGGTTGCTTGATATACTACTACTATACTCTTGAGAGGATCAATTTGCATCTTAAGATGAGACATGAAATTCTTTGTCATTTTAATTATATCTATAATTTTCTTGCTTCCTTATTTATCAAGGATTGTGCACTCTCCCTTCTCCATCAAGACTCTATACCCTTTTTGAACTAACTATCGAATACTAAAGACATTTTGTTTTAGATAAATGGAGTATAATAGATGCCTTAGATTGCTTTCCTTTCACCTTAATTTATGTAGATAATGAGAGCCCCTCTACCAACAATAGGAAATTTTTCATTGCTCCCATCTTTATATCTGACTGAATATTTCTATCAATGGAGGAAAATAAGTTTTCATTACCACTCATGTGGTTACTACATGCACTATCCAAATACCATACCTCATCACTGCTATGCTCATTAACATTTCATACAATGAACATGTTTAAAAAATGTTCAATTTTACTTACATTCTCAATTAATAATTTTGCACTTTACCTTGATTGGTTATGTTGCCTATTTTTATATTTACTATTAAAATGATAATATTTATGAAAATAATATCATTAAATATTACTTTTATCATTACTTTAATTTTAAGTACTACTCCTCTTCATGTCTTTGAAATATAATTGGGAGTTCCCTGCTCCTTGATTTTTTGAACTTGATCTAACATAGTATCATATTTCGCTTCCTCTACCTCTGAATCTTTTGCCTCTATTTTCTCTTCCTACCTTTGAATCTGGGCTGAGCCTTGAAGGTTTTCTATATGGAAAAGGGTTTGGATCTATTCAATCATTGTTCATGGGTTTGTAGAAAACCCATCAAATCATCCATTGTCATCCTTGAGAGTCTTTCCCTCCTCAATAGCTAAAATAATTGGATCATATCTATTGGGAAAACTCTTAAGGATATTTAAAACAATATTTTGGTGTTATATAGTTCACCATTAGTTCTTAACTAATTTATTAAACTAGAGACTCTAGTATGAAACTCATAAATAGATTCACTATCATTCATTTAAAAGGTTTAAAAAAATGTCGTAAACATTTGGAGTTTGACTAAATATACCTTATCAATACCTATGGAGGAATTTTGAAGGATCTCCCATGCTTATTTTGTGTGGTTTATTGCTACATTTCTTAGATATATGGCTTCTGCCATTTTTGTCTATATCAAACTTAATGCTTTCACATCCTTCCTCCTACTCTCCTTTAGTAGGTTCGTATGTGTATTTGTCAATGCATTATAGGTAGCTTGATTAGTTGCATATGTGAATCTGGTGACCACAAACTTCCATACATCATTCACTGCTAATATCATCTTCATTTTATTTGACCAAATATCATAGTTTTGTCTGTCAAATGTTGGCAAATGCTACTAACCTTTACCCACTAATCTGATCATTCTATTGTTTTTGAGAATGTTTCTTAATTTTTTTCTATTCTATGGATTGATTGTCTATGAACTACTATTCTTTATGTCTCAAAAATTCCTTAGTTTGAATAAAGGTTATGACCTTCTTATAACTACAAAGATCCTTCCCACACCTTGCTTGGTAGCACTTTGTTCCTTCAATCTCACCCTTCCCTCTTAGTTATTTATTCTTCCCTTCTTTCAATTTCTATGCTATTTTATATTTTACTTATTTTTTTTTAATAATATGGTAGCTTGGATAGTATTCTCATTAGCTACACCACTTTACATGGCTTTTGATATCTCCTTTCCTCAAACTATATCTTCTTTGGACTCCAATGGTAACTTATTTATGCACCCTTTTGATTTTACTATAGTTTGACCACAAATTGGTTTTAACATCTCTACCTCCACTCTAGTTGTACTACATCTCCTGTGGTAGTGGAAATTTAGAAAAAGACTCCACTGTTTTTCATTTTATCTAGCTATAAATAACAACCTACCTAAGAAGGTGTTAACTTTGTATTTTTGTCCCATGATCAATTGCATACTCACTTCCCTAGGATTTGATACCAATCTGAGATTAAAAAAAATAATGCAACACAACACACTGAGATGCTACAATGCACAAAAAAACACAAAGATACTTCTCCTCAATTACACTTTGATTGCTTGATTGCTTTCTTATCTATAAATGGTTTACAAGTACCTATATTAAAAAAGGTCTTATTTAATAATTTTTAAAACCCACTGACCATGACATAGTAATAGAATTAAATATTTACCAAATCAAAAAATATGCCTTACAAAAATTTAGTAATGGGTGGAGTAAATTACAAATTCCAACACCATTTGTGTCAAATCTATATGTAAAGTGTTATACCTTTTGAAAAACATTAGTTTTATTTGGATCTTCCAGATCCATTTTATGTAAGGAAGTGAGATACCATACCATTCATTTTTTTAAGAATATGAATGTACAATATGTATTGTTAACATAAAATAGTTTTAAAAAAACATAACTTTTGATATTTTTAGACTCTAAAATATATGTATTATATCTAGTTATTTGTTTAGTAGGTTATATAATCTATTTTTATATTTTCATCCTTATTATATATGTTTCCTCTTAAAAAGTGTGGTAAGATCAATCTTATGTTGATAAAATTTGGTTTGCTCATCAAGTTTCTACCAAAGCTTCTATTACTCTCGTGTACCCAGTTCTCAACTACCATTGATTTAACAAACAAATTTACCTCTTCAATTATAATTTTCAAACCATTTCATCCTTTCATGGTACCAACATTTATCTTGAATTAAATATTTCATGTACCCCTTTACTGACCATCTCCTTTATTCATTCTGATTAGATAAGTAACAAATTGCTATAGTTCTCTCCTCCTAATAGTGGCATACCTATCTATCCTTCTAATAGTGTATGTATAGTAGTATACATCTATTTATGTATAGAGTTTCTCTAATGTTAATATGTTTCCACTACTCTCTACTTGTAGAAAAAGGTATTCAACTTTTAAGCATAATATTTTGATCAAAATAATTTTTGAACTTTATCATGTTTTTATGTGCAATTTACATTGACACTTTACAAAACTATTATTTTCATTCATGTTTTATAAACTAGGTAATTATAATTTTTAAACTAACAGTGGTTAATGTTTTAATGCAAGAACATAGATTCATCAAAATGGGTTTCAACTTTCAATCCTATTCTCTTAATAAAAATAATTTTTAAACTTTCTCGTTTTTTTATGTGGTGTTTATATTGACACTTATACAAAAATTTTATTTTTGTTCAAGTTTTATAAACTAATTAAATATAAAATTTAAACTAACAACAACTAATGTTTGAATGCAACAACTAACTAAAAATGTCATAAAAGACTTTGAAACTACTGATAAAATTATCATGATTCATAAAGAACTAAAATTAAACCTATTTAAATTTTATTTGTTCTAATTTTTAATATAGATAAAAATCAAAATATAAAGGGATTCGTAGCATTTTACAAGATCCACTAAAAATATCCATGTAGAAGATGACAAGAAAAAATATAAGCTTCCTATATATTTTTGTTTAACAAGGTATGTAACCCTAATGTCTTATATTCAAACTTATTCCCTCCACTATAGAATACGCATGCAATTGCTTTCCAAATTAAATGTATATAAAATTAATAAAGATGATGTCCGGTACATGATATTGACTCCAATGGTGTTTTTATACTATTTACTCTTAGGCTGAGCTAACCTTGCAAATTTACAATTTGCAAGGAAACTCGACTTTAAAATTATTTACATTACAAAAGTAATTAAATTATTTTGTAAATAAAATCATCTCAAATTATTGTCTAACTCTATCGGATATTTTTAATAAGTAAGATAAACTATTTTTTTATAATTATTATTTTTAATAATATATATTTTTTATATTTAATTAATGTTCTTTTTACATTATTTGTTTTATGTAAATAAATTTTTATTATTTTAATTAAGTATATCAATAAATAAATTTAATATTAAAGAGTTATATATAAAATATTAGAATTCCAAACTACTTATTATAAGTTCTATTTTAAATTGTAAATGATACATCACAAAAAAATATTATGCATATGACATATTCAAATTACAGCGTGGTGTCAGTTTGAATATTTGTCATCACCAGGATGGTTGGGGGTCTCATACTCAGCCACAGACCAGTGGTTGGGGGATTCCCTTCCTACCAGAGACTAACATGACGGTTGGGACACTTCACTGCCTTAGTCAGACAAGTTTCTAAAGCTGGGTTTGGCCATTTCCCTCCAGAGATCCACTGAAGAAGTCGGAAATGTTACTGAAGATAATATTGGTGGTTGGGAACCCCTTAATGACTATAAAGATCCACTTGCTAATGTGGGGTGGGGAGGAAAACCAGATAACCCCCCACCTCCCCCTCCTCCCACCTCTATATTCATGATGGTGGTTTAATTATGTATTTCTTTACCCTTTTTTAGTTGGCAGCGTCTATAAGCTTCGTTGTACTTTCCCGTGGACGTTAGACACAGTTTCACATGTGGGTGTGACTTCTCCACCCTTTTTTTGTATGATTAACTGTACTTTTTAATGGTTTATACTTTTAAATGGTTTAATATAAACGTTTTTCAATCAAAAAAATATTAATAATAATAATTACTACATTAACTCTTTTTTTTTTTTTTTCTCTATATTATTACATCATATCTAAAGAAATTATATATTTATGTTCCAACTATCATATCAAATTTATTTAAATATTGTTTTCTTTTACATTTACTCAATTCAATTATTATGTAATTTTGAAATTTGTATAATTATAACACTCTTTTTCCATATCTTTAATAGGTACTTATCTTTATTAATATGTAATTATTCCCCCTTTTAATTCTTATCATATTTATTACTGCATCAATGTGTAAAAGCATGAACTAACAACTACATGACCCTTGTATTTTTCTAATAATCTACTAAAACAGTGATTTTAAGCCACCACATCATCTTAATTAATTTTAATAAGTATCTAAATCTCTTTAGCAATCTATTAGTATTATTTATCCCAAAATAGAGGCCCTTATTTAAGTAGTTTATGAGCGGCCCCAAATCATTGATCATATTCTTCTAAGGCAGTCATAGACTTATCACCTAGCGCTGACAACAGCCCTAACAGTTTACTGACCACAATCACTGCATTTTTGCTTGCCAGGTTAAGGAAAATGGTAGCTTCATTTTCTGCACTTGATCCACCTGCCAAATCAGAGAGTGATCTAACGATTATGAATGGCTTGCCCATACTGAGGCTAACCTGCAAAACAAATTTTAAAAAAATGTTCAATCAATATAAGCACATATCATCAGGGAGCTATAGACATACATTACAAACCATTATAAAATGTATTATTACCAATGCTACTGCTGCACTCTCCATATCAATGGGAGTGCAGTTGAATTTTTCATGAACAAAGTTTCTGTAAGCAGCATTATCAACATAAATGCTCGCACTGCATCCTCTTTCCACTTTCACAATCTTTGGTTGGGTGGACACGCCGGTTGTAGAGTTAATGCAGGACTCCAATGTTATATTCTGTTGATTGTTTCCACCATTTACAAAATTAATTAGAAATCCATAAATAATGTATTGTCTGATCAGCATGATGAAATAAACTAATATGAATGAATTACCACTAGCTGCTCTGCAAGGTTATAATAGGTTTCAGATACATTGACCCAAAATGTGTGCTCTCTAACCTCCGGGGTGCCATGCTTGGGGAAAATCTCCTCTGGGTTAAACCACACATTGTTTAGTAGATTATCACATCTTCCTTCTGATCGAGAACTGTAGTTTGCAAAATGAAGATACCCAATATCACGAGTGTAGTCTCCATTGGACTCCAAAGCAAGTTTGTCGTTCTCTCCTTGTCCATATCTCTGGCCAAGGAAACTAACACGTCAGTGCTGTCTGAGCAGATTTAATGGTGAAGGTTTTTCTATATAAAGAGAACGCCCGAGACTAAATAATCTGTACGTTTTCCAATATTTGTTTTGACTGTCCACGGTTTAGCACTCATCCATCCACAAAATTTTTGAAGATGCATCATATTTAACCGTTAACAGGCAACTAGAACATGTAGACAATATAAAGTGCTCTTGTAAAGAAGGTTATATGCTTAGATCAAACTTCTAATAGGGTCTCACACCTACTTAAACAAAATATGAAATAAAATGAAAACAATTCCATTCAGATTCGTACAGAAAATTTACATATATTTAAATAATATATAAAATAAATGGAATATAAATTATGAAATTTTAATTTATTATTAAAAGCTTAAAAGCATGAAAGATAATCAATATTTTTTTATTTTTTTCTCCTCCTTCCTTTGAACAGATTCAATTTTAAAATTAATACAGTAGAAACAATCTTAAAAAAAACTAAATACTGTTGCATAACCCTTGGGGGGATCTATCTCAATCCTATCTATTTATCTTTATAAAATGTATAAAAATGGTATGAAATTAAATAGAACCTGCCAATTCCATAGGCCAATATGAGCCCACTGCTGAGGAATAGTAACATCACAAATGTGATGGTTAGAGTTTCCATTTCCAGCAATTCCATAGTGCACAACTCCTTTTATGTTGAAGAAGCTCAAGAACAGCTGGGTGGTTATTGCTGCATTCATCTGTATCAAAATACAAACATTAATGAATATTTGTTTTAAGATGGAGTGATTCAGGCTTACAAAAGTTCAAAATCTTATAACATCTATTTGAAATTTATATATTGAAAAATAAAAAAATTATGTAATATGACTTCGGGATTAGTTTGGTAGTTTTAGTTAATTTATATTGATTTATATTTCACATTTATCATGAATATGAATAGTTCACTTAGCACTCATTAGATATAGGTGATATTCATAAAGTGAAGCACACACTTGGATTTTTAAGAAGATTGCTTACTTTCATTTTAGTATTACTCTTACTCAAACTTATTTAATTATAATTTTTTCTCTATAATCAAATCTACTCGACATAATTTTATTTCCAAAACCTTCAACAATTATTGTGCCTTATAAACCATTTATTATAGAGCACCCCAATTCTTAAAAATGAATAAATAAAATTCTATATTATTTTCCCTGTCACAATTGGTGTAATCCATTAAGCATCAAATTTTCTGTGTGTCATTACCATTGCTAGCCCTGTCATGATCACAATGACCTTCTGATCTGCAATATTTCCTACATGAAATCTCCTTCCTGTATAACATAAAGTACACAGATTATATATACATTGTATATCCCCCTAAAAACAGCTCGTGTGAGAAAGAGTAGATAAGTAATTTACCGGAAAGATCTATGTATGCAGAATTTTTATCGGCTATAAAAGTTGTAGGATCTAGAAGGGGCTCCATTTCAAAAGCGTTGGGAACAATCGGCCCCAAATACGGGCCTGCACTGTTAATTCTATTGACATGGCTGACGATTTTCGGCGAATGGTCTGCATTGCATCCAAAGGCCGTGACAATGAGCAGCATCAGATGAACATAGGTCATGGTGGTGGATATAAGAAATTTCTGGTATGAGTAGGAATTTGGGTACTATTTATTGGAGGAATCGGGATTGTTAATTCAATTGTTCAGTTAAATTGTTATTGTGAACTTATTTCTTAACATGTTTTTTTAAACCTTTTTCCTATTGTTTGGAAGTAAGGCATTAAAACCTATTCATACTTATATTTATTTAAGAATTAAAAAATGGAATTTGTTATTTAACATTTAAAATTTATTAGAGAATTAAAAAAATAGTGAAAACTGTTTAACAAGTAAAACCAAACCCCAGTCGACATGAACTGATGATCTAATGTTTTAGTGATGGATAATTAATGTTTTATAATAATTTAATTTATATGTTTATAGATATAAATTAATAGTTTAAATGTTATAAATTAAATGATTTTATGTATATTGATGATGAAGATGATGGTTGTATATATTTATTTATTAAGGTTTAAATTTTTTTTAGATATTTAATATATAGATTTAAGCAATTAAAATAAGATTATGTGTTGGATGATTTTGTTTGTATAAATACTCTTTATTTATAATTATTTAATCAAATAAATTTTATAATTAAAATATATCTATCTATATAATTTCATATACTATTTTTACAAATTTAAAAAATATATTAAAATAAAATATTGAATAACCATAAAGTTAAAATCAAACATGATGTCAAATAAAGTGTAATGATACTAAAAGAAAGAGAAGACATAAAGTGTACTGATAATAAAAAAGAGATAAGAATATAGTGATATTTTATCTCCCTCGGTAAAAATTCAAACACACCTTGTGATAGAAAATGATAATTTCTCCAAATTGTGCATATGCTAATGATGATTGATTCAGAAGCAAAATGTCTCTGTCTTGTCGGTAGTACTATCTCCACCACTTATGAAATAATGCACGAAATGATGAGGAGATGCTTTGCAACTAAGACATGTTGTCTCTTGGAGGAGGGAAAAAGATATCTTGATAAGATTTAGTTAACAAATATTTTAAATTATATTATAAGGTATCATAATCCATAAAATATTTGTTAAGGGGAATTTTTTTAATAAGAAGTTTTAAAAAATTAATGATATTTATCATCAAGTGATTAATTAAATTAATTTTTTTCTTTTATATGTTAAGTAGATTTTTTGATTTTATGATTATTAGTGATAATTATAAATATTAAAATTAAAATTATTAATTAAATTTACCATTTTTTTGAAAATATATTAAATAAGATTTTTAATTTTATAATTTATTTTAATATTTAAAATTGAAATGATTAATTAAATTTCTTTTTATTTTATAATGGATAATAATAATTATAAATATTAAAAATCAAAAAAACAATTAAATTTAATATTTTTGTTATATAATTATTAATAATAATCATAAATATTAAAATTAAAATAATTGATTAAACTTATTATTCTCCTCCTATAATATATTAGTAGGTCCTTTTATGCTATAATTATTATAATAATTAAAATTGAGTGACATTATTTCTTTCAATGGACCCGGCATTTAAATAAAAATGAACATCAAACGTCAATAAAAATATGTTTATGTTGTCACATATAAATTTAGAAATAACCTGATAAAAGGCTTTCTTCACCTTGATCATTGTTGTTTGTCAATTTTTTATAAAAAAATCAACATTTTTATCAAATCATGTGAAAGTTTTATATATGATTCACTTATAGTGTCCATTTTCTAAGTTGTACACATAGTGAGTATGCATATAAACATGGTATGATTATAAGAGCTTTGGTGTAGAGAAAGCAACACAATATCATAGACAATGAGTTAAGCAACCTACATTTGCAAGAGTCAACCAACTTACTTTATTACTTCTTTCTTTTGACATCTCCTTGATGAAAGTGGTGAAGAAGAAGAAGGAGAAGGAGGAGGAGGAGGAGGAGGAGGAGGAGGAGGAACATCTAGTATATTTTTTCATAAGTTGTGATAGTACTACTAATAAAATGAAGATATTTTATGCAAGTTATATATAATGTCAAGAAATCAACTTTATAATTAGATTATATCCACCATTTGATCAACAACTATGGTTGATAGGAAAATGATTATGTAGCCAACGAATGATCACACCAGATCTATTAAGGGCAAGGCCATCTGCTCTCCCTCAACCCTACCCACCACAAAGATCCACCTACCCCTACCCCTAGTACCCACCTGCCCACAATTATTTGGGTTCCCCTTTAGCTTAAATTTTGTCTAATACTAAAAAAACTTGAGGGTTTTATATATCTTCTTGTGACATTTTTTTATCTTCATAGGGATCATTGATATTTATGTGTAGACCATTACCCTATGTGCTAAATGGGTTCTCAGAGTTGTTAAAGTTAATGAATCCTAAAAATTTCTCCAACATCACTATATCTATTCTATATCTCCTTATAGTAAGTCTAGTTAGAAAAATATTGGTTTCTACACTCTACCAATCTCTCTTGCTCTTCTTAAAACTAAAGGCTCATTTGTGGATAAAAGTATTTAGAAAGCTTTTGAAATGGACAAGCTTCATTTAAAATGGGTTGGTGATGGCTTTCATAGTGTTCTTAACTTTAATGACCATGATTTATTGTGTTCTCCTCAAATGACCAATAATAGCCTCCTCTTTATTGAATTGTTTGGTATGAAAGCTTTAAGGATTTTCAATGGAGGAACTCCAACTATAAAAGATTTGGTTTCAGCTTGTAAGTGGACTCCTTGACACTTGATAAAATTAAAATTCAGATTAAACATATCTAGCTTATTAGTTATTTTTCACATTCAAGAGTTAATGTCAAATGTTGTGCTCCAAAAATAAGGTCTACAACATCCACATTATTTAATTTAAAATTGAAGGTGGAATTGTGATACTCATTTCAAGAACTTTATTCAAGCCTCCTTTATCAAGTCATGATCTAATTTTCTCCTACTCTTGGTAAGCTCAATAGACTTTGAAATCTTAATTCCTAGCCTAGGGCATGGCTTTCCCATCTCAACTAAATTTAGATTGTTAGCCTTGAACCCAAGCTTGCTCATTTTATTTGGTGTCTAATTTATCAAATCCTTCTACTTGGAAAGTGTCTTTATCAACTTAGATTTGTGCAACCCAACTGCCTGACCTATACTAGAAATGAATCCTTCAAATAAATATTGTAAACATGTCCCATATCCTAATCTACTTGGAAATGGATACACAATCTCTTTAAACCTTACCATCCTAAGCCTTTGTCATGGATTTTTGCATAAAAAACATAAAATATAAAAAAACATTTATTTTTAGTAGCTGCTATTTATAGAAAGTTTTGCATGCAAGTGTGCATAGCTCTAAAATCTCTTGAAATATCCTATTTTCTAAAATTAATCTATAGAATTAAATTCAAATGAAGTTGACACTCAAACCTAAAAATATATAATTTCTAAAAATAAAAAATTATCAAAAAAATAATTAAATTATAGTTTTGAACCCTCGGATGATCACGTATGGCCTCCAAAAAATATCAAAAACATCCCTAATAGGTATAACTTTTTGAGATAGTCATTTTAGTGTGTGAAAGATCTCAAACAAAGATATGGGTCAAAATTTATGGCCTCCAAAAGTTTGGCCTATTTTTTTGCATCATTCTCCTATGGTTGTATATAGCACAACTCTTGTTAGTTGCCCTAATTATACTACTGTCATTTTTCCTTGTCATTCTTCTTTAGCTCCTATTCTATAATCTAAGTGTTGTCTTCTTGCTACAATCCTTTCTACTATACGAAATCCTTGTTATGATTCCCTTGCCTTATGCTCAACATCTTCATATCCAAAACTTACACTATCTTTTCCTTCTTCTTTGGAACCTAATGCTACCAATCTACTTCTTCATCTTCATCACCTTCACCATCTTTTCCATATAATTCATATAAATTTGAAACATTAAATACTTGAGATATATCAAAATTTGATGGTAAACTCATATCATAATGATTATCATTTATTTTCTTCATAATTCTACATGGTCCAAACTTCTTGTACTTCAACTTGTTATATGTGCCTTTTGGAATTCTTCTTTTCCTCAAGTAAACCATTACCAATTATCCTTTAAAATTTTGGATCTTCCTCTAACATCTATTATTTATTTATATTTTTCATTACTTTCTTACATCTTTATTCTTACTCCTTCCAACTATTGCATATGCTCTGCAAACACTTCTGCATCATCACAAATTTGATCTACAATTGGTAATTGTACCAAATTAAAAATATTAATAGGATTTTTTCCATAAAAAATTTAGAAAAGTGACATTCATGTTTATCTATTCACTGAAATGTTATATGAAAACTCGGTGTGTGGTAAAGCCAAGTCTCATTCCTTGGACATCTCTCCCACTATGCATCTCAATAAATTGTCTAAGCTCCTATTCACAACTTATATTTGTCCATCTATTTGTGGGTGATATGCACTAATGAATTATATCTTAGTACCCCTATTCTTCCACAAATCCTGTAAAAATGAATTAGAAATTTTGTGTCCCTATCTAAAATAATAGTTTATGGAACACTATGTAATCTCATAATATCCTTAAAAAATAATTCTATAACTTTAGTGGGATTATTGGTTTTCTTACATATAATGAAATGAATCATTTTATAAATTTTCTCTACAACAACAATAATTGAATCATTACCTCTTTGTTTGTTTGGTAATCCCAATGCAAAATCCATACTCAAATCTATCCATGGTCTTCTTGAAATTGGTAATGGCATGTATAATCAAATATTTTGTGCATGTCCTTTATCCACCTGACATATTATACACCTTGAAACATACCTTGTCACATCCCTCTTCATCTTTGACCAAAAATACTTTTCCTCCACCAAATCTATTATCTTTGTCTTACCAAAATGTTTAGCCAAACTGCCACTATGTAATTCTATTATTATATTATCTCGTAGAGACCCAACTAGAATGCATAATTATTTCATTTTAAAGAGATAACATTTTTTTATAATATACTCATTATGAATAGCATCTATCTTACCTATTAATAGATTCCTGCACTGCTCAACTATCTTACCAAGATATGGACCAATATCATATAATTATTTGATAACTTCAAAGCCAACTACATCACTCACCATAGTAGTTAATAACAATACTCATATGCTTAATGCATCAGTTACCTAATTTTATTTTATAGATTTATATTTCAACACAAAAGCATACTCCTACAAGAAACAAACTCATTTTGCATACCTACTAATTAACTTCTTTTGTATATTCACATATTTCAAAGCCTCATGATCTGTAAATATGATAAACTCCTTAGGTACTAGGTAATGCCTCCAGTGTGTTAATGCTTGTATAATTGCATAAAGTTCAACATCATAAGTAGAATAATTTGTTCTTACCTCATTCAATTTCTCACTAAAATATGTTATTGGATTTCCTTTTTGATGTAGCACAACACCAATTCCCAGAAATGAAGCATCACAACCAACCTCAAACACTTTGTTTATATCTAGTAATGATAAAATTGGACTTTCTATAATATTCTTATTCAATATTTCAAATATCTCTATGGATATTGTAATCCATGCAAATTCCTTCCCTCTCATGCAATCTATTATTGATGTCACAATACTACTAAATTTTTTAATATAAATTTTATAAACCATGGAAACTTCTCACCTCTATAATTATTTTTGGAATATGCCACTTAATAATTTCCTTTATCTTTTCTTCATCCATTCTCGCACTATTTTTTGAAACTACATATCCAAAAAATATTAAACTATTCTACATAAACCTACTCTTCTTCAAATTTGCATATAGCATTTATTTTCTTAACAAATCTAGTACCACTCTCAATTTTTGTAAGTATTCTTCTTTAGAGTTATTGAATATCAAAATAAACAACCATAAACTTACTAATATATTATCGAACCATTGTATTCATCACCTTCATAAATGTTCTAGGTGCATTAGACAATCTAAATGGCATCACCATCCACTCATATAAGCCATCCTTAGTCTTGAATGCAATTTTCCACTCATTTCTTTCATGAATTTGAATCTGATAATAGCCACTCATAAGATCAATTTTTGTAAAATATTTTTCTCTTACAAGACCATCTATCATATCATCTAAACAATATATAGGAAACCTATACTTTATTGTCCACACACATTCTCCATCCTCCATCTTTATTTAGAGTTATCAATGTTGATGTTACACATGGACTCATACTCTCCCTTATCAGCTTCTTTCTTAGAAATTTAATAAATTATTTTTTTAATTTTTCATACTTTGTTGGACTCATCATATATGCTGCTTGATTTAGTAGAGCTGATCCTGAAATCAAATCAATGTGACGTTGAATATCCTTTTTCCATGGTAAACCATTTGGTAACTCATTAGACATAACATCTACATATTTTTTCAACACTCTTGCTACTTTTTTTTTGTATTTACACTATTTTTATATCTTCATTATTTGATAATAATACATAACAACAAGCTACCACCTTCATATCATGGATAAATTATTTAATAGAGAACATGATTTTTATCTTCTCTTCCTCTTTAAGAGGTAGAAGACTACCTTTGTACCACTTTTAAAAAAGTGTATCTATTTTTTTCTCCATCATAAATTATTTTTCTATCAAATTACCATGGTATTTCCAATAATGAATGGCATTCATCCATCAAAATAACATCACATCATATTTCATCATTGTAACATTTTCCTATAGAAATATTGATTAAACACCTTCTTATCTATTGTAACTTCATTTTCTTTCTTAAAACATGAAATCTAATAAATATTAGGATGATTTTCACATTTTAAATTTATTTTCTCTATCATTTCTTTAGAAACAATAATTTCACAAGCATACCTTTCCACCTAAACTATATCTTGTTAGGAAAATGTTTGATCATAGCCATGCATCACCATCTTCTTTAATTTTCACTTGTTATTTCCTTGTATTGATCATGGTTCTTCTCATCATGATATTATCTCCAACATCTATAGGTGAAACTTTGATATTTTGCTCTTCTATCTTAGCCTTGACTAGAATCACTCTTGGGTGATCTTTTTGTCTACTTTCTTTATCTTGGTAGTGTGTACACTAAAATGCTCTATGCCCTTTTTCTCCATATCTATAATAAACATAATATTTGTAGTGATTCAAAAATCATGTTCTACCACCACCATAACCTTTTCCTCTTTGAAATCCTCTTCCTCTTTCTTGGTATTGAAACCCTTGCCTATTGCCAGCTTGCCTTTCTACACCAGATGATGATTCACCTCTATTAGTATTAGACCCGCCTATAGTGGTATTAATCCCACCTAATACATTATTTGGAGGGGATCTACCTCTTCTTGGACCAAGAGACATTCTTTTCAAATTCTATCTATTTTGTTTTTATTCCTTTAAAACTAATTGATAAGCCTCCTCCATACAAAGTATTTTATGCATGCTTAATTCATCTTGAGAAAAAAAGTTTAAATCATTTACATACCTTGAATCCATATTCTCTTCTATTTCATCATGTTCCATTTAGATGTAAAACTTATAAAAATCATATATATTCTCTTGTATACTATGATATTTTTATCTCAATTTTTAAAATCTTCTGTATAGGGTTTATGTATAATTCAAAGAAATAAATTACTCTTTCAACTTATTTTTCATATTTTTCCATGAATTAATCTTCTCTTTACCTTTTCTTTGTCTCTCTTTCTACAGGTGATCCCACCAAATCATTGCATGACCCTTCAATTTTGTGAATGCAAACTTTACCTTCTTGTCTTATCTTATAGTCTTTCACTTGAAGAATTTATCCATACTATTCATCTAATATATCAACTCCTTTGGTTTTAAAATACCTCTATAATTTAGAACATCAACTTTAATTCCTTCATTTCTTCCTTCTAAATATTGAACCATCCTCTCTTCCATCGATGGAAGTTGTTCTTGTTGTATTTCCTCTTGCTGAACTTATTCATCACGATCATTGTCTTCCTCAACTTCATCACCACCTTATATTATTTCTCAATTAGTGATAATCTCTGCTAATTATCAAAATTATCTCTGTAACTCTTTTATATTTTGGTTCATCCTTGTAATTCCTCTTAATCCTCTCATCATGTCTTACTCCTCTAATATTTGAACTTGCTCTGATACTAGATAATGAACACAAAAACCATCAAGATAATAAAATTACCAGTAGACCAATATTCTAAATAATAACTTGTATTGATTTATATTAAATAAATTTAAATAATTATAAATACAAACCATGCTTAAATAAGCCTCAACTTGAAAATTAGAGTTTACATACAAAATTCAAAAGAAACTAAATTATAGAAAAATATCTATTTTTAGTAGATGTTATTTATAGTAAGTTTCACGTACAAGTGCATGTATCTCTAAAATATCTTAGAATATCCTAATTTATAAAATTAACCTATTAGATGAAATTCAACTAAAATTGATGTTCAGACCTAAAAATATATAATTTCTAAAAATAAAAAATTCTCAAAAATTAATTAAATTACAATTTTGGACCCTCAGATGATCACGTATGGCCTCTAAAAAATATCAAAAATATCCATAAGAAATTAGAACATTTTGACACAATCATTTTGGCATGTGTAAGAGATCAAACGAAGATACAAGTTAAAAGTTATGCTCTTCAGAAGATTGGCGTATTTTTTCTTGCATCAACTATGATCTAGCCAAGCCAAATTCCACAATTAGTTGTTTCCTATCTTCCATTTAAGATCAATTCAATGGCCACCACATCCTGTTCCCCTACTCCACAACCCTGTAATGATCTTGAAAACCCTAGAATTAGTTTTGATGAAAGTGCACAATCATGAGACACAACACAAATAAAAATGTTGCCTTATGATATTTTCATTAATCATCATGAATCTTCACTCTCATGTGTTTTTTCTATTATTTATCTATTTTTGGTATGATTATTACTAATTAGATGTATTTTTTATATTTAAATTTTAATCTTAATACACATTTTAGTGATGAAGGTGAACTATTGATGAATACTATAAATATTGTATTGAAAGTGAAAATGTGCCATTTAATATAGCCATATATCTAGTGGGTCTTTAGGAAGTAGTTGACTGTCACTTGATTAGGTGGGATTGACTAGGTGGGAAACTTGAGAAAAAAGGGTGGGAATAATTCAATTTTCTCCCAAATTTCATTCTATTTTGACAATCACATTTTTGAAGTGGCATTGCATTTCTGAAGAGAGATAACATTGTGGTGATAGCACTGGTGATTGAGTGATTCCATGGCTAGTTCATATTCCACTAGAGGTGAGTAGCTATTGTACTTCAAAAATCTCTACCTTTTATTTGGTTCTCTTTCTCATTATTTTTCTCATCCAATCCTTCTTTAATATTATTTATAATATATTTCCTTGGTTGATTTTTGTATTTAAAATATATTTAATCAAATCTCCACATACTTTATACACTCTACTTGGCCTTGAATTTATATATTTCACTAGCATTTTATTGAGATTACCATATTCTCTTAGTTCCATCATGGTGTGAAATCCACCCACATATATCAAGTGTAATTTTTAAATATGTCATTTGATATACAATCTCTATAAATACAGGGTAAACCACTCCAAAATATTTAGTCAAATACTTCATTTCTGTGCATACAGGGTAGGAAACTTCAAAATATTATGTTTAATATGTACCATCTTTGTAAATACATGGCAAAAACAATGAATATTTTTTAACTATACTAGTATTATAAATTTAAGAAAATTTCTTGTTAAATATATGGTTTCTATAAACACGATAAAAACTATGAAATTTATGTTAATCATATCTTTTATTATGGATGATGTTAAGCCTAAAACATACTAGCATTCCTATTCTATGGATTTTAACTAACATATTAAATAGAATAGTAAAAACATTAAAATCCAGGCAATGCCTTATCAAATTATTAGATTAGGGGTTATAATGCAATGTTGTTATATTATAATTATTGATGATAACTATATATTATAATTGTAATACAAATTTGAGGAGAGATTTAAAATAAATAAGATGATGTAAAATTTGAGATTTTATTTTATTCTATACAAAATATATGACAGGGATAGATGTGTACAATAAACATTGCTTAAGGATGGGTACATACAATAAGAGTAGAGTTGATTATATTGTGATCAGGCGTGGTTCTTTTTTAGAATGGAGTTCCCTATCTATTTATCAGTGGTGATTAGGATGGAGCTTCCACCCTAGTTTCTTTTAGGATGGTGATTAAAATTTAATCGACCCACTTTAGTACAAACTCTAGCTTTGATACACTCTTAAATTTTTATGGACCTGCTTTGCTATAGAACTTAGCTTTGATACATTTAAACTTTAATGTACCCACTTTGCTATACAACTTGGCTTTGATAAAATGTTAAATTATTATACACCTATTGTTCCATGAAAATAGGTTTTGATACACTATTAAATTTTCATGGACGTCTAATTTTTTTGGATTAGGGGTTATATTTTAATTATTGGTAATAATTGTATATTACAATTTTTATACAAATTTGAGGAGAGATTTCAAATAAATGGGATGAGGTAAAATTTGAAATTTGATTTTATTTTATACAAAATATATAATAGGGATAGATGTGTAACATGAATACCCATGAGACTTATGGTATTGATATCAATCCTATATAATACCCTCGTCCCATTTATTTTAAATCAACTTATTTTTTTTAGGGAAGTGGTATTGATATCAATCATGTGCCTCATAATACATTTTCCATCAAGGCACAATACATGTTGGTATTCATAAATGCATAAGAGATGACATATAATAATCTTATATAAATCAACTTTGACAAAACCATTAAAACTATTATAAAATAATGAATCACTACTTTTTTCATTATCTTGAAATAGAATGTGGACTCATTAAAAATCCAAAATACAACATTCTTCCTTTTGGATTGAGATTTGTTTTGGGGCAATCACTAGTATGCTCTCATCAACATTTCATGAAGTCAAATCACTTTATTCCACACATCAATATATTTGTAAAATTTATAATAAATAACCAAAGTCAAAGGAAAATTATGTATATATGTTTCCAATTTATTATGACATTCAAACAAGGTTTTATTTCCTCTTTAGAGGAAATCATTGCTCTATATGATATCTTATTCAATATGAAGGTCAAATATGTGTAGCTCTATTCATTAGAGATATAAACCAACATAGAGTTGTCCTCTTTAAGATTCATCAACACAACACTTTATTTCATTGTTCAGATTTAGACTCTTTTCTCCAATCTCAATTTTAGAGGCACAAATATACCCATTATTCTACTTAACAATCATAATTTATTAAGAAAAAGGTCTTAAAAACTTGACTATTTTGTTTTACGTTAAATATCCCCTTTTGATATTGTAATGTCTTATTTAAAATTTAATTTTGAATTAATTAATTTTAACCTACCTTATGGTTGTTAATCTAAAATATTATATATTCATATTCTTAACACATAACAACAACAATATGGCGATGATAAAACAAAATCAGCATTTATGATCATATGATTTCTATTATTTGGTTTATATAATTTATAAATGATATGATTTATAAATGGTGACCCATTTCTCCTTTTATATTTGTGTGTTATTTTAGACACCAAATTCTAGTACAAGACCCTTTTACATTAGGTATGTTTCATGTTTTATCAAATATGATCTATGTGCAAACATTTAGATATTTTTAATGGGCTTTCTTTTTTTTGGGCCTTATGTCATCATCCCATAAATTAAGTCTTCCTCATAACTTGAAGTTTTGTGAACAATATTTTCATATAATGTTATATCCATCAGATGAAAATTGTATGAAAACCTATATCTTGACTATTCATTTTCCTTTGTACAAATCTGAATGCTCTCAAAATGTCCAAAATATTATTTTAGTGTCTTTTCCTTGGTTATCCCATATGACTATCCCCTTAATTTATGGTTCCTTTGTGGCTTGATTTTCACCTTTTACTATATTTTAAGGTCAACCGATGTATATAAATGCCCTTGAGGAGTGTGCATGAACACACACATACACATGCATGCACACACACAATGCTTGGTCATTTCATCATTTATATTATCATCCTACCCTATTATAAGTAGAGTATCTCATGCTTATTTTATCAAGTATTATCAAGAGATCTTGACATTCAATCAAAAGAGTTATACATTGATTTAATTTTTCCCTTATATATCTAGTGCGAAGTGCTTCTATAAAAATAAGGTTATATTAAGAGTATTTAGTTACATTAAATTATCTAGGATATCACGTGAATCCCTTTATCTCATGGTTAAGATTCCACTCACATGGATGTTATGGCTCCATCTCAGTATGGAGGCCCATAAAATACTTGTAAATTACTAATGTTGAATGTTAATCTGATATTTGTCATATTGGCTTCTTATATTTGTATGACACCACTTTGGAGTATGATGTTTATGTTAGAGGTGTTTCTACATTGAACAAGATCCTCTTGCCTATGTAGTTTGTATGGTGGTCTTACTCTACCTTTATAAAAATAATTGATACATATTTCATAACTACATTCTTACAAGTACATTTCTAATGTTAATTTTTTAGAAGAAAATGATTAAATATTTTGACAATCTATATTTTAGGTTGATTGGCGATTGATGATCATTTTATTAAAGAATTTGTTGTCTAAAATGTAGTGGATCCTATATATAATTTATTTTTTATGATTTGTGTGTTTTTTGTAGTATGTCACTATTTTTGGAACCCCTCTTTAGTTGGCATTCCAATCACTTATAAAATTCCCTAATCCAAATAAAAGATGTAACAAGAAGAGACTTAGATCAATTTACAATTGAATTAAATGAAATTTTCAGTCAACCACAACCTTCTTGGGCTACTCATGTGAATAACATTGCTAGGATTTGGTGGAATAAAAATAATGATTTTACTTTGGAACTATTAAAAGGCAATTGGTCAAGCCAACAAATGGAAATGTTGGATATAATTTTTATGTCTAATCTCTTATCAGAATTAATTATTGTACAACATGGAATATCTTTGAATTCCATGATGAAAAGTTGGTTTGACATATACTTTGATAGAAATATTTATGTAGTATTCTTGTCAAAGAGATTATTTCATATGTAGCACCTTATGATTAGATTTTAATTTTGAATGTGGCATGGTCTTCATGATAATTATGTATAATTATGGAATTCTCCATATTCAAATCTTGAATTATATCCTGAACACATGTTGGATGACCTTACATATCAAGAAGCAATGTGGCAAATGAGTCATTTTCTAACAACATTAGAAGAATCTAAGGATGATAGAAATGTCTATGATCATGACGGGCACTACTTGGTTTATTTGTAAAGAACTAACATTGGACAATGGTATAATTTTTTACATGTAATGAAGAAGAAGATTTTTTATCATGAAAACTTTTTGTATAATTTTGTACATATAATGAAGAAGAAGCTTTAATTTAGTTTCATAATCATTTTCTATCATCTCACGGTCCTTCCTAAATTTAGGGGCCAAAATTTGTGGTCTGGTAGGTGGGAATTATGGTACTAGTGGTCTATGAGGACATCATTTAAATAAAATTGGTAGCATATTTTGCTACATTAAATCTCTAATAACTCAATATGGGATATGACCTAACCTTACTATGGGTGATAAGGTAAGCTACCATTACAACTTAATGGGATAAATTACATCCCATATGGGCTCATATAATTTGCAATGCACACATGTCATATAAATTTTTTTTATGTTGTGTACTAGCATTTTATTTCATGCACTATCGATAAATACTAGCATGTACATGCCTCTAATTAAATACATAAAATTATTAGTTGATGGACAATGAGAATATAATATGGGCTTATTATCAATTTCAATTTTTTTACCCTCTCCTAATTCTATGGGCTTCGTAGAAAATTACCTATTTTTAAAACCCTGTCTTCATTTTATGTGCTTCTTAGCAATTTCACTTTTTTTAACCCTTTTCTGAAGCTATGGGCTTCATAGTAAATTCACATTATTGTGGCCAGCCCACATACACATAGTTAGTGCATGCCACTTAAGATCATCTATAAATGTAACTACCTCATGCATGCACTATTTTGTCCATTTATCCATTTTGATATATTTATTTTTCTATGTTTTCTGAAGGGATTGATATTGATTTCAATGAGGTTTTGTATATTATTATAACATTTTTGTTTACATATGACACACTCTAAAATATGTTTATAGCTTGAATGGACCGATATGTGTTAGATTTAATAGTGAATGTAAAATAATGTATTTGAATGAGGTACAATAAATGTAGCCAAAAGGGCATTCTCTTCTTTATCGGTGCATATGAGTATGACTACCCATTTTGATGATGTGTACATGTTTTAATGTTGTTTAGAATAAATTATGATTATATTGTATGCATTATTCAATCATTATTATTTGTACATTGAAGTATATGATAGATAATATTCAATAAAAAAAAGTCTTCTGCAATACATGAAACTTGCGTTCACTTAATATGAAAATTTCATTTCTAATTCATTCAATGAAATTTTCTCCTTTTAGGCTGAAATAGATGGTGAAAAGGTGGGAAGAAATGATGCACCTTGAAATGCAGAAGCTAAGTGAGGGTCTATTTGATTGTGGTTGTATCAAGTGGGCTAATTTTCCTGACGTTAGTGAGGAAGACTTGTGGGTTGCCTGGGTTGAGAAGGATAGGGTGGATGACTTCATTAAAGGATAAATGAGAAGTGGGTTGTTCCTTATAAATTTTAATGTTTCACATTGAAATAAAAATTCAAATTTTCATGTAAAGGATATCAAGATCACCACAACCTACGAATATGTCATGTTAGTCACCTCACACTATAGATTGAAAGTTGGTGTCTATTCAGATGATATTATGTTTAATTCATTTACATTTTTTTCATCTTGCATTATTGTTTATTTTCACCATAATCATGTAGGTACTTGTGTTCATATGGCCTTGACAACTTCTGGGAAATTGATTCCATGCCAAAAGATAAGTCTTCAATGCCCAAGTCTAGAAAGGGTAGCTAGTTAGGTCTAAGGCATATAAGGTGCCATTTTCATTATCATTTCATCATGCAAAATATGGTGTATATACCTGATCATGTGTTGCTCACATACAATTAAGTAGAACACATGGACAATGAGCACAACTATTACCATGGCCAATAATATGAATAGTTCAAGGGTAATAAATGTTTTTTTTCTCCTCACATCAGCCCCCAACTTAATGAATGGGTTCATAGGATACTATTATTTGGAATATCTATTGATACTATCAACCTTAAAAATTGGGAGATGGTGGATGACAAACTTGTATTTTTTATTGGTGAAACGGAGTGGGATGATTCTTGAGCGAGGATGACATATATAACAAAAAGTTATTAATCAAGGAGGTAAAATACATGTATAATGTAGATGATGAAACAAGTGTTCAAGATTAGGGGCTAATGAATCTTGACAATTGGTTTTTTTATCATGGATACAATATGGGGAGTTTTATGGGGATAGGGAAATTATCTTCATCTTATGCATCCAACTTGCATAACAGTTGTAATGGTTGTTGAGATTTGGGAAGCATAGCTTATTGGCAATGGATGAAACATTTGGGACAAATAAAATGAAGGTATTGTGCTAATTTTTATATGAGTAATTGATAATATTAGTTGTTCTGATATTTTTAATAATAGTAGTTGCTCCAATGTTTTTTATTTTTTTCTTTTACAATTCTAATTATACACATTATGGACATTTAATTATAAACATGAAGGTTTACCCATTGCATGGGACATTATGTCTCGATCATGTACTATAGACATGAGACAATGGATGTAAATTCTTCTTCAATGAGTGCATTTGAAAGACATTGAATAGACAATAAGTGCCTTCATGATTGACAATGTCAGTACAAAGATATAAGCTATTAGGCTCATTTTCATTAATCCTACATGCATCATGGAATTCATATTTGCAAGTTCATAGACACCATCCCTACCTTATTCCATTAACTTATGAAAAACTATTTTGTTATTCAAGGAGGCATTTAATTATGAGGTCTACTTATGCATTTGGCATGTTTGTCATACGTGGTTGAAAATTTTGATAGCAAAGGTGAAAGATGATGAAGACATGTGATATTTCAAGACTTGGTGTTCATATTTTATACTTGTGATGATTAATAAATGGCTACAAGGAATTCCAAAAATTTTGTAGAAATATATCACTCCTCTCAGCCTGATTTTGTTGAATACTAGGAATAACATTGGCCATACAAGGTTAGAATATGGCCATGATGTGGTCAAACACTTTCTCATGTTGGAAAAGACACCAATGCATCTATATAATCTTACCATTCCCATTTAAAATGTCATTTCCTAATCATAGTAAGGACTTCTACATATCATAGGATGGAGAAAATGATTGAGAGGACTACAAATGTTATGGTCAACTCCCTACTACTTCTATCTCTGCCTGAACCAAGCTAAGAGGATCTATGGGGTACCTTGCTCACATTGAGAGATTCTAAAATTCAACATCCATGGGGATTATTGGCACATAGAGACATAAATATTACCATGGCATAGCCAAAGTTGCACACTCTACCCAGGAAGGGTTGTCATATGGAATGCATAAATTCTCTAAGTTACATACAAGCTACTGAAGACAGATATAAAAGTGTTTAAAACTATCATCATAAATAATTATCCATATTAGGATTGAATGAAAGGTTGCAATGTTAAGATTTAAAACACAAGATACAAATACATGTTATATAAGCAAGATCTTATGTATTTGCAGGAAAATAACAGTTATGATATGTAACAAAGATTGTATCATTTACAAGGTAGGACAAGGTAAGATATTTTGTTAATTATAAAGAGGAAGGGCATGGTGGTGTGATGGTAGTTTTTAATCAGTATGGGATCTTACAACATTCAAGACATCACTTATTACAAAGACACAATAAATACTCATAAGTGAGCTAATGAGACATACAAAATGATCCTTGAAATACATATAACATACATTGAAACTAAACCTTCAAACACTTTTCCTTATCAAATATATAAACCTAGGGTGTCCTAATAAGTTATTCAATAACATATTCTAAAATAATGAAAAAAGGGATTTATATTCTAGATCTAAGTCCAAGTTGAAAACCAGTAATGAGCATAGAACAAGATATACAATCAACAACATTTACGAAACACATCACTACACTTCATCAACAAGAAACAACATAAAATCACAAGCATTTTAATTAATTTAGAAAGAGATACTACACACATTAGTTTTTCAAAATTCTACCATGATTACAAGCATGGTGAGATTTCTCCTTGTTAAATAGGGGAGACAAAAACATGCTCTCAGAGCTTGGTAATGGATGTAGACTTTCAACCACCTGAGTAAGAGAGAAAATACATTCACTCAACAATTGATCCCAAAATTTAAAGAACCTAGACTTGGAGAGAAGCAATTACCAACAATAACCAGCATAATGACCAACCCTTGAATAGAGGATAAAACCCCCTAATTATACATTTTCACTATTCTTTCAAATCTGGGAATGTAGATTGTAATTTTCAAATTTACATAACAACCCTCTAAATTTTGCCAAGATGCTCCTAGATAGAAAACATTCCTTTATATTCATTTGAAAATATTCATCCATTTGAAATAAATCATTGATCTAAATGCCTCAACAAGGCATGATGAAGATTTGCAATAAACCTATGGATTAGAGATGCCTTTTTTGATGGTCTAGAATGTGTACTTCATGGTAGAGGCTAAATAAACTTTGTCATCACATGCAACTACTTAGAAATACACTTGACCATTTTCCTATATAGTTGGAAACTCATGCACAATTGTCTTTCCTCTTATGCACAACATGGAACAACCTACTCCTATAATAATTGTTGCATTGGAATGCTCAAGCTATGGTCAAAATAGAAAATGATCCATGGTCATTATTAAAAATATGCTCTAGAATGCCCGATAGACCTTCCTTTGTGATTTAAATCCTTGCCCATCCATGAAGGAGAATTAATTTTGGCTTATAAGACAAAGTTTGCCATACATTGATATGTAACATGCCACATCAGATCTAACTAGACACCCTTAGATATTTAGAATATGCTCAAGATTTAATTTATTGAAACATCCAACTTTGATCCTGCATTGGTGATCCAATCTACATGCATTAAGCATGGATGATAGATATATATATATCTAACCTATCATTGTAGTGACATGTGTCACTACCACATTTGAATGGGATCCCTTTGAAAAGTCTTGACCCATACACACCATTAATCGAGATCTATATGCTCTGTTGTGTACCATCAATCATTAGGAACATGTTTGAGCTTTAAATCATGCCCCACAATATTGACGCTTATTACTTCTACATTTCTTTTTGAAGCTCTATTTGAAATTCCATGTTCAACTCACACCATTACATTTTTATCTTGTGAGTTGAATGTCATTAGTTTACATTTGAAATTGGTAACCAAAATCATTCCATTTCGTAGCTCTATATGCTCTCAACACCTTACACAGTTAGTCACTATCAGGTTAGCACCCTTATCCTATATGGTGGTTCCTCATTTAGATTGATTCCTTTAATAAGTTTGCTCTCATTCATGCCATTGATCACCTGGATATCTATTATGGCTTAAATTTGATATCTGTGTGCCCATCATTTGACATGTACATGACTATAGTTGATGTCCATTCAATTGTCAATGTCTGAACCCCAATAGATAATTAATGATATTAATTTTGACACCTATGCAATCATCAATAACTTCCATGAGGCCATCACAATGCTTGTTTAACTTTAAAGGATTGCATCTTGAGATAGAAAAAGCATGAAGGTACCAAATTTGTAGGAGATGTTCATAACGTCTAGAATATTTATTTCTTGTGATCCTTCAACCATGAGATGATTTTTAAGAAAAATTATAAGATTTATAAGTAAATTGACCAATATATTTCTGTATGATGAATTTGAGCATGCCACTTGGTAGCTTTATGGGTTCTCAGTGTCCCTTCAACATTAGATTTTATTGTGAGCCATTATATATCTATTAAGACCCTCAATATCATGCCATTTGGATAATCCATGGGATTTTTTCATTCTAAACAATCAATATTTTTGAAGATAGTACCCTTCTACTATTTGGTGGATCCTCATTCATCCTGAGTTCTTTGATAAGTTAGGTCTCACTCGCATTATCTATCTATTGGATGTATGATCGATTATGAACCATTGATGTTCTTGGTCACTCATCAAGGGATTGACACATATCCTTCTCACATTCATTTGGAGGGTATTTAACTTATTTAACCCAAATCACCATCAGATCATTAGGTATCCTATTGAGATGGTGACACTTGTCACCACCTCGATAGTCCTGGAGCTTTATTGAAATGTTGACCATCTATGTACCATCAATCAATGAGAATGTGCCTAAGATTTAAATCATGCCCCAATGAGTGTGAAACTTGGTACATCCATGCTCATCCTGAGTCCCTTTAACTATTCAACATCAATCATGCATCGTTAGATGAATTTACTTCACGTTAATGTGCACCATTAGATTTTAATCCACAAGATCGATTATGATTAGCTCAAATATAAAATAATGAAAAATTAAGTCATAGCTAAAGACATAAAGCACATAGTATTAAAAGACTTGGCCTAATGTTTGGGGACATTAATAAATATGATCTAGACTTTAGGACTTTGAGATCAGTTTATAACAAAGGAACTTGACATCATTTAGACCATGTTAATAAAAAAAATGACCAAGCATTAGAAAATATAAAAGGGACCCAATATGGATTTTTAGACTAAGGCTTAGTTGTATCAATAAACATAACCAAACCTTAGTATTAAATTTAGACTAAGTCCATGGCATATTTAAATTATTCCTATTTGAATTTAGTCCCACCAAATTTGATTTTAAATCAGAATGCCTAAGCTAGTGAAATTGGGACAAAGACCTTAAAGTTTTCAAACATGAATTCACCTCAACTTTTGACAGACCAAAGGCTAATAATGATCAAATTAATAAGACATTCGACCTCTGATGAACACTTGACAATAGTAAGTTGGCTAACAAATCATGCATTCATACTTGACAAGGGCTCAATTACTTCAGTGCAATTTTGTGTGGGATACACACCCCCTGTGGGTGTGTGAAGAACCTTAAAACGTAAGAGCATGTGTCAATCCATTGGGTCATAGAGTCAACACTTAGTCAATTTAGCAACAGAAACCCATGAAGGTTTAACAAAATAAGGTAGAATAATAAAAATAGATCAGGGGGATCCAAAAAAAACACACGAAAGGAACTATATAAAACAATAATACTATACACTATACAATATTGTACATAATTGTAGACTAAATCAGGGATGTGTTTTAGATGTCTACCATTGATTGGATGCTCTATTATTTCACTATCCATGTCTCTTAGGGAAAATATGTGTTCCCCAATGTGACAGTTGATGGATAGGGACCCATCTACAAGGCATCAAACTTCCCATGCTTGCCTTTCTCTTCATGTCAATTATCCCAAATTAGAACTAGATCACCTACTTGGAATGTTTTCAGAGTGACCTTCTTGTCAAATATCTTTTTTGTATTTTCTTTGAACTTGAGGTGATTTTCATGAGCTTGTATTTGTATTTCATCAAGATCAATATTTTGGTTCATCATTCTCTCATAGTGGTTATTTTGCTCATCATCTTCTAGTTGTTGCATGAGTTGATAGGTTATCAACTACAAATTCATATGTAAAACTACTTGAGATCCATAGACAAGCTCAAAAGGGATTTTTTTTATAGATCTCTTAGGCATGGTCTTATTGACCCATAAATCAAACTTCAATTGTTCTTTATATTTGCTTCTAATGTTTGTCTAATGATTTTGAGCAAGTTCTTGTTACTAGATTCTTCTTAAACATTCCCCTAAGGATTATTATTTAAAGCATAGGTCAATTCAATACCATACTCTTTACATAATTCCACTAAATGTATAGCTTTGAAACTCATGACATTATCAGTAATAAATTTGATAGGCACATTAAATCTATAAATGATTTGATTTATCAAAAAACCCATAACCACCTAGTGTGTGGCCTTAGTTGTAGGGACTACTTCAACCCTTTTGGTGAAGTAATTAGTTTCAAATAGTATCTACCTATGTTTAGTGCTTGATGAATCAATAATTAATTAAATGAAATCCATTCCCCATTATCTAAATGGGCCTTCAATCATCATAATCTTCCATCCTCCAAGTAAAGCACTGACATTTTTTATTTATTTTTTATTTCTTGAGCAACATCGTTAAACAAAAAAGGCCACCAATAACCAGATCTCAAAATTTTATGAGCTATAACTTTAGGTGAAAATAGCCACCACATATTCCACTATGGAAGTCTTCAATCAAGTCAGTAGTTTGCTCTTCTAGTATCCATCTCAAGAGAACCCTATCTGGATTATTCCATACAAGTCCATTTTCAATCAAGAGGTACTTTTAAGGAAAATATTAAGAGTCCCTTAATTATTGTCCAAGTCAGGTGAAAATTCAAAATTTTCAAGTAATAAACAATGTCTTTATACCATGGATACATGTTAAATTGACTTGAGGAATCATTGACATTGAAAACATTAGTGTTTACCTCAACGGCTTGCAAATTGATCTCAACCATGAGCTTCTTTAGACCTATCCCTCATACTAACTTGGTGGTTTGAATATCCATGTAATACTCTTGTAACTTGTTAACACACTTGCATCTCTTATTAGATACATCAGTCTAAGTCAAGATGTCCTTCACCATGGTATGCAAGACATAAAGAATAATCTTTGAACTTAGGACATAAGGTCTGGATGCTTTGACAACCTTAAAAAGAGCTAAAGCTTGATTTTCCATAATGGTATAGTTCAATTTAACACCTTGGTTATCTTTATTAAAAAATCTATTGGATACTCATGACTATCTTCATTCTTTGGAAACAGATCAACAACAATAGTATTATATGATGCAAAAGAAAATATCTAAAATGGTTTAGTGTAATCAAGTTTGGCCAAAATAGGGGTAGACTTTAAATTTCCTTTCATGTCATTGAATGTTTTCATAGCATTTTCCTACCAATTGATGGTCCGATATTTCTTCAACATGGAATTAATAGGTAGAGTGAGATCCACAAATTTGGACACAAAACTCTTTAAGAAATTAATTTATCCAAAAAAGGAATGAATTCCCTTCTTCAATTGTAGGATAGGAACTTTATCAATGGATTCTACCCTCCTAGGGTCAATGATGATACCATATTTGGACACTATATGTCCCAGTAACTTGACCTTTTTTACTCCAAAGTGGCACTTCTTTGGATTAAGTGAAATGTTGAACTCCTTACATTTAACAAACACTTTTTTTACATGCTCTAAATGTTCCTTTCTAGTATAGGAGTACACTGTTATGTCATATTGATACATAGATATAAACTTAATAATAACCCCTACAAAGACAACATCCATATCTCATTATAACATTCCACTAGAATTCATTAACATGAAAGGCATTATTATATATACCTATGTGCCCTAAGGCATTGTAAATGCAGTCTTCAGTCTCTCAGATTATTTTACCATAACCTGGTTATATCTTGAGAAGTCATCTTAATAGGTTATATATATTAGATAGGGGATAATTATATTTTAAATAAGCTTTATTCAAATTTTAGAAATCCACCCACAAGTGGATGTCACCATTTTTATTTCTCACAGGGACTAAATTTAGAACCCATGATGAATACAAGATGGGCTAAATGATACTACCATACCTTAGCTTCTTTAACTCATCCTACATTTTATTGTCCAAGTTGGGGTTAATAGATCTATATTTTTGCCTAAAAGGCTTGCTATCAGCATATAATGGGATGACATGTTGGAACAAGTCTTTCCTATATGATTTCAACTTAGAATAAAACCATGCTATATAATCCTAGTAATTTTTTTGAAATTACATGTAAGCCTATTTATCAGTTGTACTTAGGTGAGTAACCAACCAAACCTTTATTATATTCTCATGAGAACCCAAATTACACTCTGTCATGTCCTTTGAAATAAATGAGTCTTGAGTCTTGATTCTATCTGTTCCATCAAAAGACACTTTTGAACTTACCAATCCTTTAGGGAGTGTGTTTGTCTTTGGTTGGATAATGTCCTTCCCAAAAAAAAATTATTTTTTATTAAAAACCTAAACCATAGATTCCAAGTCGATGAGTTGATCATGGAACTTTGAGTCATAATTTAAAAAAACCTCTTAATTTGTTCATCATCATCAAAAACCTATCAATGATGAAAATTATCTAGGATCAAAGGACTGAAAAGCACCTCCACTTGATACTGACAATGAGGTATTATATTTTCGATGTCAAATTGAAGACCTAACCCTTCAAGTATACCAACTTCTTGGTTGAAACTTCTATCATGATATCAGAGATTGAATGCATCAAAAAATTCAAGCAAATCTCAAACATCATTTAGATATTATTTCAACCTTTTATTTTTTATGGCATAAGAATTTTGGACTTATTTTACCATTAGATTAGAATCTCCCTTGACAATCAATATATTAATTCCATGTTCACAGGAAATCCATAGATGAAGCAAGAGTGCCTCATACTCAGTAGCATTATTAGTGCACTCAAAGGACAACTCAGGATAAAACTTGAAGTACTTACCATTGGGGGTATAGAATACAAACCTTTATCTATTTCCAAGATTGGAGCAAGCTCCATCAAAACACATCTTCCAAACTACTCTTTCATTGTTAGGTTTAACATCTAAAATAGCGGGCTATTCATTAGTGTCAACATTACCAATAAAGTTCTCCAGCCCAAATTATTTGTACAATACTTCATTTTGAATATGCTTTGGATCTTCAATTACATGTATCATCTTTGAATCTTTATAAATTTTAACCATCTTACCCTCTAATAGAATGGTGGCATAGGAAAGGTCCATTTCTACACTTCTAACCATGCTAGCATCTCATTTACATAGGAATACAATCCCCCACTTAGGTGGATAGTCCACAACTACCACGTCTATATTCAAATACTTACTTAGATGCACTTCCAACTATAGTACCAAACCCTTGACTTGTCTAACAGCTAGAGCTTCTCGTGAGTCCATGGCATAACACTTGTGAAAGGATGATGTAATTTTCACCTTGAGCTCATTTAGGACACCCAAGGGCATCAAATTGTGAGGAGAACTTGAATCAAACATTTAATTATGAAAAAATCATACCATTGATCAAGAGAGTTATGTAAAATGGGTCCATGTTTAGCTATCTCTCTACTAATGCAGTCCCTAAATAGACTTCCAGAGCTTGTTCAATAACTTATACAGATTCTTCATCAATTCTAAGGGATGTTTGGGGTAAATAAATTTCATTTTCAACTTATTTCTCACCAAATTTCAAGTATTCAAATGCCCTCTTCTTATGCTCAGGTATTCATAATAATTTAACAAGTGACACAGTGATTTTCAGTTGGCTCAAAAATTGGGCCATATCACATATGTTATACTAAAGAAGGGGAGTATTTGGTGGAAGGGTAAAAACACCTTCAATTGGAATACAATCATTTAAGGTCTGAAGTGGAGTAGACTAGGGTTAATTTTCATTCTTAACAATAGTCTTCAAATGTGGATTCTATATGGCATCATTCACCCTCTTAGGAATGCTAGATAATAAAGGTGCTTTATTCTTAGTGGGATTACCTCTAGGCTTAGCAACTTGGGAAATGGGTATAGGTTTAGAATTATTAGGAACTATCTTAGTTTTCTTATATTCCTTGCTTTTATCCTCTACCTTTGGATTTGTAGAGGTAATATCTTGAGGAGTAACAGCTTGCTACCTACTTGTTAAGTTATATTCCTTTTCTTAGAAAATTGCTACACTAATGAGCAACTACCTATCCTAAAATGATGAAATTCGCCCATCATACTTCTTAATCATCACTGATCTTAAAAAAATAAAATCATGAATGGCTAGTTCATAATCTTATGCCATATTAACTTCACAAGTGAATTCACAAGTTAGGATATATACCTTTTGTACCATAGTTCAAAACTAATCAATAGTAACAACACTCATCAATTATGTAGAGGTGAATACCTTGATTTGAGGACTTTGACAATTAAACATTGTAATCTAATTACTAGATGATGCAAACTGAGGTTCATCTGTATCTTCATCACTCACTTCTATTGTATCACATGTAAGATGTAGAAGGAAACACTTGTCACACTAATTATGATCAATGTCACAACCCATCGCATTCACTTTGGAATCTAACTAACTAAGTACTTCTTTTCTAACCCCTCTATTATGATGTCTATTTATTCTTTCATCACATGCAAGCCTCTTACCTCTATCATTGTCTAAATTATGGAAAGCATGCCCCCTTTTTGCTTGATTTAGAATTGAAACTCTGTCATGACTAGTAGACATATGGGGAACCCCCTTCTCAACCTTGGTAAGCTTGTATGACATCTCTTTGAAAATGAAGGTCAGATTCTTAATATTTTCCTCAATATTAGCATTCTTAGTGGATGATTTTTTTGGGGAATAAATAACTTCACATCAACACACTTATTCAAGGGCTTTCCCATAGTCTTTATTTTGTTCTCAATCTGGATGGCCATATTAAACACCAACCATCGGTTCATGGGATCCTAGTCTCACAAGTAATATTTAGACTTATTATCAAATTCATCATAGTACTTTATCAAACATGTTATATCGGTAGGCCATATGCTCTCAAGTAGCCACATCATAATTTTATTGGACCATGTGTTAAAATATTTCACGCACTCATTAGGATTCTTCTTGATGTTTTCAAACTCAGCCAAAAGTTTCCTGGGATCAACTCTATCACCATACTAAATTCTAAAAACATTCTTCATTTCTTCCTATGAATCAATGCATCCATGAGGAATATAATTGAATCATTCTCATGCATCTTCCTCCAACGTGTGCACAAACAACTTAATGTACACATCCTCATGCTCAACCTCATAGTCTTCAATAATATTGTGAAAAACCCTCAAGTGTTGATCACCACTCACTGCATTATTCCCTTGAAACTTTGGAAATAATTTCCTTACTTCAATTGGGACTTCATTAGGATAACCTTCCAATTCATAAAAATTTATATACCTAAATCTGAGAAAGTAAAATGTAGGACATTCATTCTCATCTGGGTCCCCATACCTCATGACTGGCTCAAATGGATATTCAAGAATAAATGGAAAAGGGATGTGAAGGGGTGAATGAAGGGGACTTGTAGGATCTAACTTTGGGGTGGATTCGGCTAGTTGAAAAAGAGCTGGATAATAGATATTACTACAATTTTTAGAATGGCTAAAAGAGATATGAAATTCCTCAGTAATGGGAAGTTCAACAAAAATTTAAAGATTACCAGAATATTAATAGTTAGCACATTGTTTAGAAACTAAAATTTTCCCTACAATAAGTCTACAAAATTGCCTCCTTATTTGATGAATACATAGGGGTGAAATGAGTTACTTGGATAGGTCACATTTGAAGGATGATTTTAGTCCTTCTAGCTTTTCAAGCAAGAAAACACTCAAAGATAAAAATTAAGATATTTAGAATAGGTAACAATATTCCTTGAAACTATAAAATAAAGTTGGAGTCACCACTGGAATCAATAGTCTATAATATAACAATTAACATATTGATTGTAATACATATTGAAAATATACTTGCTAAATTTAATGATAATATAGAAGGAAAAGACACTATAGCTTTTAGAATATGTTCAAAAGGCAAGAAACCACTTTTCAACATGTAATTTTAATATCTCTTTGCAATAAACTCAATAGAAGTCAAATTATCAAATATCTCAATTCTTCGCATGTCCCCAATGGAGTGAAGTGGCATTGATGACCAAGATAGTCCCACTGTAACACAAATCAATTGAGAAATTTTCAAACAAATTACTTAAAACTCTATGCAAGAGTCCCAAATAACATGGGTGATAATAAATGTCCCCAAAAATGGTGCTAGAAGTGTGGTGATGTTAACAAACTAAAGACAGTTAGAATAGCACAAAGGTAAGCAGAGAACTTGAAAAATGATATTAGTTCTCTGCAAGAGTCTGTAGCAACACGAGTGCCAAGATTCAATGTTTTAATCCCTGACAATGGCAATAGAAGCATGTCATTTCCTAGTTGTACACCTCTTACACTCAGCCTTTCACACTCGAAAGGAAATGGCAAACAAATATGAAAAAATATATTATATGTTGTTATAGTTGGGGGAGGATTTGGCATCCAGAATGAGCCAAATGGAGAAAATGATGGAAAGGCACCTACAAAAGGTATGGTCATCTCTCTGCTACTTCTAGTTCTACCTAAACCAAGGTGACATGACATATGGGGTAATTTGCTCACATGGAGAGATTCTGCGATTCAATGTCTATGGGGATTATTGGCACATAGAGACATAAATATGACTAAGGTATAACCAAAATTGCATGCTCCACCCAGGAAGTCTTATCACAAATGCTCTAATTTACATACAAGCTATTGAAAATAAATATAGAAGTCCTTATAACATTCTTCCTAAAAAAATTTCAATATCATAGCTGAATGAAAGATTGCAATGCTAAGCTTTAAAACATAAGCTACAAATACATGTTCTATAAGTAAAATCTTATACATTTTTAGGTAAATAACACTTATGCTATGCAATAAGGATTGCATAATTTGTAGTGTAATATAGGGTAGGACAATTTATTAATTATAAATAGGAATGACATGGTTGTGTGCTAGTAGTTTTCAATCATTAGGAGATCTTACAACATTCATGACATTACTTATTACAAAGACATAACAAATACTCATAAGCGAGCTAACAAGACATATCAAATTATCTTTGAAATATATAGAACTTACACTGAAATTAAACCTTCAAATACTTTTCCCTATCAAATCCTTAAACCTAGGGTACCCTAACAAGTTATTCAGAAACATATTGTAAAATAATGTAGAAAGAGATTTATAATCTAGATCTAAGCCTAAGATGACAACTCGTAATGAGCATTAAATAAGATATACAATCAACAACATTTGCAAAACACATCACTGCAATTCATCAATAGGAAATAATAGAGAATCATAAGCATTTTTACTAACTTGGAAAGAGATACTATAGACATCAATTTTTAAAAATGCTCCCATGGGGACAAGCATGGTGAGATTTTTATGTGTTAGACTAGGGAGATATAAACATGATCTCAAAGCTGGCTAATGGTTGTACACTTGTAACCACCTCAGCAAGAGAGAAAATACATTTACTTAGGCAACCAATCCCAAAATTTATAGAACCTAGACTTGAGAGAGAAGCAAAGACCAATAACAACCAAGACAATGACCAACCCTTGAATAGAGGATAAAACCCCTTATTTATAAATTTTTCACTCTTCTTTCAAATCTAGGATTGTAGGTTGTAAGTTGAAAAATTGCACAACATCCCTCTCAATTCAACCAAGATGCTACCAGTTGGAAAATATTACTTTGTCTTGATTTGAAAATATTCATTCATTTAGAAGAAATCATTGCTCTAACTGCCTCAACAAGGCATGATGAATATTGACAACAAACCTTTCAACTAGAAATGCCTTTTCTCACGATCTAGAAGGTGCACTTCATGGTGGAGGTTGAAAAAACTTTGTCATCATGTGAAACTTCCTAGAGATGCCCTTGACCACTTTCCAGCATATCTAGAACCTCTTGGACAATTATATTTCTTCTTATGCATGCCATAGAACAACATGCTCTTGCAATGATGGCTACATTGGAATGCTTGAGTTATGGAAAAAATAAAAAATGATCTATGGTTATTATTGAAAAATATGCTCTAGAATGCCCCATAGACCTTTCTCTATGCTTCAAATCCTTGCATGTCCATGAAGGAGCATTTATCTTGACTCATAATTCAATGTTTGACACATATTGATATGTAACATGCCACATCAGATCCGTTGAAAATTCTATGTTCATCTCGCACCATTGGATCTTGATCTAGCTAGTTAAATGTCATTGGTTGATATTCACACCTAACAACCAATATCATGCCACTTGATAGCTCTATGAACTTTTTGTACCTTGCATAATTAGTCTCTATCAGGTTAGTGCCCTTTCACCATGTGGTAGCTCCTCATTCGGCTTGCTTCTTTTGACAAGTCAGCTCTCACTCATGCCATTGATCTGCTTGATATCTATGATGGCTTAAATTTGACATTTGTGTGACTGTCATTGACATCTACATGACCACAAATCTTTTAATCACAATGGATAATTATTTAACTTAATTTTGATGTATGTATGATCATCCAACTTCTTGTTCAACTTTAAAGGCTTAGATCTTGAGATAGAAAAAGCATTAAGGCACCAAATTTATAGGAGATGTTCATGTTATCTAGAATATTGATTCTATATGATCTTTCACCCATGAGATGCTTTCTATCAAAATAATAAAATGCATAAGTAAATTAGCTAGTCTATTTCTGCATGATGAATGCAAGCATGACACTTGGTAGCTCTATGGGCTCTTAGCATCCCTTCAGCATTAAATTTTATTATGAACCATTGATATATATTAAGAACCCTAAGATCATGCCACTTGGATAATCCACATGCATTTTACATTCTGCATAGTCAGTCTTTATCGAGCTATTACCTTTTCACTAAGTGGTAACTACTCATTCAACCTGAGTCCTTTGACAAATTAGCTTTCACTCATGTCATTGATCTACTAGATGCACGATCAATTAAAAACCATGTATTTGCTTGGTCACTCATCAAGATCTTGACACTTGTCCTTCTCACATTCATCCAAAGCATCTTTGACTTGTTGACCCCCTCTCACTATCGAATCATTATGTAGCCTACCAAGATGGTGACACTTGTTACCACCTTGTTAGTCTTAGAGCTTCGTTAAAATGTTGACCTTCTATTCACCACCGATCAAGATTTGTATGCCTTGTCATGTACCATTGATCAATGGGAACATGCACAAGCTTTAAATCATTCCCCAACGAACTTGACACTTGGCACATCCAGACTCATCTTGAGTCCCTTTGACTATTTAGCATCTGTCATGCACCGTCAGATCAATTTATTTCTCATTAATGTGTACCTTTAGATTACAATCTATAATATCAACTATGATTGGCTCAAATTTAACATAATAAACAATTAAGTCATAGCTCAGGACATAAAGCACTTGGTATAAAAATACTTAGCCTAAAGTTTTGGGACGTTAATAAATATGATGTAGACTTTAGGGCTTTGATCTCAATTTATAATAAAGTGACTCGACATCATTTAGACCACGTTAATAGACAAAAGTGACCAAGCATTAGTGGATATAAAAGGGACCCAATATGGATTTTTATACTAAGGTTCGGTCATGTCAACAAACATGGCCAAACCTTAGTATAAAAATAAGACTAAGTCCATGGCATATTTAAAATGTTCTTTCTTAAATTTGATTTTAAATCAGAGGGTCTAAGCTAGGGCAATTGGGACAAAAGACCTTAAAGTGCATAGACATGAATTCAACTCGGATTTTGACAGATCAAAGACTAGTAAAGATCAAATTAATAAAGCATTTGACTTCTGATGAACACTTGAAAAGAAGGCGCTAACAAATCAAGGATTCATACTTGACAAGGGACCAATTACTTCAATACAACTTTAAGTACTAACACCTTTCTTGCTAATTCATGAAATAATATACTTAATAATATTATTTATATCAATTTTGAAAATACCTTACATGATGAGTTCTGATAACAAATAGATCATGCTTTCCCAAATATAACATTTGCATTTCATCATTTTATCTGTATGAATTTGGCCTTGGAAACTCATACACTTGCTCAAGATATATATGCCAACCAAGTCATTCGACGACTCCATCAAAAACACCAATTAGTAATTCTTGGTTTCTACGAAATTTGCTTAAGGCATTTGACAATTTTTTTGGTTTATATTTGGTCGGGGTGAAAAATAATAGATTTTTCCTCCACGCATTTTAATATATAGAAAAATTTTAAGCTTATTTATATATATTTTTAAGTCTATGTAAATACCACATTTGCCCTTTTGTTTTATTTTATTTGAAGGATGCAGTGATTGAACATTTTTGTTGTAATGTTAGAAAATTAGTATTAAGTTGGAGATAATTTCTCCCACCTCCCTTCTTCTGTCATGCAAGCAAGTAGTTGAACAAGCAGTTAGTAAACTGGGAGTTAAGCAATCAGTTAGATATGAGTTAGTTAATTTAAAATTAGATATTAGTTATTTTTGCATGTAAAGACTAAATTTAGTCTTGAGTTTGTGTTGAGTTTATTTTCTAATTATTGTATGGATTCATATCTATTTAAAGACGCTAAGGGCGCACAATGTAATCAAGGAAATTAGAAGATTAATAAAATCTCTTTTCTTCAAGAAAATTGCAGTAGCAAATGTTCAGTTCTTGTTTAGTGATTAGAGTTATTGTTTTTTGCTCTCTTATTACTCACAAATTGTTATCAGAGCAGGCAAAAGATCGTGGGAAAAGAGCCAACAGTTTAAAGCACACACTCAGCAAAACCCTGAAGGAAGAGCCACCTAAGAGAGCGCAAGCTATTGCTTAAAGAATAGAAATTTGGCTAGTGCCCAGGAGGGAAGCGCAGTCATAATAAAGACAGCGCAGCTAGTAGTTTTGAAAAGGCATAGTCAATAGTCCGCAGCGAGCAAAGATTATTAAAAAAAAAGAAAAAGGGCGCAGTCAAAAAAATAGAAGAAGAAAGGAGATCGACAGCCAACAGTGCGCAGCAGACAGAAAAAGGTTAAAAGCGCAATTAGCAGAAGGTGAAAAGTCAACGCCCAGACAACAGGTTGGAGCGCTAAGGAAAAGCGCATGCTAAATCAGCACTCAAAGAACAGAAATTCGGCGAACAAGAGAAGCGCTATTTTTTAAGTTTTTTTAAATTTTGTTTCTTGGTTGGAAAGCCGTGAAGCATAGCCAAGGAGCTCACCCAGCGTTGGAGGAGCGAAAAGTGTCGAAATATAACCCAGGTAGAGAAGCGTACCTGAGTTTTACAATCATCAATTGTCATGGTAGCGAATAACAGTATTTCACAGCCTCAAATTCCCATTTTCGATGGTAAGAATTATGATTTTTGGGCAATTAAAATGAGAACGTTATTTTGCTCACAAGATGTATGGGATCTGGTAGAAAGTGGTTTTGTAGAACCGCAGGACGAGGCAGCCCATCTGGCATTAAATCAAGAACAAAAGGACCAGCTTAAAGAGAACAGAAAGAAAGATGCAAAAGCCTTATTTATAATTCAATAGGAATTGGATGAATCAATATTTTCTAGAGTTGCAGCGGCAACGAGATCCAGAGAGGCATGGAAAATCTTGGAGACTACCTATAGAGGTAATACGAAGGTAAAAATTGTTAAATTGCAATCTCTAAGGAGAACTTTTGAAAATTTGCAAATGAATGAATCAGAATCAATAGATCAGTTTATGGGTCAAGTTTTGAATATAGTGAACCAAATTAGATCTAATGGAGAAACTATCACGGATCAGAAGATCATAGAAAAAGTACTCAGATGTTTACCCAGTAAATTCGATGCTATAGTTGTAGCTATTGAAGAAACTAAGGATTTGGAACAATTATCTGTAGATGAATTAATAGGTTCTTTGTTAACACATGAATCCAGAATGAATAGGAATAACTCTTCACTTGAGAATGCATTCAAGTCACAGGTATCAGTTGGTAGAGGAAGAGGAAGAGCCAGATCAAACTTCAGAGGAAGAGGCAGAGGCAGATATGGAAGGAACAATTCAGAGGAAGGTGAGAACAATAATCAAAACTACAATAGTAGAGGAAACTACAGCAACAGAGGACGTGGTCACAACCACTCACAGCAAGGTTCTCAAAGATTTGATAAATCTAATGTTCAATGTTATTACTACAAGAAATATGGTCATTATGCTAGTGACTGCAGAAATAAACCAGGATATGTGTTCAAGCAGAATGCTAATTACACAGGGGAATCTAGTTCTGGAAGCATGTTTCTTACTTGTAATGTTACTCAAGAAAAAGCTAAAGATATTTGGTTTTTAGATAGTGGATGCAGTAATCATATGACAGGAAATAAAGAATTTTTTGCTAGTCTTGATGATTTTGTAAGATCAGAAGTGAAACTAGGAAATGATATCACAGTAGATGTCATGGGTAAAGGTGTCATAAATGTTTTGGCCAAGAATGGTGAAAGAAGATTTATACCTGATGTTTATTTTGTTCCTAGACTAAAACATAATCTTTTGAGTGTTGGTCAGTTAGTACAGAAAGGTTACAGAGTATCTTTTATGGATAATGTCTGCACAATATTGGACAAGGTTCCAAGTGACAGGTTGATAGGAAAAGTGGAGATGACAAAGAATCGCATGTTCCCTCTTCATATTCAGTGCATCCAAGGAGAAGATGAAGCACACTTCAAATCCATACAGCTAGATCAATCATGGCTATGACACTTAAGGTATGGTGAAGGGTTTACCACCAATAGAACAGCCAGGAAGTTCATGTGACAGTTGTATTTTGGCAAAACAGCATAGAGAGAGTTTTCCAGTAGGAGGCTCATATAGAGCTAAGGTAATATTGGAGTTAGTCCATAGTGATTTATGTGGACCAATGCAAACTCCATCATTTGGAGGTAGTACTTATTTTCTAACATTCATTGATGACTTTAGCAGAAAGACTTGGATCTACTTTCTCAAAAACAAATCTGAAGCATTTAGAAAGTTTAAAGAATTCAAGGCAATGGTTGAAAATCAGAGTGGCCATTATATCAAGGTACTCAGATCTGATAGAGGAGGTGAATATATGTCTAATCAATTTCAAGATTTTTGCAGATATCATGGAATCAAAAGACAGTTGACTACAAGGTACACACCACAGCAGAATGGTGTAGCAGAAAGAAAGAACAGAACAATCATGGAAATGGCAAGAAGCATGTTGAAGGCTAAACACTTGTCAAATGAATATTGGGCAGAAGCAGTAGCCTGTGCAGTGTATATTCTGAACAAAAGCCCAACAAAGAGTGTCAGAGATCGAATTCCACAAGAAGCATGGAGTGGTAAGAAATATAGTGTATATCATTTCAGAATTTTTGGTTGTGTAGCATATTCTCTTATACCATCTCAATTGAGAAAGAAACTTGATGATAGAGGTGAGAAATGCATTTTTATTGGCTATTCTGAAGAATCGAAGGCATACAAGTTATATAACCCAATTTCAAAGCAAGTGATTATTAGCAGGGATGTTGAATTTAAGGAAGCAGAAGCATGGGATGGTAGCACCATCATTGTTGGGGCACCAATTCCACAGGATGAAGAAGTTTTTGAAGAAGAACAAAATTTTCAAGGTGGACAATCCTCTCCACAAGTAAGCACAAGCACTCCAGTAAGAACCCCCAGGAGGTTTGAACAAGGTGAATCTAATCATGCAGGTCACCCTACTCCAAATTCACAAGTAAGTGATGAATCAGATCCAACTCTTGCTACTTTAAGAGCAAGATTTAAAGGTAAGAAGATGACAAGTTTAAATGAGATTTATAATCAAGAAGAAGAGAAATTAGATTTGGTTTCAAATTTTGCTCTTTTCACTCATGACCCTATGTCTTATGAAGAAGCAGTTAATGAGTAACATTGGTTAAAAGCAATGGATGAAGAGATGAATGCTATTGAAAGAAATCAGACATGGGATCTAACTACTCTACCTGAAGGTAAAAATTGTATTGGAGTCAAATGGGTTTATAAGACTAAATTTGATGCAGATGGAAATGTTGAAAAGCACAAGGCAAGGTTAGTTGCAAAAGGTTTTGCACAAGAACATGGAGTTGACTATAATGAAACATTTGCACCAGTTGCTAGACTAGATACTGTAAGAATGGTATTATTCATAGCTGCTCAAAATAATTGGTATGTATATCAAATGGATGTAAAATCAGCTTTTTGAATGGATTTTTAGATGAAGAAGTATATGTGAAACAGCCCACAAGTTATGAAGTTCAAGGACATGAAAAAAAAGTTTACAGATTGAAGAAAGCTCTTTATGGTCTCAAACAAGCACCAAGAGCATGGTATAGCAGGATAGATTCTTATATGATAAGTAAAGGATTCAGCAGAAGCGATAGTGAGCCTACTTTGTACACAAAAATCAGCAAAGAACGTCAAATTTTAATTGTGTGTTTATATGTTGATGATTTGATTTTTACTGGAAATTTATCTGTAGACACTTTTAAATCAGCAATGATGAATGAATTTGAAATGACAGATTTGGGATTAATGAAGTATTTTTTGGGAATAGAAGTTGAACAATCAGAGAAAGGAATATTTATCTGTCAAACAAAATATGCAAAGGATGTGTTAAAGAGATTTAGGATGCTGAATTGTAAACCAACACCTACACCAGTTGCTACAGGGACTAAACTTAGCAAAGAAGACCAAGGGTCTAATGTTGATTCCATAATATTCAAAAGGCTAGTTGGTAGTTTGATGTATCTTACAGCTACTAGACCAGATATCAGTTATGGGGTTAGTTTAATCTCAAGATTCATGGAGTCACCAAAAGACTCACATTGGCAAGTTGGAAAAAGGATATTGAGATATGTGGCAGGAACTACAGATTATGGAATTTTATATTCCACAACTAACGATTTTAGTTTGATTGGTTTTACAGATAGTGATTTTGCAGGTAGCGTTGATGATAGAAAGAGTACTTCTGGACATGCCTTTATTTTAGGCACAGGTGTGGTCACATGGGCATCCAAAAAGCAACCTATAGTGACACTTTCATCAGCTGAAGCAGAGTATGTTGTAGCGACATCAGCAACATGTCAAGCAACATGGATGAGAAGAATATTGAAAGATTTATTACAGGCACAGAAAGAGTCAACACCAATCTTCTGTGATAACAAATCAGCAATCGCTTTATCAAAAAATCATGTGTTTCACAAGAGGAGCAAGCACATAGATACAAGATTTCACTTTATCAGAGAGTTAGTGAACAATGAAGAAATCCATCTGGACTTTTGCAGATCTGAAGATCAACTAGCAGATATATTTACAAAGGCATTACCAAAAGAGACCTTTGATTATTTGAGACAAAATTTAGGCATTGTAAATGCTAAAATTGTAAGTGGTAGAAATTAAGGGGGAGTGTTAGAAAATCAGTATTAAGTTGGAGATAATTTCTCCCACCTTCTTTCTGTTGTCATGCAAGCAAGTAGTTGAACAAGCAGTTAGTAAACTGGGAGTTAAGCAATCAGTTAGATATGAGTTAGTTAATTTAAAATTAGATATTAGTTATTTTTGCATGTAAAGACTAAATTTAGTCTTGAGTTTGTGTTGAGTTTATTTTCTAATTATTGTATGGATTCATATCTATTTAAAGACGCTAAGGGCGCACAATGTAATCAAGGAAATTAGAAGATTAATAAAATCTCTTTTCTTCAAGAAAATTGCAGTAGCAATTGTTCAGTTCTTGTTTAGTGATTAGAGTTATTGTTTTTTGCTCTCTTATTACTCACATGTAAATATGCGGTTGGCCATTTACTTCATTTGCTAGCATCTCACTAATGTACTCAAATGTATTCCGGATTAATGATTACATATGAGGAGGAGAATAGAATAAATAGTCTCAATTTCCTAGTTGTAAAGGCAGGGACAGATTAAAAAATAAAAATAAATAGAAAGAAAACAATTTTTTTAAAATTATCTTACCATAAGGTTGACATGAAAAGGCACGGTGCAAAGGTGTAAATCTGTCCAATCTGTGGAAGGGAGAAACGATAACAGTCACCCTTCTTATTATAAATCCATGCCAGATCTCGGTCAGCTTTCTAAATCTGTATTTAGAATTTCAAATAGACGTTGGATCCGAATGACCATTAAACGCGGCTATCTGGAGGGCCATGTTTCCTGCACATATTCAACTTCACTGGAAAAATAATCAGAGGACGGGTACACAAAGAAAAATTGTTTTCAGCAAAATCATCTGCATTAATGTCAGTGTCAACATATCAAATTCAAGGAACACAAACATCAATACAGGCAATAAAATTAAATGAGGAAGATAATAATAAAAGACCAATGTATTTGAATAGTTTTTCTTTAGTCTATTACGCGCAGAGGAGGATTATAACTTATTTTCCATGTTTCATAGATGCTTCTCTATTTCCAGCACACCTGACTCAACACCAAAGTATAGCTCTATAGTTTACGCACCATCAATATTGTATATTCTAGTGACACTAAAAATTAATGGATGTTGATTTTTCTATATGTAATTTTTGTGTCATCAGTATGGTAGATTAAATACCATTTTCGACACAAGATTTGGTGTTTTCTCTTTCCTGGCTGTAAAAATAAATTGCAATTGTTTTAAGCAGACCTGCTTACCTTTGTGTGGATTTTGGGATAAAGAGGAGGTCTAGTAGAGTTAGCATAGAGGTTGGGATTACTTATGAGCCACCAGTGGAGAGAGGGATTAATGTTTGGGTAAAAATCATCTGATCAGCAGCCATGCCTTGACCCAACTGAATTAGCTGCTCAATTTTTCCTCTTGTTGAGTATATATATTATTTAACGTAAATCTATATTTCCTTATCACACTTAGATATATAAGAGTTCGATGTGGGCATTCCTATGTTTAAGGATGAAAATAATTTGAATAAAACGCACTTTCACTTTGCAAGGGTGAAAGGACGCACTTGTTTAGAAAAGCAATCCTCCGAGTAATGCCTTGCTCCTTAGTGGTATGTAAAACGTGTGTTATAAAGTAATTTACATAGAAAAACATACGATGACGATGATGATGATTGATGATTACACATATCCAAAAATACTAATAGACGATCATGAATACAACATTCTTCCACTTAGTAAGTGTAACCTTTTAAGAACATGCCCTCCTTGGCTTTTGCAGATTCTCCCTTGCTGGTGTTTTTACCGAGTTGTGTGAGGGAGTTGACGGAGGCATGTATCAACAGGGACTTTTATGATACCTCCACATTCTTAAGCCTATTTCCCCATGTCTTCAGGCACGTTTTCTTTTAGAGCTGAGCATAGGAGAATGACATGCACCATGGGTGGGTTCCCTAGTTCATTGCATTCAAGTTCAACATGGCCTCCACCTCTGATTACCAAAATAGCAATCAAAGTGAAAGTGCAATCCTGAACAAAATAACACATGACATACCATGATGCCGGGAATGGCGGGTGGGACCCTCGTTCGAAGAAGCTTAAGGGTGTATTCTATAATGGTGGTGGGGGAGGCTTTTTTTTGGCGTTCAGCACCTGGGTTCACCTTACTTGGATTCAGTAGAATACCTTCAAACATTTTATTTTTCTCCGTCAAGTAAAAGAACACCTCTGCCCACACCTTTGTGGCTAATTCAAAGATCCTCTTAATAACGTGCTCTCCATCCAACAGGATTTCTGGTTCAATGATTGGGACCAGACCATTATCCTGCATGCCCATGGTCATGACCACGACACCACAATAATAATAATTAAAATGCTAATGCCATACTTGTATAATATAATAAAAAGTGTACCTATGTAATTACCACATAATGAGCAAGGGCCCATGCAACTTCCTTCATCGCAAATGTTGAGTGTCTATTAGGCATAATCACCACCGTATGCTTATAACATCATTCATGCCATACGATTAGAATAAGTCAGAGCAATCCCAAACATTACACTAAATTTTATTTCCTTTGGTGACATATTCTGCTACTCTAGTTCAATCTTCCTACCTAAAACAACAAGTCAACATAATCAAGTCACAAGTCTTACTTGTACTTAATAATATGAGTAGCATAACAATAGAGTATTACAATACAGGAACATGTAATTGGGATTATTAAAGTGTTTTAAATGACATACAGTCATCGTTCATACCATTTAACGAATCTAGCTCCCTTCTAGTAGTATGTCGTGCACCTTGATGACAGTCCATCCAGACCCTGGCACCACGAATCATTATTCGAACTAGTGAGACACACCAAACCCTAACGAGAAGCAATTACATAGGGTAAGTGTCTGACTATAACTATAAATCACCTGATCGGTAGCGATGCCTTGATCCAACTGAATTTTTTCCTTCCTGTTGAGTATGCTCAGAATATCTGAGCTGAACATTGTAAGCTATGAGGCTAGGTGTGTGATTTCTAAGTTGTATACCGTCGAAAAAACATTTGTATTTACAATAATTTTTCATCAACTTAGATCTACGTCTTCTGCCCATGGATACAACACTCCATCATGGAATGAAATCTAATCGAAAGATTGGACAGATTTTAGATTTTAGTGATAACGCATTAGTATTATTTTAATGATATCAATGCCAAATAGAGGATATGATTATGTGATATGGGATTCTTTATAAACTAATACATTGAAAAGGGAGGATGATAAATGAATTTACCCAAATGAAAATGATGGCCACATTTGAGATTTGTAATCGATATCTCCACGCGATGCATCTGACATTGTCCCCTCGTGGCAACCTCTCCTTCCAAACACGTCTTCCATCAACCTGTGCTAAACAACACCCACATTCACACAATTTCGAAATGCATTAGAAGGAATATAAATGAAACAAATCTCCCTTATTGGCTGCATAGTAGGGAGACTATTCCCACTTTAGAATCAATGAAGAAACAAATAAAATATTAATAACTACCACAAAACATTGGAACATGGTTTGAATTTATGCAGAATCACCTAATCTCATTGGCTGCGAGCAACAAGCAAGTTAAAATATTTGTTAGAGGTGAAAACAATAATACCCTTCAATTACTAATAAATAGCCTCTACTTTTCACACAATTGAGCTCACTTATAGCCTATTATTATTATTATTATTATTATTATTATTATTATTATTATTATTATTATTATTATTATTATTATTATTATTATAATATATCGATCAAATTTCATCATAAATTGTGGCAAATCTATGTTATAAGAAAAAATCCAAATTGAATTTCAAATCAAATATTGTGATCAAACAACAATAACTAATGAGGGCTATGAAGTGGATTTAATACATGCTAATGCAAATTCTATATAGGTTGATCTATGAAGTGTATTTAATACCTGCTAATGCAAATTGTATATAGGTTGATCTGTTAGAAACAATTGTTTGATAGTGATACTACAGTCACTGTATGAATAGTATTGAATAACAATTTTGTATTTCGACCTTGTAGATTATGTGTAATGATAATACAATTTGTGCAAGATCGTAAGCTCTTATTTTTAGTATCTAATGCAAAACATCCATTATCTACAAATAATATAACAGTAAAATTACCTTTCCAAGCAGGGGTTGCAACTTAATAATGAACAATGGTATATGGAAAAGAACATTATAGTTAAATCAAATCTAATGATTTTCTAGTGGAATTATTGACTAAAGAAATAGTGAGTTGAAATGTTGTGGTTGTCCATGCACAGACTCAAGGTGCAACTAGTGCTTCTTATGACTTGTCATTATCAAAATCTAAATCAATATGAAATGATCAAAAAAATATTATTAAAGATCAACTGTATGCTAAATAATTTAATCATAGAATGTAATTTTACCTAATCTAACACTCAGATACCCTCTATTGTATTACCATTAAACACTTTAGGATACAACTAGTACATTCATACTTATGGCTATGGGTTCTTAAGAAAAGAACCAAATAGGGGTCTTTAGGGCTAAAGTTATATGCAAAAGTAAAACACTTGTTTGATTGGGGGTTTGATCATAGTAGAGCAAATTTATAGCTACCCAGTTCAATCTTCCATCACCCATAATAGGGTTAGAAAAAAAACCATTTGAACAAGGAAAATACAAAAATTATTTATTAAATTTTTTAAAATAAAAAGAATAAAATTAAAGCCTAAAACCCACAAATTATCACCTATTTCCTTGAGCCAAACAATCAAGGGAAATAAAATGTGCACAAGCATTTACATGATTTCAAATTAATAAACATCTAATTCATCTCTCATGGAAAAAATTATAGGGAAAAAAAATATGGGAAAAATATGAAGAAAATAGGAAATTCAGTTTATTCCATTGCATACTCAAACTACGAACATGGAGAAGAAAATCTATAATAATATCTAAAAAGGTATGCAATCAAAAACTTATAATTAATAATATCTAAGATTATAATTATTTATTTAAAAAACTTAATTTCATAAGTACCCAGTGTATGCAATCAAAACTGCATCATGTCTATTAATCAATCCTAACTCAGAGAAGTTAAAGCATACCTACACTTACGATTGGGGATACACTTGTTAAGCAAAATCATGACCAATATGAGGATCTGCTAGACCCGATTAGGGAATCACATGTCACAACACATCATGTTAGGAATCCAAAGCCTACAATTTAATATAACCACACAACAACCCTAATGGAGTCCTAAGGTTTAAAGCATTCACTTATTCTAATAACAAGAAAGTAAAATCTAATCTAGTACACACCAAATATTGTGACACAAAGTGGGGGTTAGAAACAATAATTCAAACATGTATAGGTAACTTCAATTAAAGTAAGTATGAGTAACACCCATATACATAGAATATGAAAGATAGTATTATTCAAACCAACACTTATGCTACTTCTATCCACTGAAGAGAGGAAAATAAAGTTAGAATATACTAATCTAAATATGAACCCATCAATACTCAATCTCTCCCTTGGCCAAATGGTATTTTCAAGAGGATGTTGTGGTTTCTAAGGATCACTAGGAAAGGCCAAAGTATCCAAGACTTATCCACAAGACTAGATTATCCATATAAGAAACCTAAGCTAAGTCTCCTCAAGTAGAATGTTGGAAGATCAAATTATGAAGAAGCATGAGTGAATAATAACTCATGATTGCATATATGAATAATTATTGAAATGGTCTTATATTTATAGGCAAATCTTACCCTAAATCTTTTCAGGAACATCGACTATATAGGGTCAACCTAGTCAATCTAGTGTGTTTTTTAGGGACAATTTACTAAGTTTGAGCTAGGTTGGACAAAGGGATAACATGTTATGAAAGTAAAGAGTACCCTTGAACTGTATTAGGTCGACCCAATACAACTAACTATCCAAAAGGAGTTTAAGACAAGAAAGGATGGATGAAAAGAGGAAAAGATTAGAGGAATACTCAAGGGAGGAGAAATAGTTTAGGAAAACATTTTGGTATATGGTTGGATTGGTAATAATGTGGTAAAAAAGTACAACAATACTGTGAAGCACCAAAGGTCTGCCCACCCCTTTCTTGGTACACCTCCTAGGGCATCCACTCAGAGAGATTGAGTATTAATGGATTCCTTCAAGATGTAAAGCATTAGTATTTAGTAAAAGTTTAAATATATTATGTGTATATATATGCCCCACTCAAATCTCATCATGTGTCACTAAGGTGTAACAGGGGATGGTGCTTCAAGAAAGAATATAGTAACACATACTGCTAATGCTAAAAAAAAGTTGTAGTAGTTTAAAGCAAAAATAACTAAAAGTAAATGATTGAAAAGGGAAATTAATCTTTAAAAAAAGTAAATAACTAAAAAATATATTTAATGCCTACCTTAACTTACCTTTATCATAAGATGGTTGTCTATTGTGTTGTTAGTTTTGATTGTGTAGGGTGCAGAGATTGCTTTCAACAAATGCAAGAATATAAAACTAAAGAACAAAAACAAACAAATGTAATAAAAGATAAGATATCTAGTGCTATGAGGACAAGACGTACTTGGTAATTTTTTGTAATATGGGGTGATATGTGGTATGTTAGACTTAATGACCAAGTCAAACAACAAGATTAAATCAAGTAAACAAAAAAACAAATATACTAAAGATTAAAAAACTCAAATAAGTTATCCTCAAGTAAGAAAGGCAAACTCAACAAATCAAACAAAGGATATATATATCAAATAGTATGGTAAAACAAAAATAAATAGATGGTAAAAAATGAAATAGAATGATAAAACAACACTAATGAGTGAGTAGTAACAATCCACATCTCAATAATCAATGGAAAAAAGATGCATAAAGGGGAAATTAACATTGTCGAGCAAGAAGTAATAAGTCAACCACACTCAATAATGAAAAAAGGGTATGAAATTAAGTGTTCATAACAGAAAGATAGAAAATTCATGATAAATGGTAAAAATAAAGTAAAGTAAGTGTAAGAACGTAAATGTTTGGTGTAAAGAAAGAAGTAATCCAGAGTTGCTCAAACATATTATTTCTCTATAAAGATAGATAAAAATAAAACAAAAGTAGTGATAGCATGATGTTAAATGATGAAGAAGAAGGAATTAAATAACAAGGGAAGATAGATTTGAAATCATAATTTGTCTATGAAGGGGGGAAATAAAATGGGTAGAGGGGAGAATGAAGGATAAATCAAGGTAGAGAAACTTTTTGTCGAAGTCAAGACACTCAAATTAGGTTTGTCAAAATAAGAGGACTTTTGACCTTAAGGACTATGAAGAACTTCTCCTAGTTGCACAAGTCTTAGGTCAGGAAATGAAAGCTATAGATTATCCCATGAAGCCTAAATTCATGAAAAGTAAAATTGACTTATCTCTCAATAATGTGTTCCCCATTCTTTAGGATGCCTTATAGAGTTGTCGATCTACTGTGCAGATTGGGTATTTGCATTTGAAATTAGGTAGCACCATAGAGTTTTTTGAATTCTCCTAATCTAATCTACTAGCGTACCACACCCAAACAACCTCATCTCTATGTGAGGGTAACTGTGAAGTCTGAGATTTGATTAGAGATAAGATATGTGCTTAGAATCACATCTTTTAGTGTGAATTTGATTTTTGATATTTATATGTTGCCTTTTAGATATCATTTCTTTTTATTTTAAAATGATTTGGATTTTAACTTTATTGATGGATTGTTCAAATCCTCCTCCATATGGATTTGGAAAACCAAACATGAGTTCTAAAGATGAATTTCATTTGAATACTTTGGATAAAGTTGCTAAGAGAAATAAAATCAAAGAGCATGGGGTTTAAGAGTCTCATAAATCTATGTGAAGTAAAAGTGTTATCTAGAATTCTACCATGTTTTATCCTATGTGTAGATGAAAGGAAGGGGAAATCAAGAGGCATGATACATGGAATAATTTTAATTGCTTCAAATCACAAAAAATGTGACAAAGGGAAAAAAGTGATATAATGACAGTAAAATGTGATTTTTTATCATAACAATAAGGGAAATGGAGGAAAGCATGCTAACATAGATTGTTATGCAGATTCCATCTAGTAAAAGAAGTAAAAAAATAAAGTCGAGAACAAGGATTAAGAAAATGAAAAGGTGGTAATTTTATGAGGACTTGGTCCTATCTGCAGTCTTACAAAGTAACTCATAAAAGAGATACCCATGAAGGTGCTGACAAGCAAGAGAAAATCAAAGAGAGGTAAGCAAAGAATGGTAGTATTTTTTGAGGGATGTTAAGTCCTATCCATGGTCTTAAAAATCCACTCACAAAATAAAAATGCAATGGATGCCATATAAATTATCAAGCAGCAATAATGAAAAAGAAAAATAGATAAAAAATGGTAGTTTTATGAGGAATGTCAGGTCCTAACTACAGTCTTAGAAAGTAACTCATAAAAAAAAAATCTAAGGGGTATGAAAAATTTAAAAAAAAATTATAAGATAAAGAAGACTATGGTACATCAAGAAACCAAAAGACCAAAAGGGAGTCCTAAATTTTTCTGAAAGAAAGAAAATTGTTGTAGAGGGAGAGACCCATCCTTAAGTAACCTATGAAAATTGTTAGATAGATATAGATAGAAAAAGTGACAATAAGTAAATGTTTAGGCAAATTAAATTTTAAGGAATTGAGCATTGGTAGGCTCTTTGAAAATATGGCCTTCATTGGTTTGAAGACAATAAGTGCTTAGACCAAGAATGCCTTTAACTAAATATGAGCCCCTCCATTTTTGGGTATATTTACCTTATTTATCATCGGTGTAATCTAATTTAAGGACATGATCACCAACATTAAAAGTACAAATATTAACACATTTTTTATGTTATCTATTGATGAAAACCTTGTATTGGTGGTTACGTTTCAAGGTATAAAGATGATGTTCATCAAGAAGATCAATGGCATGAAGGTGAGCTTCATACAATTCTTCATCAAGAATAATTCCATGAAGTGATATACAAAGAGAGGGAAGTTCAAATTCTAAAGGAAGAACCGACTTAGAACCATAGACTAGAGAAAATGGAGTTGCCCCAATGGCGCTACATACACTAGTCTAATAGGCCCAAAGTGTAATGTAAAGATGAATATGCCAATTTATATAGGTTTCATGAAATGTCTTTTAGAATACTTTTTTGAAAATTTTACTAGTGACCTCAGCTTGACCATTGTATTATGGATGATAAGGCGTGCAAAACATATGATTGATTTTGAATTGGTTGTAAAGTTATTTAACATGTTTATTTTGAAATTACCAACATTTTTTGAAATGATGGTATGGGGAATGCCAAAGAGGCAAACAATTTAGTTAAGAATAAATTTGGAATTGGTATGATTAGGAACATTAATGAGGGGCATGAATTTTACCCACTTGGTAAAATATTTAGTAGCAGTGATGATAAATACATGCCCATCTTGGGATTGAGGAAGTTTACCAATGAGATTGAATCCCCATGTGGAAAATGGCCAAAGAGATTCAATAGTTTGAATTTTTAAAGGAGATGAATGGATAAGATCATCATGAAGCTGAAAAGGAGTACACTTTTTAGCATATTCAACTCCATCCATTTCAAGAGTAGGCCAAAACTAACCCATGCATAAGTATTTACATGTTGTATTATGTATTTTAAAGTAACCACCACAAATGCCTCCATGTTCTTGTTCAAGAAGAGGAGAGACCTCATCTTATATGTCACAATAGAGCAAGGTACCTTCAGCATTGTGATAGGAAAGGATGTTGTGTTGAAATACATACATGAAAGATTGTTTATGAATACATGTATTTTCATAACAGTATAAATTAGGAGGATAAGTTTGGTGTTATAATAATTAAATTATGTCTTTAGACCAAGGGATTTGTCTAATTGTAATATCCTCAATATGAAAAATGAGTGAATATGATGGTTAATTTGAAGACAGAGATTTTCTTATTTGTATAAGAAAAGAAAGATCAATAATAAATTGATATATATGAAATAGAGAAGCTAAAGAGGCAAGGGAATCAACAATGGAATTTTGATCTCTAGGAATAGGATCAATAGTGAAAGACATAAAATACTTAGCAAGAGTAGTTGTGATTTGATGATAGGTAATAAGATTTTCATTTTTACATTGATAATCACCACTAAATTGATGGAAAATAAGCTGAGAGTCACCTAAAGTATGAAGGTATTGAATATCTAAATCAAGAGTAGCTCTCATTTATAAGATAAGAGCTTCATACTCAGCCATATTATTGGTGATATCAAAGGTGAAACAAAAAGCTAAAGGAATGATTTTACTATGAGGACTTGTGAGAATGCAACTTGCTCCAGCTCCTTGAAGGTATTTAGCACCATCACAGTGAAGGTTCTAAATATCCTCATGTAAATAAACATTGATTTCAGGGATCTCCATGATAACTACCTTTAGTTGAGTAGTATTAGAGGGAGTATAAGATTCTTTAAGTTGATTGGCCTCAAGATCTGTAGTAAAGCTATAAAAATAATTTTTAAGATAGATAGTTTCATTAAGACCTTCAATGTAAAGGATATTGTCATTGGGAAGGTCATCTTGAAGGAAAGGAGTGGATGAAATGGGAAAAATGTTGAATACCCATTCAAAATAACCCACTAGTCTTGATTTATTTATCATCGACTAATTTGATGATTTCCTTATTATGTAAGGTTGAAATTTCAGGCAAAAAATTTTGTTGCTTTTGATGCATAGGCTTGGCATCTAGATAATTAATGATATTATGTACCACAATGCTAGTGTCAATGTCGAGTATGTCTTCATAGGACCAAGTGAAATCTTCACAATATTTGTCAAAAAATAAGCCAAAATTATCAACTTTAGTAGGTCAAAGATCTTGAGAAAATGTAATCGATCGAGGACAAGATGGGGTACCATATTTTATGTGATTAGTTTCTTTGATAATCATGGTATTGTTATCTTAAAATTGGCATTAGGCAAAGATGAAATTGGATTTATTTTAGGATCAATTCTAGAAATGAAGTTGTTTAAGTAAGGAGTTTTAGTTTTAAAATTTCTAAGTTTATGATGTTGTCAAGGAAGTTGAGGTTCCCAAGCATGAAGTAACTCAGGAATAGCTTTGTCATTAGCAAAGGTAAGAAGAGGAACATAATATTTGACATCTACTTCAATATCAATAATTTCATTTTCATGGTTATCATACTTAAAATGAATCTGACGGACATCAGTTTCCTTGGCATAAAGTGTAATTTTAGTAGAAAAAGAAGTAGATGGAATAGAAAATATTATCAGTAGATTGAATGATGAGGGAAGGATTGGATGTAATGATTGGATCCAAAGGTGTACAAGCTTTTGGATATTCAAAAGTTATAATTTGTTCTACCACCCAAGGAGTACCAATAAGAGGAGGATTGATAGGAAGTACATGACCCTCAAGATCATAGGTACGCTCCACAAAAAAGATATGCACACCCTAATTGAAATCATGGATTTGGTCTAAAGTTTTTTGGTAATGTTGGACATCCAAGTCTCTAGATTGAGCTTGGGACATGATATACTTGTCATCATATGTTGGATAAATCATACAATCTTGACATTCAGGGGGAGTTTCAGAAGGTGAAATCCCAATATTGATGAATGTATGAAGGAAGACAATGAGAAGATCTTGAAATAATTTAGCCACTCCAAAATCATTACAAGTGAAGGAATCTTCTTTTAAATAAGGATCCTCAGCATTACATAGAGGGGGGAAGTCAGTAATCTCATTAATAAGAGGATTAGTACTGTCTCTTTGTAATAGAGAGGGAAGAAGCCATTGTAAAATATAAGGGAAACTTGGTATTATTGTAAGTGTGTTATAATTCATTGGGCTCGTCATCATCAAAATTTGATTAGGTAATGAACTCAGGTAAAGGAGCATTGTTAATTTTAGAATTTATAGGAATATAATATTAAGGTTTAAGATTAGGAAGCTAAATGCTCCATGGATTGGGATCAACTACATGCTTGTAATATTTTCCATTGTGTAATAAATTGATACATTGACTAATAGAAGAAGCAATGACCCTCATTCTATGGTCCATGGATGACTAAGGAGGATATTGTAAGATAAACAAACATCAAGGACCATAAGCTTGGTTCAAACAGTCTTAGGTCCTATGGTTAAAGGAAGCCAAATAAAACCAAGAGGACTTTGATTATTTTTATCTAAACCATGACAAGTAAGATGAGTTTGCTTGAGATGATCCTTGGTATAACCAAGTTATTGTATAAGACACAAGGATGTAACATTAATACCACAACCTTCATCAACTAAGACTTTTCAGATAAAGGTGGTATTAATGGATATTTTATTAAAGAGTGGTAGATCATCATCATAAAAAATAATAATCATATCCTCTTCAAGAAACTCTATAGAAGGCTTGGAAGAAGGACACAAGGTTTCAATGGTATTGACATTAGTAGGTTGAGAATCATTAGAAGGTGGCTCTTTATCGATGGAGGATGGATCTTCAATTTATTGAAGTTGTTTCATAAGGAATTTATGGTGATAGAATGAAGGGAAACCATCTCCATAAGAGGAATTTTACAAGGCATAGAGTTAACTTCTTCAATAAAATTCCAATGAGATTTAGAAGAACCAGCATGAGCTTTAGAAGGTACATATTTAGTTAGAGGATTGGAAGAAGGAAGTTATTCCTCAGGTTATTCCAAGTCAACATTAGAGGTGGTAGTATCTTTAAGAAGTTTTTCTTCTAAAGATGGATTTTTAGACCTGGTAATGGGATCTTTGTGAGGTAGTTTATGATTATAATTAACCTTGGTAGTGTTGACATATCGAGATTTGTTATAATATTTTTTGTAATCAGCATCAATGAAATAGACATCTTTGACATTTGTGTGATTATTAGAAGAATATATTTGGTTATTGGAGTTAGAAGCTTTGAAATTTTATAATTTTTGCAATGTAGTAGTGTATTATTGATGATGAAGATTGATCATAGCTTCATGACTGTATGAACCACCAAGCATATAGGAGACAACAAATTTATTGATCCCTCTATAAGATTCATGAGAGTGCCTAATGTCAGAATGGAACAGACAAAATAGATTAGATTCATACTACTTAGGATGAGCATTGGGATAGATGAAAGGTTTTGAAGGTGGTAAGAATTATTTCATTTGCTAAACTGAAAGAGGTGTATGGGAAGGTGAAGGAATATCAATTTTTTTAACTCCTTATTTATTTTGTAGAGCATTACTATAAATAATATTATATATTTGGAAAGATCCTTTAAGGAGATTAGGATTAGGTTTGAATTGCTTCATAAGAAAGTCTTGACATTTATCTTTATCAGGAGCTTCATTAAGTGTGTGAGGAGAAAAGGTTTAAAAATTATATTGGAGAGTGGCAATCAAAGTAGTGATAAATTTTTTGAATAAGTTATCATCAATCATATTATGATCAGCTTTACGAGCTAAATATTTCAATTTTTTGATAAAGTCATGCGATGATTCAATGGGAGATTGTAAAGCATTGATGAAGTAGCTAAGATAATTTTGAGGAAGATCATTATGTTGAACCTCTTTAACAAAATGATTAACCAAATATCCAAGCTTCAAAATAGAATATTGGGGTAGTTGATTATACCATTTTAATACATCATCAATAATAATTTTTACTAAGATTTTAGTAGTGGTGAATGTATTAGTTTGGATCCACTCTTTGTAAAGGTTTCCAAAGCCTTTAAGAAATGAAGTGAGGTATTTAGTCCCATCATATTTGATAGTTAGAGATATGTTACCAACATCAATGGAAATAATGAAGGGATACAAAGGATTATTTTGAATGGTTGAAGAATCTTGTTATTCATTATGGGTTGAAGAATAACATTACCTGAGGCATCCCTAAGAGGTGGAGGAATATAATTAGGATTGGCTTGAGGATGAATAGTTGGAGGATGGTTAGCCACATTTATTAGGTGTTGTTGAAGTTGCATCATTTGGTTAGTATTATGATTTTGAATAATGTTAATTTGATAAATGACTTGAGCTAAAATTTGGGTTGTATCAGGAGCCGGTTAGTGTTTGTAGGGACACTCCACATATTGGTATTAGGGGGAGGACTACTAGAAGAAGGATTACTAGTAGGATTGTTAAGTAAACTTGTATTGATCACTCCCACATTAGTTTCAAGATTTTTAGAAGTTTATTAGTGAATATAGAAAAGATCATATCCATCAATTTCATCTTGAAGTGTTATTTGCATTATGTTATAGTTCATGGATGAAGAAGGAGAAGAGGTGTCCCAAGAGTGATGGTGCTCTTGGGAGGAAAAGAGAGGAAGAAATGAACATCCCGTATGGTATTTAAATGTATTAAATGAATCTAAAATGATTCTAATAGGATATTTCATTCTAATGGAAGAGAGATGATAATAATACAAATTTGGAAGGATAAGGAATTAGATTGACAAACAAGGAAATTAGAATATAATACAGGGTTGACTAGGTCAATATATTACAAAAAATGCCTATTAACTATACAAGGTCAAATGGATCAATACATTACAATGAACAAAGGTAGGAAAAAGATGGAAAATGAGTTACAAATTGTAAAGGGTCAAATGGGTCGATCCAATATAGTGAACAGGGGATGAAAAAGATATAAGGTCAACTGCATCAATTTAGTACAGTAGATAGGGAGAAAGATAAAGATGATAAAAATTATGAATTAAAATAAGATAATTTTTGCATCTAGTCTAGGAAATTAAGCACTAAAAGAAAACAAATAGTTAATTAAATTAATCTTGGAAAATATAATTCAGGAACACAAAATAAAAATTTGCACTAATGTTGGCTAATGCAAGTTTTTTTATACACATATTTGAATAAAGAGCAAGCAAATAACTTTAAAATTAAATCTAACTAATTTTTCAACCTGATAGTTAAATAAGGTACTAGATAGTAATCTAAAGATGGTTTTAAGTAGTTTGGACTAAAAGGACTATAGTGGTAATGATACAAGATTGGTATTGGGACCTATCCCCTCACTTCACACACCATAATGATAAGGTTTTTAGGTGCTTATCCAAGATATACCATTAACCATGCTTTATACTTGACCAAAGTATCATGTCAGCTTCCCCCTTGGTGATGAAATCCAACTAGATTGGCTTAGGGTAGACAAAATGTTAGAGTGATTATTTATGTTTTTGTGATTTGGTCATGTGTGCATAAAATAAAAATAGTGAAACTAAGTGATTAATTAATAATACTCTAATTAGACTATGTGAAATATTATAAGCATGAAAATAATAGGAAAAGAAACTGTGAATTAATTACTAAGAGATATAAGGTTAATTTCAATTTTGAAACAAGGTATTGTCTTAACACTATATGCAAAAAATACAAAATAGGGTCAAATATATACTATGGAAGCAAAGTCTAAAAATAAACTAAGTCAACAATGTCAATCCAATTATTTGAGATAACACACAAAGCATAGAACTATATAGAATGTGTCAATCCAGTTGACTACGCAAGGGTAGTTTTAAAGACTACAAATAACCTTTGATTTCTTCTTTGTTTATTTATTTATATCATAAGTGTCAATCTAGTTGATTTCATCTTTGTTTATGTAGGTTTTATACATACTAAATAACCTTAAGAGGTAGTCTCTTATATTTTAGAATCTATGAAGAGTTCACTCCAAGGCATGAGTTGCAGGGTAGTAAATTTTACAAATAACTTACTAGTGGAATAATAATGAGTAGAGCAATTATTTACCCTGAATAATTTAGACATGATATGAATCTAGGTTTACTTCATATGGATGGATAGATGATGGATCTAACCTAAACTAGGTTTGATAGAAAAAAACTCAAAAGAATAAAATATAGGGAAAAAAATAAGGTATGTGGACTAAACAAGATGAAAATTTTCAAAGTTGGATCTTAAATTAGGAGTTGGATAAAAATTCAAGAACCAATGTTTGTTACAAGCTACTATAAGCACACAAACAATCAAACATAGTTGACACTCTAATGGAATAAGTATACAAAAAAAATTAGCATATATAATCAAAGTTTTATATGTATTTGTGAGATTAAAATTACACATCTATAAAAGGAGATTATGATTATAACATAAAAGACATTAAAATTACCAATAGTACAATATGAATAATTGTACTAAAATAAAACTCATGCATAATTAAAAAACTAAGATACTATTGTGATGGAACTTCTTGTAAGATTCATAAGTTTTAGGGAAGAATAAAATTTACACAATATGACCAATTGCAGAACAATTTCTTATTAATCTTAAACATCAAAACTATTACCACAATTATAAGCATGCTCTCCTCTTTCCAAATATATGATTTTTATAAATTTTGGACTATTTTATTGTTTTAATATATGTTAATTTCTAACTATATATTTCTGAGGCCACTGCATGTCATAAATATATACATGTCTATATATTTTTGTGTATCTTTTTTTTTCTGATCTAATTAAAAAATATATTATATGGTTACAAACTAGGCCTAATTCTACATACATTCCAAAAGACTATTTTTTATTTTTTTTTAGGCAGTTATAGGGGACTACATTATCGTCTATCCATTTTTTTTTCAATTTTCAAGATCTATTCACTTTTAAAAAAAAAAAAAAAAAAACAAAGATTGAAAAATTATAAAAAAATATACTCTAAAAACTAAATGATCTTATCTAAAGATTCACTAAATTGTTTTAAACAATATTAAACAATGCTAAAAAAATTGGGGGCCATATGGTCAAGTATTTACTCTATTTTTATATTAAAAATATGGGATTTTATATTCAAAATTTAGATGTTTAACCTAGTTTTATATATATATATATATTAAATGTGTTTTAAAAACTAGACTCAAAATGTCACAATTCATGTTCTTACATCATATTCAAATTTTGAGTGTTATCCATCTCAAATTATCTAGATAAGTTCACATTTCTTAATTTTTAGGGAAATCATGTCCATGAGTAGGCCCCTTTTTGTACCCAACTTTATGCACTTACCATATCCTTTTATAAGCTTTTATTTTTTAAAATAATAGTTATATTAGTATGTTCTAAAAATAAACATTGTTTTAGGAACATTTTTCAAATTAGTAAAGTGGATGATGCTTCTTATTATAATTGTGAATGATCAAGATTGAATTATGTAACTCGTTATTATTTGATATTCTCCCATGTCATTGATAAATAATTTTTATTTATTTTTCTTTTATAAATGATTAGATATGTGCTGAAGTATTTTCCTTATCTAGTTTAAATTGGTTGTATCTAGTTAGAACACTTAATGTATTAAATTATTTGTGATCATTATGTTGATATATATTTTAAAATGACAATTATGGGAAGTGGTGGGTCACAATAATTTTTAGCGCATTTTAATTAATAAACTATATTAAATTTAATGTCTATTTGATCATCATAAAAGGATATTTCTTAAAGTTTCGATGTATCATCAATCAACAAAGAATTGTGAAAAAAAATATGAAATTACATTAATATCTATTAACATTTTTTAAATAAATTTATTTAAAATATTTGTTCTGGTTAATATACTTTCACATTCTAAATGAACAACAAGTCGGATGTACCACTTTATGGTATATAAGTGGCACTATGGTATATAAGGTAGGGCACTATACCTTCCACTAAAAGTAATGATTTTATCTTTCCAACCAATCAAATTATATGATTTAAATATTATTATGCAAATAATATAATTTTATTTGTAATAATTTGGAATATTCCTTAGGTTGATTTTAGTGAATATTCCATTTAATTCATAATGATTGGATGAAATTCTGCTACACTAACATAAAACTTTCTAGATTACATTACACTCTAATACTTGGTAAGTTTTTATTTTTATTTTTTACTTTTTTTTTGCTATCATTCTCTTGGGTATTTTTTGAAACATTACTCTAACTCACTGCTAAGTTACTACTTTTTGTGTCTACTAAACACTTAATGAATTTTCACTTATACAATTTTTAGAATATCCATCTAACACCATCAAACTTTTTATTTGGTATGGCCTCTATTTCTTATCAATATTACAATCCCACTTCAATTTATTAGCGCTATAAACAAATTTGCATTAAATTCTCGAACTTGTGTGAATCTTTAGTATGGATGAGGGTTTATTAACTATGGAAAGGGCATCAATAATTGGGACATATTATCCCATATACCTAATACTAATAACTTTTTTATTCTTTTCATATTATTTCTATTTAATGAAAATGTGTTACCCCATTAAGAATTATAATTTTAGGAAATATTAAGTATCTAATCAATGGGGATATCACAAATGATCAATATAAATGATATAAATTATGATATCAAACCCAAACTATTTAACTTGATTCTAAGTTTAAGTTTATGCTAATTTATTGTTTACTATATATTTGATAGATATGATAAAAAAAAAAAAAAAAAAAACTATACATTCTCTTTTTCTAAATCTCTATTTTTCGTGCACTTCTTCAACATAGTCTAGACACTAAAACAACTATATAATCCTTAGTTTTGAGCATATGGTTTCACTTTCAAATATCTTGGCATCCAAATTTGAGGTCATGCCTATAAAAATGCTATGTTTGTTAAGATTTTAGATAATACTAAAGATAGACTACATAAATGGACACACTAACAACAAGACTAGTACTACAAGTAATCCTAATAAATTAAATTATGCTCTTCATGGCATCAAATGGTTGTATCCAAAAATTTGATCAAATTTGTAGAATTTTTATTTTTTAGTAGCGATACAGGAAAATCCAAAATGACATCTTGTAAATTTGGAAACTATTTTAATGTAATGCAATGTCTAATTATTAGGATACTAGACCTACAGACATATAATCATCCTATCTTTTTAAATAAAAAATCTCATTTATCCTATTAAAATTGTAGTAAGATGTGGAAATAATCTCATAAATTGGAGTGGAGCTAGCTAGTTTTCCATTGCTTCGTTGCATATTATTACTCATAAGTAATGTCTATATAATTATATATCAAAATTGATTTCATTAAATTTTTATAATTACATAGAGAATAATAGATAGTACACCTTCTTGAATTATACAATCAGAGCCAAAGATGACCAAGGGCATGTTTTCAACAACAACATTTTTAGAAAGGGATGACTTTTGGAGATATTACAAGTGATATACGTTATTTTTAGTAATAAGATTGTGAATATCCTTTGCACAATTTTTAAAAGGGGGAAATTTTCTAGTGATAATATTTGTAACATACTTTGCTTTATTTATTAAGGCTGGAAATTTCTTTTAAAGGTTTTCATTGGAAAGAAAATAATTGAAAGTTCATTATTTGTTTTTCCTTAGATTTTGGGAAATGGTTGGAAAGTAATTAAATCATAACCTATTAGATATATAATTAATTTACGATAATATTTGTTAACTCTAGTAACCCTAACTATTTTAGAGGGCAGGGGAACAATCAACCTTCTTAGATTTAAATACTAAAATGATCTGATAAATGAGCTTATATGCAAAGGATTCCATCTTTTCATTTTCTCATAGTTTAGAAATTGTAATTCACATTATTAATTATGGTGTATAAGAGGATTTTTCCATGATTTGGGATGTGATATATGATAGGGATCTAACTATTTGTGACTCTTTCTCACTATGGCATTCCAAAATTATTAGAATACCAATATGGGAGTTTGTTAAATTCATTCTTTACATAACATCCTATGTTATGTTATGATTTTCTTTGTGTTTTCTTCTGTAATATATATTAAACTCATTCACATAGGAAAAAAAATCACTTCTATAGAAATGATTTTACATAGTATGTAGAATCATGTTTCAGAATGTTTAGTAATAGAGTGAAATATTAGACCACTTTCAAAGAGGCAAACATCTTCATAATGAAGGGGTGTGACATGGGAGTATCCTCAATGTAGATGATCAAACCCGTTTGGGAGCTACAATGTAGGAAACTCTTCAATAAAGCCTTACATTAATATACACAATGGGTTGTGTGCCCATGTTGATGAGGTGGATATTGCAGATTATAATATCAAGTGGAATGTAATTTAAGAATAAATTTGAATACTTATTGTGCATCTAGGTAGGATAGGTAGGAATAATGATATATTGTATGAAATAAAAAATTAAGAAATTTTGGGTAGCTTAAATGTCATTTATTCCATTAGCTATTACAATATCTATCACTCTTAAATTTTGGCTAAAACACTCAAATTTATCCTTCACTTATACCATCATGAAGATATGTATTAGCTGATCTTTAGATCTATATAATGCTAATTCGATTTCACCATTTTCAACCAATTCTCTTATGAAGTGATAATGAATCTTTATATGCTTTCTTCATCTATGAAAGACTATATTTTTGTAAAGGCTATTAAGATATATTATCATAATATATGATTTTATCATATATTTATTCCTTCTTAAAATCTGATAAGACTCTCCTAAGATAAATATCTTGACATGCTACTACACTTGTTGTAATGTGTTAACATTCGGTTGTGGAAAGAGAAAATATGGGTTACTTCTTGGATTTCCAAGAAATGACCATTAAAACCATGTGAAAAACATAACATGATGTGATTTATTTTCATCTACACTACCTTCCCAATCACTAATTTATATCTAACTAAATAAAAATCACTTGATGTAGTATAAAGGATGCCATAGTTCTTGGTTCTATTGACATATCCTAGAATTATCTTACATAATTGCCAATGTGTATCCTTTGGTGTTTCCATAAATCTAGAAATCAAACTTAATGCATACACTATATTAGGCCTAGATGTTCTTGAATACATGAGACTACTACCATGCTCTTATATAAAGTTAAATTCACCTCATTGATGCAATCTTCTTTACTCAATTTGAGACCTATTGTAGTTGGTGTTGGTTCAGGCTTGGTTTTCAATATTTTGAACCTCTTTAATATTTGTGAAGCATACTTAGACTTAGAGATCAATATTCCATGATCCATTTATTTTACTTATATACCAAGAAAATACATTACCAAATTCAAGTTTGTCATTTCAAATTGCCTTTCCATTGTTTCTTTGAATTCAATAATAAAAGAATTATCATTTTAGGTGAGAATATTAAATAATTTATATATAACACCACAATAAAATCTTGCCATGGTTCTCCTTGATGTAAAGTCTAGGCTCACTACTAATTTTGCTAAAATCATTGGTAGTAAAGTATGAATTAATTATGTTGTGCCAAGTCCCTAGTTCTTTCTTAAGCCTATAGAGTGTTTTCTTGAGCTTATACACCTTGGTTTTTTCTTGGTATTTTATATTCAGGTGGTTGATCAACATAGACTTATTCTTTGATTAATCCATTCTAAAAGGCATATTTCACATCCATTTAATATACTTTCTATTTATGTTGGGAAGTTATTGCTAGGATAACCTCTATCATTTCCATTCTTGTGATAGGAACATAAGTTGCATCATAGTCTCTACCATCTTTCTATTTTTATCCCTTAACAATTAATCTTATTTCATACCTATCAATTTTTCCTTCTATTATTATCTTGGCCTTTTAGACCTACTTCACTCCAACCACTTGTTTACCCTTGGATAAATCAACTAATTCCCATCTCTTGTTTCTTTCTATTCCAAATATTTCCTCATCCATGGATTTATAAAATTTATATTCTTTCACTACTTATTCAAAACATATAGGTTCATCTTGAAAAAATAAACCAAAATTTAAAATTTCATTAAGATCATCATAACTTGAGTCACCATAGATCTCCCTCAAGTTCCTTGTCTTTGTAGGCATAAGGGAAGCAAGAGTTAGATCTAAACTATTATTGGAGTTATTTGTATAAAGAGTATGTTGTGAAGGTGATGAAGGTGTTAATAATTGTTCACCTTGTTGATCTATGACTAGTTCAATTTGATCATCCTCATATCCATCATCCATGAGTATCATTTTTGAGATACCTGAGGCAATACCAATAGTGCCATTGCATGATTCATTCTCAATGAATTAGATATCTCTTCTAATCACAACCTTCTTTGTAACAGGGTTACAGAATATATATGCTTTATTTTCTTCACAATATCCAATATTTGTCATCAAATTTTTTCCTTTGGCACATGTGCATATTCTACACACCCAAATATTATTAGATGTCGATGCTATACTTTCTATTTTTACACACTTCTTCTGGAGTCCTATTTTGAATAACATTTTTTGAACACCTATTTAATAAATACACTTTTATTTATACATCTTCACCCCAATATTATTTTTAAGGTCCCTTATCTTTTAACATGCTTATAGCCATCCCTTGGATGGTCCTATTTTTCCTTGTTGCCATTCCATTTTGTTATGGAGTGTGTCTAGCTATGAATTGTTTTTCAATGCCTCCATTCTTTAAAAAAAATTATAATGCCTTAGAGACATACTCTTCCCCTCTGTTTGATCTTAGGATTTTGATGGAGTATCCACTTTATTTCTTGAAGGTTGCTTGATATACTACTACTATACTCTTGAGAGGATCAATTTGCATCTTAAGATGAGACATGAAATTCTTTGTCATTTTAATTATATCTATAATTTTCTTGCTTCCTTATTTATCAAGGATTGTGCACTCTCCCTTCTCCATCAAGAATCTATACCCTTTTTGAACTAACTATCGAATACTAAAGACATTTTGTTTTAGATAAATGGAGTATAATAGATGCCTTAGATTGCTTTCCTTTCACCTTGATTTATGTAGATAATGAGAGCCCCTCTACCAACAATAGGAAATTTTTCATTGCTCCCATCTTTATATCTGACTGAATATTTCTATCAATGGAGGAAAATAAGTTTTCATTACCACTCATGTGGTTACTACATGCACTATCCAAATACCATACCTCATCACTGCTATGCTCATTAACATTTCATACAATGAACATGTTTAAAAAATGTTCAATTTTACTTACATTCTCAATTAATAATTTTGCACTTTACCTTGATTGGTTATGTTGCCTATATTTATATTCACTATTAAAATGATCATATTTATGAAAATAATATCATTAAATATTACTTTTATCATTACTTTAATTTTAAGTACTACTCCTCTTCATGTCTTTGAAATATAATTGGGAGTTCCTTGCTCCTTGATTTTTTGAACTTGATCTAACATAGTATCATATTTTGCTTCCTCTACCTCTGAATCTTTTGCCTCTATTTTCTCTTCCTACCTTTGAATCTGGGCTGAGCCTTGAAGGTTTGCTATATGGAAAAAGGTTTGGATCTATTCAATCATTGTTCATGGGTTTGTAGAAAACCCATCAAATCATCCATTGTCATCCTTGAGAGTCTTTCCCTCCTCAATAGCTAAAATAATTGGATCATATCTATTGGGAAAACTCTTAAGGATATTTAAAACAATATTTTGGTCTTCTATAGTTCACCATTAGTTCTTAACTAATTTATTAAACTAGAGACTCTAGTATGAAACTCATAAATAGATTCACTATCATTCATTTAAAAGATTTAAAAAAATATCGTAAACGTTTGGAGTTTGACTAAATATACCTTATCAATACCTATGGAGGAATTTTGAAGGATCTCCCATGCTTATTTTGTGTGGTTTATTGCTACATTTCTTAGATATATGGCTTCTGCCATTTTTGTCTATATCAAACTTAATGCTTTCACATCCGTCCTCCTACTCTCCTTTAGTAGGTTCGTATGTGTATTTGTCAATGCATTATAGGTAGCTTGATCAGTTGCATATGTGAATCTGGTGACCACAAACTTCCATACATCATTCACTACTAATATCATCTTCATTTTATTTGACCAAATATCATAGTTTTGTCTGTCAAATGTTGGCAAATGCTACTAACCTTTACCCACTAATCTGATCATTCTATTTTTTTTTAGAATGTTTCTTAATTTTTTTCTATTCTATGGATTGATTGTCTATGAACTACTATTCTTTATGTCTCAAAAATTCCTTAGTTTGAATAAAGGTTATGACCTTCTTATAACTACAAAGATCGTTCCCACACCTTGCTTGGTAGCACTTTGTTCCTTCAATCTCACCTTTCCCACTTAGTTATTTATTCTTCCCTTCTTTCAATTTCTATGCTATTTTATATTTTACTTATTTTTTTTTAATAATATGGCAGCTTGGATAGTATTCTCATTAGCTACACCACTTTACATGGCTTTTGATATCTCCTTTCCTCAAACTATATCTTCTTTGGACTCCAATGGTAATTTATTTATGCACCCTTTTGATTTTACTATAGTTTGACCACAAATTGGTTTTAACATCTCTACCTCCACTCTAGTTGTACTACATCTCCTATGGTAGTGGAAATTTAAGAAAAGACTCCACTTTTTTTCATTTTATCTAGCTATAAATAACAACCTACCTAAGAAGGTGTTAACTTGGTATTCTTGTCCAATGATCAATTGCATACTCGCTTCCCTAGGATTTGATACCAATCTGAGATTAAAAAAAATAATGCAACACAACACACTGAGATGCTACAATGCGCAAAAAAACACAAAGATACTTCTCCTCAATTACACTTTGATTGCTTGATTGCTTTCTTATCTATAAATGGTTTACAAGTACCTATACTAAAAAAGGTCTTATTTAATAATTTTTAAAACCCACTGACCATGACATAGTAATAGAATTAAATATTTACCAAATCAAAAAATATGCCTTACAAACATTTAGTAATGGGTGGAGTAAATTACAAATTCCAACACCATTTGTGTCAAATCTATATGTAAAGCGTTATATCTTTTGAAAAACATTAGTTTTATTTGGATCTTCTAGATCCATTTTATGTAAGGAAGTGAGATACCATACCATTCATTTTTTTAAGAATATGAATGTACAATATGTATTGTTAACATAAAATAGTTTAAAAAAACATAACTTTTGATATTTTTAGACTCTAAAATATATGTATTATATCTAGTTATTTGTTTAGTAGGTTATATAATCTATTGTTATCTTTTCATCCTTATTATATATGTTTCCTCTTAAAAAGTGTGGTAAGATCAATCTTATGTTGATAAAATTTGGTTTTCTCATCAAGTTTCTGCCAAAGCTTCTATTACTCTCGTGTACCCAGTTCTCAACTACCATTGATTTAACAAACAAATTTACCTCTTCAATTATAATTTTCAAACCATTTCATCCTTTCATGGTACGAACATTTATCTTGAATTAAATATTTCATGTACCCCTTTACTGACCATCTCCTTTATTCATTCTGATTAGATAAGTAACAAATTGCCATAGTTCTCTCCTCCTAATAGTGGCATACCTATCTATCCTTCTAATAGTGTATGTATAGTAGTATACCTCTCTTTATGTATAGATTTTCTCTAATGTTAATATGTTTCCACTACTCTCTACTTGTAGAAAAAGGTATTCAACTTTTAAGCATAATATTTTGATCAAAATAATTTTTGAACTTTATCATGTTTTTATGTGCAATTTACATTGACACTTTACAAAACTATTATTTTCATTCATGTTTTATAAACTAGGTAATTATAATTTTTAAACTAACAGTGGTTAATGTTTGAATGCAAGAACATAGATTCATCAAAATGGGTTTCAACTTTCAATCCTATTCTCTTAATAAAAATAATTTTTAAACTTTCTCATTTTTTTATGTGGTGTTTATATTGACACTTATACAAAACTTTTATTTTTGTTCAAGTTTTATAAACTAATTAAATATAAAATTTAAACTAACAACAACTAATGTTTGAATGCAACAACTAACTAAAAATGTCATAAAAGACTTTGAAACTACTGATAAAATTATCATGATTCATAAAGAACTAAAATTAAACCTATTTAAATTTTATTTGTTCTAATTTTTAATATAGATTAAAATCAAAATATAAAGGGATTCGTAGCATTTTACAAGATCCACTAAAAATATCCATGTAGAAGATGACAAAAAAAAATATAAGCTTCCTATATATTTTTGTTTAACAAGGTATGTAACCCTAATGTCTTATATTCAAACTTATTCCCTCCACTATAGAATACGCATGCAATTGCTTTCCAAATTAAATGTATATAAAATTAATAAAGATGATGTCCGGTACATGATATTGACTCCAATGGTGTTTTTATACTATTTACTCTTAGGCTGAGCTAACCTTGCAAATTTACAATTTGCAAGGAAACTCGACTTTAAATAATTTACATTACAAAAGTAATTAAATTATTTTGTAAATAAAATCATCTCAAATTATTGTCTAACTCTATCGGATATTTTTAATAAGTAAGATAAACTATTTTTTATAATTATTATTTTTAATAAAATATATTTTTTATATTTAATTAATGTTCTTTTTACATTATTTGTTTTATGTAAATAAATTTATATTATTTTAATTAAATATATCAATAATTAAATTTAATATTAAAGAGTTATATATAAAATATTAGAATTCCAAACTACTTATTATAAGTTCTATTTTAAATTGTAAATGATACATCACAAAAAAATATTATGCATATGACATATTCAAATTACAGCGTGGTGTCAGTTTGAATATTTGTCATCACCAGGATGGCTGGGGGTCTCATACTCAGCCACAGACCAGTGGTTGGGGGATTCCCTTCCTACCAGAGACTAACATGACGGTTGGGACGCTTCACTGCCTTGGTCAGACAAGTTTCTAACGCTGGGTTTGGCCATTACCCTCCAGAGATCCACTAAAGAAGTCGGAAATGTTACTGAAGATAATATTGGTGGTTGGGAACCCCTTAATGACTATGAAGATCCACTTGCTAATGTGGGGTGGGGAGGAAAACCAGATAACCCCCCACCTCCCCCTCCTCCCACCTCTATATTCATGATGGTGGTTTAATTATGTATTTTCTTTACCCTTTTTTAGTTGGCATCATCTATAAGCTTCGTTGTACTTTCCCGTGGACATTAGACACAGTTTCACATGTGGGTGTGACTTCTCCACCCTTTTTTTGTATGATTAACTGTACTTTTTAATGGTTTATACTTTTAAATGGTTTAATATAAACGTTTTTCAATCAAAAAAATATTAATAATAATAATTACTACATTAACTCTTTTTTTTTTATTTTTCTCTATATTATTACATCATATCTAAGGAAATTATATATTTATGTTCCAACTATCATATAAAATTTATTTAAATATTGTTTTCTTTTACATTTACTCAATTCAATTATTATGTAATTTTGAAATTTGTATAATTATAACACTCTTTTTCCATATCTTTAATAGGTACTTATCTTTATTAATATGTAATTATTCCCCCTTTTAATTCTTATCATATTTATTACTGCATCAATGTGTAAAAGCATGAACTAACAACTACATGACCCTTGTATTTTTCTAATAATCTACTAAAACAGTGATTTTAAGCCACGACATCATCTTAATTAATTTTAATAAGTATCTAAATCTCTTTAGCAATCTATTAGTATTATTTATCCCAAAATAGAGGCCCTTATTTAAGTAGTTTATGAGCGGCCCCAAATCATTGATCATATTCTTCTAAGGCAGTCATAGACTTATCACCTAGCGCTGACAACAGCCCTAACAGTTTACTGACCACAATCACTGCATTTTTGCTTGCCAGGTTAAGGAAAATGGTAGCTTCATTTTCTGCACTTGATCCACCTGCCAAATCAGAGAGTGATCTAACGATTATGAATGGCTTGCCCATACTCAGGCTAACCTGCAAAACAAATTTTAAAAAAATGTTCAATCAATATAAGCACATATCATCAGGGAGCTATAGACATACATTGCAAACCATTATAAAATGTATTATTACCAATGCTACTGCTGCACTCTCCATATCAATGGGAGTGCAATTGAATTTTTCATGAACAAAGTTTCTGTAAGCAGCATTATCAACATAAATGCTCGCACTGCATCCTCTTTCCACTTTCACAATCTTTGGTTGGGTGGACACGCAGGTTGTAGAGTTAATGCAGGACTCCAATGTTATATTCTGTTGATTGTTTCCACCATTTACAAAATTAATAAGAAATCCATAAATAATGTATTGTCTGATCAGCATGATGAAATAAACTAATATGAATGAATTACCACTAGCTGCTCTGCAAGGTTATAATAGGTTTCAGATACATTGACCCAAAATGTGTGCTCTCTAACCTCCGGGGTGCCATGCTTGGGGAAAATCTCGTCTGGGTTAAACCACACATTGTTTAGTAGATTATCACATCTTCCTTCTGATCGAGAACTGTAGTTTGCAAAATGAAGATACCCAATATCACGAGTGTAGTCTCCATTGGACTCCAAAGCAAGTTCGTCGTTCTCTCCTTGTCCATATCTCTGGCCAAGGAAACTAACACTTCAGTGCTGTCTGAGCAGAATTAATGGTGAAGGTTTTTCTATATAAAGAGAACGCCCGAGACTAAATAATCTGTACGTTTTCCAATATTTGTTTTGACTGTCCACGGTTTAACACTCATCCATCCACAAAATTTTTGAAGATGCATCATATTTAACCGTTAACAGGCAACTAGAACATGTAGACAATATAAAGTGCTCTTGTAAAGAAGGTTATATGCTTAGATCAAACTTCTAATAGAGTCTCACACCTACTTAAACAAAATATGAAATAAAATGAAAACAATTCCATTCAGATTCGTACAGAAAATTTACATATATTTAAATAATATATAAAATAAATGGAATATATATTATGAAATTTTAATTTATTATTAAAAGCTTAAAAGCATGAAAGATTATCAATATTTTTTTATTTTTTTCTCCTCCTTTCTTTGAAAAGATTCAATTTTAAAATTAATACAGTAGAAACAATCTTAAAAAAAACTAAATACTGTTGCATAACCCTTGGGGGGATCTATCTCAATCCTATCTATTTATCTTTATAAAATTGGTATGAAATTAAATAGAACCTGCCAATTCCATAGGCCAATATGAGCCCACTGCTGAGGAATAGTAACATCACAAATGTGATGGTTAGAGTTTCCATTTCCAGCAATTCCATAGTGCACAACTCCTTTTATGTTGAAGAAGCTCAAGAGCAGCTGGGTGGTTATTGCTGCATTCATCTGTATCAAAATACAAACATTAATGAATATTTGTTTTAAGATGGAGTGATTCAGGCTTACAAAAGTTCAAAATCTTATAACATCTATTTGAAATTTATATATTGAAAAATAAAAAAAATTATGTAATATGATTTCGGGATTAGTTTGGTAGTTTTAGTTAATTTATATTGATTTATATTTCACATTTATCATGAATATGAATATTCACTTAGCACTCATTAGATATAGGTGATATTCATAAAGTGAAGCACACACTTGGATTTTTAAGAAGATTGCTTACTTTCATTTTAGTATTACTCTGACTCAAACTTATTTAATTATAATTTTTTCTCTATAATCAAATCTACTCGACATAATTTTATTTGCAAAACCTTCAACAATTATTGTGCCTTATAAACCATTTATTATAGAGCACCCCAATTCTTAAAAATGAATAAATAAAATTCTATATTGTTTTCCCTGTCACAATTGGTGTAATCCATTAAGCATCAAATTTTCTGTGTCATTACCATTGCTAGCCCTGTCATGACCACAATGACCTTCTGATCTGCAATATTTCCTACATGAAATCTCCTTCCTGTATAACATAAAGTACACAGATTATATATACATTGTATATCCCCCTAAAAACAGCTCGTGTGAGAAAGAGTAGATAAGTAATTTACCGGAAAGATCTATGTATGCAGAATTTTTATCGGCTATAAAAGTTGTAGGATCTAGAAGGGGCTCCATTTCAAAAGCGTTGGGAACAATCAGCCCCAAATACGGGCCTGCACTGTTAATTCTATTGACATGGCTGAAGATTTTCGGCGAATGGTCTGCATTGCATCCAAAGGCCGTGACAATGAGCAGCATCCGATGAACATAGGTCATGGTGGTGGATATAAGAAATTTCTGGTATGAGTAGGAATTTGGGTACTATTTATTGGAGGAATCGGGATTGTTAATTCAATTGTTCAGTTAAATTGTTATTGTGAACTTATTTCTTAACATGTTTTTTTAAACCTTTTTCCTATTGTTTGGAAGTAAGGCATTAAAACCTATTCATACTTATATTTATTTAAGAATTAAAAAATGGAATTTGTTATTTAACATTTAAAATTTATTAGAGAATTAAAAAAATAGTGGAAACTATTTAACAAGTAAAACCAAACCCCAGTCGACATGAACTGATGATCTAATGTTTTAGTGATGGATAATTAATGTTTTATAATAATTTAATTTATATGTTTATAGATATAAATTAATAGTTTAAATGTTATAAATTAAATGATTTTATGTATATTGATGATGAAGATGATGGTTGTATATATTTATTTATTAAGGTTTAATTTTTTTAGATATTTAATATATAGACTTAAGCAATTAAAATAAGATTATGTGTTGGATGATTTTGTTTGTATAAATACTCTTTATTTATAATTATTTAATCAAATAAATTTAATAATTAAAATATATCTATCTATATAATTTCATATACTATTTTTACAAATTTAAAAAATATATTAAAATAAAATATTGAATAACCATAAAGTTAAAATCAAACATGATGTCAAATAAAGTGTAATGATACTAAAAGAAAGAGAAGACATAAAGTGTACTGATAATAAAAAAGAGATAAGAATATAGTGATATTTTATCTCCCTCGGTAAAAATTCAAACACACCTTGTGATAGAAAATGATAATTTCTCCAAATTGTGCATATGCTAATGATGATTGATTCAGAAGCAAAATGTCTCTGTCTTGTCGGTAGTACTATCTCCACCACTTATGAAATAATGCACGAAATGATGAGGAGATGCTTTACAACTAAGACATGTTGTCTCTTGGAGGAGGGAAAAAGATATCTTTGTAAGATTTAGTTAACAAATATTTTAAATTATATTATAAGGTATCATAATCCATAAAATATTTGTTAAGGGGAATTTTTTTAATAAGAAGTTTTAAAAAATTAATGATATTTATCATCAAGTGATTAATTAAATTAATTTTTTTCCTTTATATGTTAAGTAGATTTTTTGATTTTATGATTATTAGTGATAATTATAAATATTAAAATTAAAATTATTAATTAAATTTACCATTTTTTTGAAAATATATTAAATAAGATTTTTAATTTTATAATTTATTTTAATATTTAAAATTGAAATGATTAATTAAATTTCTTTTTATTTTATAATGGATAATAATAATTATAAATATTAAAAATCAAAAAAACAATTAAATTTAATATTTTTGTTATATAATTATTAATAATAATCATAAATATTAAAATTAAAATAATTGATTAAACTTATTATTCTCCTCCTATAATATATTAGTAGGTCCTTTTATGCTATAATTATTATAATAATTAAAATTGAGTGACATTATTTCTTTCAATGGACCCGGCATTTAAATAAAAATGAACATCAAACGTCAATAAAAATATGTTTATGTTGTCACATATAAATTTAGAAATAACCTGATAAAAGGCTTTCTTCACCTTGATCATTGTTGTTTGTCAAATTTTTATAAAAAAATCAACATTGTTATCAAATCATGTGAAAGTTTTATGTATGATTCACTTATAGTGTCCATTTTCTAAGTTGTACACATAGTGAGTATGCATATAAACATGGTATGATTATAAGAGGTTTGGTGTAGAGAAAGTAACACAATATCATAGACAATGAGTTAAGCAACCTACATTTGCAAGAGTCAACCAACTTACTTTATTACTTCTTTCTTTTGACATCTCCTTGATGAAAGTGGTGAAGAAGAAGAAGGAGGAGGAGGAGGAGGAGGAGGAGGAGGAGGAACATCTAGTATATTTTTTCATAAGTTGTGATAGTACTACTAATAAAATGAAGAGATTTTATGCAAGTTATATATAATGTCATGAAATCAACTTTATAATTAGATTATATCCACCATTTGATCAACATCTATGGTTGATAGGAAAATGATTATGTAGCCAACGAATGATCACACCAGATCTATTAAGGGCAAGGCCATCTACTCTTCCTCAACCCTACCCACCACAAAGATCCACCTACCCCTACCCCTAGTACCCACCCACCCACAATTATTTGGGTTCCCCTTTAGCTTAAATTTTGTCTAATACTAAAAAAACTTGAGGGTTTTATATATCTTCTTGTGACATTTTTTTATCTTCATAGTGATCATTGATAATTATGTGTAGACCATTACCCTATGTGCTAAATGGGTTCTCAGAGTTGTTAAAGTTAATGAATCCTAAAAATTTCTCCAACATCACTATATCTATTCTATATCTCCTTATAGTAAGTCTAGTTAGAAAAATATTGGTTTCTACACTCTACCAATCTCTCTTGCTCTTCTTAAAACTAAAGGCTCATTTGTGGATAAAAGTATTTAGAAAGCTTTTGAAATGGACAAGCTTCATTTAAAATGGGTTGGTGATGGCTTTCATAGTGTTCTTAACTTTAATGACCATGATTTATTGTGTTCTCCTCAAATGACCAATAATAGCCTCCTCTTTATTGAATTGTTTGGTATGAAAGCTTTAAGGATTTTCAATGGAGGAATTCCAACTATAAAATATTTGGTTTCAGCTTGTAAGTGGACTCCTTGACCCTTGATAAAATTAAAATTCAGATTAAACAACTCTAGCTTATTAGTTATTTTTCACATTCAAGAGTTAATGTCAAATGTTGTGCTGCAAAAATAAGGTCTACAACTTCCACATTCTTTAATTTAAAATTGAAGGTGGAATTGTGATACTCATTTCAAGAACTTTCTTCAAGCCTCCTTTATCAAGTCATGATCCAATTTTCTCCTACTCTTGGTAAGCTCAATAGACTTTGAAATCTTAATTCCTAGCCCAGGGCATGGCTTTCCCATCTCAACTAAATTTTGAATGTTAGCCTTGAACCCAAGCTTGCTCATTTTATTTGGTGTCTAATTTATAAAATCCTTCTACTTGGAAAGTGTCTTTATCAACTTAGATTTGTGCAACCCAACTGCCTGACCTATACTAGAAATGAATCCTTCAAATAAATATTTTAAACATGTCCCATATCCTAATCTACTTGGAAATGGATACACAATCTCTTTAAACCTTACCATCCTAAGCCTTTGTCGTGGATTTTTGCATAAAAAACCTAAAATATAAAAAAACATTTATTTTTAGTAGCTGTTATTTATAGAAAGTTTTGCATGCAAGTGTGCATAGCTCTAAAATCTCTTGAAATATCCTATTTTCTAAAATTAATCTATAGAATTAAATTCAACTGAAGTTGACACTCAGACCTAAAAATATATAATTTCTAAAAATAAAAAATTCTCAAAAAAATTATTAAATTATAGTTTTGAACCCTCAGATGATCACGTATGGCCTCCAAAAAATATCAAAAACATCCCTAATAGGTATAACTTTTTGAGATAGTCATTTTAGTGTGTGAAAGATCTCAAACAAAGATATGGGTCAAAATTTATGGCCTCCAAAAGTTTGGCCTATTTTTTTGCATCATTCTCCTATGGTTATATATAGCACAACTCTTGTTAGTTGCCCTGATTATACTACTGTCATTTTTCCTTGTCATTCTTCTTTAGCTCCTATTCTATAATCTAAGTGTTGTCTTCTTGCTACAATCCTTCCTACTATACCAAATCCTTGTTATGATTCCCTTGCCTTATGCTCAACATCTTCATATCCAAAACTTACACTATATTTTCCTTCTTCTTTGGAACCTAATGCTACCAATCTACTTCTTCATCTTCATCACCTTCACCATCTTTTCCATAGAATTCATATAAATTTGAAACATTAAATACTTGAGATATATCAAAATTTGATGGTAAACTCATATCATAATGATTATCATTTATTTTCTTCATAATTCTACATGGTCCAAACTTCTTGTACTTCAACTTGTTATATGTGCCTTTTGGAATTCTTCTTTTCCTCAAGTAAACCATTACCAATTATCCTTTAAAATTTTGGATCTTCCTCTAACATCTATTATTTATTTATATTTTTGATTACTTTGTTACATCTTTATTCTTGCTCCTTCCAACTATTGCCTATGCTCTGCAAACACTTCTGCATCATCACAAATTTGATCTACAATTGGTAATTGTACCAAATTAAAAATATTAATAGGATTTTTTCCATAAAAAATTTAGAAAAGTGACATTCATGTTTATCTATTCACTGAAATGTTATATGAAAACTCAGCTTGTGGTAAAGCCAAGTCTCATTCCTTGGACATCTCTCCCACTATGCATCTCAATAAATTGTCTAAGCTCCTATTCACAACTTCTATTTGTCCATCTATTTGTGGGTGATATGCACTACTGAATTATATCTTAGTACCCATATTCTTCCACAAATCCTCTAAAAATGAATTAGAAATTTTGTGTCCCTATCTAAAATAATAGTTTATGGAACACTATGTAATCTCATAATATCCTTAAAAAATAATTTTATAACTTTAGTGGGATTATTGGTTTTCTTACATATAATGAAATGAATCATTTTATAAATTTTCTCTACAACAACAATAATTGAATCATTACCTCTTTGTTTGTTTGGTAATCCCAATGCAAAATCCATACTCAATTCTATCCATGGTCTTCTTGAAATTGGTAATGGCATGTATAATCAAATATTTTGTGCATGTCCTTTATCCACCTGACATATTATATACCTTGAAGCATACCTTGTCACATCCCTCTTCATCTTTGACCAAAAATACTTTTCCTCTACCAAATCTATTATCTTTGTCTTACCAAAATGTTTAGCCAAACTGCCACTATGTAATTCTATTATTATATTATCTCGTACAGACCCAACTAGAATGCATAATTATTTCATTTTAAAGAGATAACATTTTTTTATAATATACTCATTATGAATAGCATCTATCTTACCTATTAATAGATTCCTGCACTGCTTAACTATCTTACCAAGATATGGACCAATATCATATAATTCTTTGATAACTTCAAAGCCAACTACATCACTCACCATAGTAGTTAATAACAATACTCATATGCTTAATGCATCAGTTACCTAATTTTATTTTATAGATTTATATTTCAACACAAAAGTATACTCCTACAAGAAACAAACTCATTTTGCATACCTACTAATTAACTTCTTTTGTATATTCACATATTTCAAAGCCTCATGATCTGTAAATATGATAAACTCCTTAGGTACTAGGTAATGCCTCCAATGTGTTAATGCTTATATAATTGCATAAAGTTCAACATCATAAGTAGAATAATTTTTTCTTACCTCATTCAATTTCTCACTAAAATATGTTATTGGATTTCCTTTTTGATGTAGCACAACACCAATTCCCAGAAATGAAGCATCACAACCAACCTCAAACACTTTGTTTATATCTAGTAATGATAAAATTGGACTTTCTATAATATTCTTATTCAATATTTCAAATATCTCTATGGATATTGTAATCCATGCAAATTCCTTCCCTCTCATGCAATCTATTATTGATGTCACAATACTACTAAATTTTTTAATATAAATTTTATAAACCATGGAAACTTCTCACCTCTATAATTATTTTTGGAATATGCCACTTAATAATTTCCTTTATCTTTTCTTCATCCATTCTCACACTATTTTTTGAATCTACATATCCCAAAAATATTAAACTATTCTACATAAACCTACTCTTCTTCAAATTTGCATATAGCATTTATTTTCTTAACAAATCTAGTACCACTCTCAATTTTTGTAAGTATTCTTCTTTAGAGTTATTGAATATCAAAATAAACAACCATAAACTTATTAATATATTATCGTACCATTGTATTCATCACCTTCATAAATGTTCTAGGTGCATTAGATAATCTGAATGGCATCACCATCCACTCATATAAGCCATCCTTAGTCTTGAATGCAATTTTCCACTCATTTCTTTCTTGAATTTGAATCTGATAATGGCCATTCATAAGATCAATTTTTCTAAAATATTTTTCTCTTACAAGACCATCTATCATATCATCTAAACAAGATATAGGAAACCTATACTGTATTGTCCACACACATTCTCCATCCTCCATCTTTATTTAGAGTTATCAATGTTGATGTTGCACATGGACTCATACTCTCCCTTATCATCTTCTTTCTTAGAAATTTAATAACTTATTTTTTTAATTTTTCATACTTTGTTGGACTCATCATATATGCTGCTTGATTTAGTAGAGCTGATCCTGAAATCAAATCAATGTGACGTTGAATATCCTTTTTCCATGGTAAACCATTTGGTAACTCATTAGACATAACATCTACATATTTTTTCAACACTCTTGCTACTTTTTTTTTGTATTTACACTATTTTTATATCTTCATTATTTGATAATAATACATAACAACAAGCTACCACCTTCATATCATGGATAAATTATTTAATAGAGAACATGCTTTTTATCTTCTCTTCCACTTTAAGAGGTAGAAAACTACCTTTGTACCACTTTTAAAAAAGTGTATCTATTTTTTTCTCCATCATAAATTATTTTTCTATCAAATTACCATGGTCTTTCCAATAATAAATGGCATTCATCCATCAAAATAACATCACATCATATTTCATCATTGTAACATTTTCCTATAGAAAAATTGATTAAACACCTTCTTATCTATTTTAACTTCATTTTCTTTCTTAAAACATGAAATCTAATAAATATTAGGATGCTTTTCACATTTTAAATTTATTTTCTCTATCATTTCTTTAGAAACAATAATTTCACAAGCATACCTTTCCACCTAAACTACATCTTGTTAGGAAAATGTTTGATCATAGCCATGCATCACCATATTCTTTAATTTGCACTTGTTACTTCCTTGTATTGATCATGGTTCTTCTCATCATGATATTATCTCCAACATCTATAGGTGAAACTTTGATATTTTGCTCTTCTATCTTAGCCTTGACTAGATTCACTCTTGGGCGATCTTTTTGTCTACTTTCTTGATCTTGGTAGTGTGTACACTAAAATTATCTATGCCCTTTTTCTCCATATCTATAATAAACATAATATTTTTAGTGATTCAAAAATCATGTTCTACCACCACCATAACCTTGTCCTCTTTCTTGGTATTGAAACCCTTGCCTATTGCCAGCTTGCCTTTCTACACCAGATGATGATTCACCTCTATTAGTATTAGACCCACCTATAGTGGTATTAAACCCACCTCATACCTTATTTGGAGGGGATCTACCTCTTCTTGGACCAAGAGACATTCTTTTCAAATTCTATCTATTTTGTTTTTATTCCTTTAAAACTAATTGATAAGCCTCCTCCATACAAAGTATTTTATGCATGCTTAATTCATCTTGAGTAAAAAAGTTTAAATCATTTACATACCTTAAATCCATATTATCTTCTATTTCATCATGTTCTATTTAGATGGAAAACTTATAAAACTCATATATATACTCTTGTATACTATGATATTTTTATCTCAATTTTTAAAATCTTTTGTATAGGGTTTATGCATAATTCAAAGGAAGAAATTACTCTTTCAGCTTCTTTTTCATATCTTTCCATGAATTAATCTTCTCTTTACCTTTTCTTTGTCTCTCTTTCTACAGGTGATCCCACCAAATCATTGCATGACCCTTCAATTTTGTGCATGCAAACTTTACCTTCTTGTCTTATCTTATAGTCTTTCACTTGAAGAATTTCTCCATACTATTCATCTAATATATCAACTCCTTTGGTTTTAAAATACCTCTATAATTTAGAACGTCAACTTTAATTCCTTCATTTCTTCCTTCTAAATCTTGAACCATCCTCTCTTCCATTGATGGAAGTTGTTCTTGTTGTATTTCTTCTTGCTAAACTTATTCATCACGATCATTGTCTTCCTCAGCTTCATCACCACCTTATCTTATTTCTCAATTAGTGATAATATATGCTAATTATCAAACTTATCTCTGTAACTCTTTTATAGTTTGGTTCATCCTTGTAATTCCTCTTCATCCTCTCATCATGTCTTACTCCTCTAAGATTTGAACTTGCTCTGATACTAGATAATGAACACAAAAACCATCAAGATAATAAAATTACCAGTAGACCAATATTCTAAATAATAACTTGTATTGATTATATTAAATAAATTTAAATAATTATAAATACAAACCATGCTTAAATAAGCCTCAACTTGAAAATTAGAGTTTACATACAAAATTCAAAAGAAACTAAATTATAGAAAAATATCTATTTTTAGTAGATGTTAGTTATAGTAAGTTTCACGTACAAGTGCGTGTAGCTCTAAAATATCTTAAAATATTCTAATTTATAAAATTAACCTATTAGATGAAATTCAACTAAAATTGATGTTCAGACCTAAAAATATACAATTTCTAAAAATAAAAAATTCTCAAAAAATAATTAAATTACAATTTTGGACCCTCAGATGATCACATATGGCCTCTAAAAAATATCAAAAATATCCATAAGAAATTAGAACATTTTGACACAATCATTTTGGCATGTGTAAGAGATCAAACGAAGATACAAGTTAAAAGTTATGCTCTTCAGAAGATTGGCGTATTTTTTCTTGCATCGACTATGATCTAGCCAAGCCAAATTCCACAATTAGTTGTTTCCTATCTTCCATTTAAGATAAATTCAATGGCCACCACATCCTCTTCCCCTACTCCACAACCCTGTAATGATCTTGAAAACCCTAGAATTAGTTTTGATGAAAGTGCACCATCATGAGACACAACACAATTAAAAATGTTGCCTTATGATATTTTCATTAATCATCATGAATCTTCACTCTCATGTGTTTTTTTTATTATTTATCTATTTTTGGTATGATTATTACTAATTAGATGTATTTTTTATATTTAAATTTTAATCTTAATACACATTTTAGTGATGAAGGTGAACTATTGATGAATACTATAAATATTGTATTGAAAGTGAAAATGTGCCATTTAATATAGCCATATATCTAGTGGGTCTTTAGGAAGTAGTTGACTGTCACTTGATTAGGTGGGATTGACTAGGTGGGAAACTTGAGAAAAAAGGGTGGGAATAATTCAATTTTCCCCCAAATTTCATTCTATTTTGACAATCACATTTTTGAAGTGGCATTGCATTTCTGAAGCGAGATAACATTGTGGTGATAGCACTGGTGATTGAGTGATTGCATGGCTAGTTCATATTCCACTAGAGGTGAGTAGCTATTGTACTTCAAAAATCTCTACCTTTTATTTGGTTCTCTTTCTCATTATTTTTCTCATCCAATCCTTCTTTAATATTATTTATAATATATTTCCTTGGTTGATTTTTGTATTTTAAATATATTTAATCAAATCTCCACATACTTTATACACTCTACTTGGCCTTGAATTTATATATTTCACTAGCATTTTATTGAGATTACCATATTCTCTTAGTTCCATCATGGTGTGAAATCCACCCACATATATCAAGTGTAATTTTTAAATATATCATTCGATATACAATCTCTATAAATACAGGGTAAACCACTCCAAAATATTTAGTCAAATACTTCATTTATGTGCATACAGGGTAGGAAACTTCAAAATATTATGTTCAATATGTACCATCTCTATAAATACATGGCAAAAACAATGAATATTTTTAAACTATACTAGTATTATAAATTTAAAAAAATTTCTTGTTAAATATATGGTTTCTATAAACACGATAAAAACTATGAAATTTATGTTAATCATATCTTTTATTATGGATGATGTTAAGCCTAAAACATACTAGCATTCCTATTCTATGTATTTTAACTAACATATTAAATAGAATAGTAAAAACATTAAAATCCAGGCAATACCTTATCAAATTATTGGATTAGGGGTTATAATGCAATGTTGTTATATTATAATTATTGATGATAACTATACATTATAATTGTAATACAAATTTGAGGAGAGATTTAAAATAAATAAGATGATGTAAAATTTGAGATTTTATTTTATTCTATACAAAATATATAACAGGGATAGATGTGTACAATAAACATTGCTTAAGGATGGGTACATACAATAAGAGTAGAGTTGATTATATTGTGATCAGGCGTGGTTCTTTTTTAGAATGGAGCTCCATATCTATTTATCAGTGGTGATTAGGATGGAGCTTCCACCCTAGTTTCTTTTAGGATGGTGATTAAAATTTAATCGACCCACTTTAGTACAAACTCTAGCTTTGATACACTCTTAAATTTTTATGGACCTGCTTTGCTACAGAACTTAGCTTTGATACATTTAAACTTTAATGGACCCACTTTGCTATACAACTTGGCTTTGATAAAATGTTAAATTATTATACACCTATTGTTCCATGAAAATAGGTTTTGATACACTATTAAATTTTCATGGACGTCTAATTTTTTTGGATTAGGGGTTATATTTTAATTATTGGTAATAACCGTATATTACAATTTTTATACAAATTTGATTAGAGATTTCAAATAAATGGGATGAGGTAAAATTTGAAATTTGATTTTATTTTATACAAAATATATAATAGGGATAGATGTGTAACATGAATACCCATGAGGCTTATGGTATTGATATTAATCCTATATAATACCCTCGTCCCATTTATTTTAAATCAACTTATTTTTTTTAGGGAAGTGGTATTGATATCAATCATGTGCCTCATAATACATTTTCCATCAAGGCACAATACATGTTGGTATTCATAAATGCATAAGAGATGATATATAATAATCTTATATAAATCAACTTTGACAAAACCATTAAAACTATTATAAAATAATGAATCACTACTTTTTTCATTATCTTGAAATACAATGTGGACTCATTAAAAATCCAAAATACGCCATTCTTCCTTTTGGATTGAGATTTGTTTTGGCGAAATCACTAGTATGCTCTCATCAACATTTCATGAAGTCAAATCACTTTATTCCACACATCAATATATTTGTAAAATTTCTAATAAATAACCAAAGTCAAAGGAAAATTATGTATATATGTTTCCAATTTATTATGACATTCATACAAGGTTTTATTTCCTCTTTAGAGGAAATCATTGCTCTATATGATATCTTATTCAATATGAAGGTCAAATATGTGTAGCTCTATTCATTAGAGATATAAACACTTTAAGATTCATCAACACAACACTTTATTTCATTGTTCAGATTTAGACTCTTTTCTCCAATTTCAATTTTAGAGGCACAAATATACCCATTATTCTACTTAACAATCATAATTTATTAAGAAAAAGGTCTTAAAAACTTGACTCTTTTGTTTTATGTTAAATATCCCCTTTTGATATTGTAATGTCTTATTTAAAATTTAATTTTGAATTAATTCATTTTAACCTACCTTATGGTTGTTAATCTAAAATATTATATATTCATATTCTTAACACATAACAACAACAATATGGCGATGATAAAACAAAATCAACATTTATGATCATATGATTTCTATTATTTGGTTTATATAATTTATAAATGATATGATTTATAAATGGTGACCCATTTCTCCTTTTATATTTGTGTGTTATTGTAGACACCAAATTCTAGTACAAGACCCTTTTACATTAGGTATGTTTCATGTTTTATCAAATATGATCTATGTGCAAACATTTAGATATTTTTAGTGGGCTTTCTTTTTTTTGGGCCTTATGTCATCATCCCATAAATTAAGTCTTCCTCATAACTTGAAGTTTTGTGAACAATATTTTCATATAATGTTATATCCATCAGATGAAAATTGTATGAAAACCTATATCTTGACTATTCATTTTCCTTTGTACAAATCTGAATGCTCTCAAAATGTCCAAAATATTATTTTAGCGTCTTTTCCTTGGTTATCCCATATGACTATCCCCTTAATTTATGGTTCCTTTGTGGCTTAATTTTCACCTTTTACTATATTTTAAGGTCAACCGATGTATATATATGCCCTTGAGGAGTGTGCATGAACACACACATACACATGCATGCACACACACAATGCTTGGTCATTTCATCATTTATATTATCATCCTACCCTATTATAAGTTGAGTATCTCATGCTTATTTTATCAAGTATTATCAAGAGATCTTGACATTTAATCAAAAGAGTTATACATTGATTTAATTTTTCCCTTATATATCTAGTGTGAAGTGCTTATATAAAAATAAGGTTATATTAAGAGTATGTAGTTACATTAAATTATCTAGGATATCACGTGAATCCCTTTATCTCATGGTTAAGATTCCACTCACATGGATGTTATGGCTCCATCTCAGTATGGAGGCCCATAAAATACTTGTAAATTACTAAAGTTGAATGTTAATCTGATATTTGTCATATTGGCTTCTTATATTTGTATGACACCACTTTGGAGTATGATGTTTATGTCAGAGTTGTTTCTACATTGAACAAGATCCTCTTGCCTATGCAGTTTGTATGGTGGTATTACTCTACCTTTATAAAAATAATTGATACATATTTCATAACTACATTCTTACAAGTACATTTCTAATGTTAATTTTTTAGAAGAAAATGATTAAATATTTTGACAATCTATATTTTAGGTTGATTGGCGATTGATGATCATTTTATTAAATAATTTGTTGTCTAAAATGTAGTGGATCCTATATATAATTTGTTTTTTATGGTTTGTGTGTTTTTTTTAGTATGTCACTATTTTTGGAACCCCTCTTTAGTTGGCATTCCAATCACTTATAAAATTCCCTAATCCAAATAAAAGATGTAACAAGAAGAGACTTAGATCAATTTACAGTTGAATTAAATGAAATTTTCAGTCAACCACAACCTTCTTGGGCTACTCATGTGAATAACATTGCTAGGATTTGGTGGAATAAAAATAATGATTTTACTTTGGAAATATTAAAAGGCAATTGGTCAAGCCAACAAATGGAAATGTTGGATATAATTTTTATGTCTAATCTCTTATTAGAATTAATTATTGTACAACATGGAATATCTTTGAATTCCATGATGAAAAGTTGGTTTGACATATACTTTGATAGAAATATTTATGTAGTATTCTTGTCAAAGAGATTATTTCATATGTATCACCTTATGATTAGATTTTAATTTTGAATGTGGCATGGTCTTCATGATAATTATGTATAATTATGGAATTCTCCATATTCAAATATTGAATTAGATCTTGAACACATGTTGGATGACCTTACATATCAAGAAGCAATGTGGCAAAGAAGTCATTTTCTAACAACATCAGAAGAATCTAAGGATGATAGAAATGTCTATGATCATGACGGGCACTACTTGGTTTATTTGTAAAGAACTAACATTGGACAGTGGTATAATTTTTTACATGTAATGAAGAAGAAGATTTTTTATCATGAAAACTTTTTGTATAATTTTGTACATATAATGAAGAAGAAGCTTTAATTTAGTTTCATAATCATTTTCTATCATCTCACGGGCCTTCCTAAATTTAGGGGCCAAAATTTGTGGTCTGGTAGGTGGGAATTATGGTACTAGTGGTCTATGAGGACATCATTTAAATAAAATTGGTAGCATATTTTGCTACATTAAAGCTCTAATAACTCAATATGGGATATGACCTAACCTTACTATGGGTGATAAGGTAAGCTACCATTACAACTTAATGGGATAAATTACATCCCATATGGGCTCATATAATTTACAATGCACACATGTCATATAATTTTTTCTTATGTTGTGTACTAGCATTTTATTTCATGCACTATCGATAAATACTAGCATGTACATGCCTCTAATTAAATACATAAAATTATTAGTTGATGGATAATGAGAATATAATATTGGCTTCTTATCAATTTCAATTTTTTTACCCTCTCCTAATTCTATGGGCTTCGTAGAAAATTACCTATTTTTAAAACCCTGTCTTCATTTTATGTACTTCTTAGCAATTTCACTTTTTTTAACCCTTTCCTGAAGCTATGGCCTTCATAGTAAATTCACATTATTGTGGCCAGCCCACATACACATAGTTAGTGCGTGCCACTTAAGATCATCTATAAATGTAACTACCTCATGCATGCACTATTTTGTCCATTTATCCATTTTGATATATTTATTTTTATATGTTTTGTGAAGGGATTGATATTGATTTCAATGAGGTTTTGTATATTATTATAACCTTTTTGTTTACATATGACACACTCTAAAATATGTTTATAGCTTGAATGGACCGACATGTGTTAGATTTAATAGTGAATGTGAAATAATGTATTTGAATGAGGTACAATAAATGTAGCCAAAAGGGCATTCTCTTCTTTATCGGTGCATATGAGTATGACTAACCATTTTGATGATGTGTACATGTTTTAATGTTGTTTAGAATAAATTATGATTATATTGTATGCATTATTCAATCATTATTATTTGTACATTGAAGTATATGATAGATAGTATTCAATAAAAAAAAGTCTTCTGCAATACATGAAACTTGCGTTCACTTAATATGAAAATTTCATTTCTAATTCATTCAATGAAATTTTCTCCTTTTAGGCTGAAATAGATGGTGAAAAGGTGGGAAGAAATGATGCACCTTGAAATGTAGAAGCTAGGTGAGGGTCTATTTGATTGTGGTTGTATCAAGTGGGCTAATTTTCTTGACGTTACTGAGGAAGACTTGTGGGTTGCCTGGGTTGAGAAGGATAGGGTGGATGACTTCATTAAAGGATAAATGAGAAGTGTGTTGTTAATTATAAATTTTAATGTTTCACATTGAAATAAAAATTCAAATTTTCTTGTAAAGGATATCAATATCACCACAACCTACGAATATGTCATGTTAGTCACCTCACACTATAGATTGAAAGTTGGTGTCTATTCAGATGATATTATGTTTAATTCATTTACATTTTTTTCATCTTGCGTTATTGTTTATTTTCACCATAATCATGTAGGTACTTGTGTTCATATGGCCTTGACAACTTCTGGGAAATTGATTCCATGCCAAAAGATAAGTCTTCAATGCCCAAGTCTAGAAAGGGTAGCTAGTTAGGTCTAGGGCATATAAGGTGCAATTTTCATTATCATTTCATCATGAAAAATATGGTGTATATACCTGATCATGTGTTGCTCACATACAATTAAGTAGAACACATGGACAATGAGCACAACTATTACCATGGCCAATAATATGAATAGTTCAAGGGCAATAAATGTTTTTTTCTCTCCTCACATCAGCCCCCAACTTAATGAATGGGTTCATAGGCTACTATTATTTGGACTATCTATTGATACTATCAACCTTAAAAATTGGGAGATGGTGCATGACAAACTTGTATTTTTTATTGGTGAAATGGAGTGGGATGATTCTTGAGCGAGGATGACATATATAACAAAAAGTTATTAATCAAGGAGGTAAAATACATGTATAATGTAGATGATGAAACAAGTGTTCAAGATTAGGGGCTAATGAATCTTGACAATTGGTTTTTTTATCATGGATACAATATGGGGAGTTTTATGGGGATAGGGAAATTATCTTCATCTTATGCATCCAACTTGCATAACAGTTATAATGGTTGTTGAGATTTGGGAAGCATAGCTTATTGGCAATGGATGAAACATTTGGGACAAATGAAATGAAGGTATTGTGCTAATTTTTATATGATTAATTGATAATATTAGTTGTTTTGATATTTTTAATAATAGTAGTTGCTCCAATGTTTTTTATTTTTTTCTTTTACAATTCTAATTATACACATTATGGACATTTAATTATAAACATGAAGGTTTACCCATTGCATGGGACATTATGTCTCGATCATGTAATATAAACATGAGACAATGGATGTAAATTCTTCTTCAATGAGTGCATTTGAAAGACATTGAATAGACAATCAGTGCCTTCATGATTGACAATGTCAGTACAAAGATATAAGCTATTAGGCTCATTGTCATTAATCCTACATGCATCATGGACTTCATATTTGCAATTTCATAGACACCATCCCTACCTTATTCCATTAACTTATGAAAAAATATTTTGTTATTCAAGGAGGCATTTAATTATGAGGTCTACTTATGCATTTGGCATGTTTGTCATACGTGGTTGAAAATTTTGATAGCAAAGGTCAAAGATGAGAAGACATGTGATATTTCAGGACTCGGTGTTCATATTTTATACTTGTGATGATTAAGACATGGCTACAAGGAATTCTAAAAAGTTTGTAGAAATATATCACTCCTCTTAGCCTGATTTTGTTGAATACTAGGAATAACATTTGCCATACAAGGTTAGAATATGGCCATGATGTGGTCAGACACTTTCTCATGTTGGAAAAGACACCAATGCATCTATATAATCTTACCATTCCCATTTAAAATTTAATTTCCTAATCATAGTAAGGACTTCTACATATCATAGGGTGGATTGGTTGGTTCACCAACTAACGACATCAATTTACATACATTATTTGTAGTTATAGCTATGCAAGGACAACATCTTCCAAAAGAACTTGAAAGTATAAATATATGAAAATATTTCATGGGTACCGGCTTTGAAAATCCTATATTCTAATGTTACCTTTGACAATAGTCACCCTTGTATGACATCGGTACAAAGTATGAAAGATGAGACATTGTATTATCGTGTTTTTAATGTAATGTCTTCTATGTTGATGTGAAATTGCTCATTTTTAATCCAAGAATATAATTTCAAGCATGTGATTAAGGTGGACCTAATGAGAAAGATGATAATTTAGGTAGTTGTAGAGGATGCAACCACAATACATGGCGTTAACAAGAGCATCAACAACATTGATGTTGAGTACCATGTAAGTTTTTTTCCCCCCCATATTGTATGCATTGACAACTTTGAAGTGACTATATTTTGTGTAATATATTTTCATTTCCCAAGTCAAAGACAAATAATTTTTAATTAAAAATGAAGGAGAAGGCATGGATTTCATAGGTTTTCACACTGAAATACATGGTGTATCAGATATGGATATGTAAGGATCAGGCTATGCACTAAAAGGTGTTGCAGTAAATTTGGTGGATGATGTTAAAGACCCACTAGGGGGATAATATTATAAGTCTAGTAACTAGTTGCAGTCTTATGTTTTTCATATTTTTTAATTTCTAACTAGATTATTTTCACTTTATGAATAGATCTCATATACTATAGAAGTTAATGATGTTGAGGTCCTAATATGCATAGCATAAAATATATTTGACATATGTTGTGTAGTAGATAGAAGCAGAAAAACTATGGCACTATTAAAAAATTGTATGGTACAAGTTTACAACAAGGTACAGAGTAAGGTGATATCAAATACAAAACACCCAATGACTTATCTATTCCAAAAAGTGCAAGATGGGCATGGAAATTTCACTCATAAATAGAGAAAATTCATAGAAAATATGAATAGACATAGTTCTCAGAGCATGTCGTAGGAGACTACACTTTTATCAAACCCACCTCATAACAATCTAAACTAACAATTATGGGATGATGAGCTTAACAGGGCAGCGAAGTTAGATTAGGGTGGACATAATAGAGATGATGCATCCTAATTGTATCCCTTTGTAGGTTTCAGTGATAGCACAATAATAATATATGCATGTAACAAAAAATAAATACCTTTTTTTAATGTGAATATTTCTCTTAGACTACTCACATACTGTAACATATTGCATAAATTTATTGTGATTTGAATTGTATTGTATAAAGATTTTTAAAAAATGTAAAAAATATAAAAAAAAGAAATAAACCACTCATTGATTACAAAGAGGCAAATCACCTTTCCTCTTAACACACACTACTCTTCATTTAAAAGTTTTTTCAATAGCTTTTTGGCATTGTGTTTATCATTTTTAAGGGATTTGGAAGGTTTCTGCAGCCAATCCTTCATTGTGAAAATTCTCTTTTATTATGGATTATTCCTAGCTACTCAAGATGAAAAATACCGTATTTAACCTATGTTGGATCCTTTTAGGTGTTCTATCCTAACTCATCATTCCATTTTATATGACAATTTTAAAAGGATTACACAAGGCTTGTAACCATTTTTTGGATAAACCTCCTTGCCTGGGACATTCCACAATGCACTTTAGAAAACTAAGTTCATATGCTATCACTCTTTATATTTATTGAAATTTTCAATCAATATAAAAACTTGAAAACCCATGATAATCTACTTTCTAGTTCAAACATTCCCCAATTAGGTCTTACATTAGATCTTCAACCCTGAACCCTTGAGTTTACCTTATCCTAGTCTCCACACATTCCAAAACTCCCAAGAATCATTTCATTCACATATGGAATGTTAATTACAATCTTCCTTCAAAATTTGAGGTTTCGACTCCTTCACAATATAAAACAAAACAAAACTTAACAAGTCTTTTACACTATTTGGTAATCCTTGGTAAAGGTTTAAGATCTCAACTTTCTCCCTAGATAACTACAATCTTATAATTAGTTAGAGAAACTAAGTATTAATCAAGTAAAATTTGGTGAAGAATATATTGGGAGCATCCTCATGATTAATTATTGTTTATTGAGATTAATGGAGTTGTGATAATCATTTTTCAATAATCTATAGGTTTTAGAAATGTTGAGACCAAAACAAGATATCAAAGAAACACTTGTAAACCTATACTTTACCATTGTGTACATAGATCATAATAAAATATTGTTATAGAGATGTTAGTAGGTATTTTTTTGACTTGATAAGATTGAGGAGTTCATTTTTAACCTATAACTAAGCAGCACAACCCTGCATGTGGTAACAGATTGAATAGAAGGATTTTGTGCATAAATAGTGATGGGAGAAGGTGAATACAGTTGTTGTTGTTGACCTTTATAAAGATTTTTAATAATTTATAAAACAACATGGATGGTCTAAACCATCAAAATAAGATCCATGGACCTTAAACATATGACTATGTTCATCTAGTGAGATAAAAAAAACCTATGATCTAGTGAGTACTATGTGTAAACAGGGTTGTGGTAAACCTAGAGAGGCCTAATAGGCCTTGATAGAGAGGGAAAAGTGTCTTAAATAATTATCTAGTGAGTGAATCAAATCTTGAAACTTGATCAAAAGTAAGAGGACAATATAGGGTGTCTTCAAATGAAATTAGTTTGATGTTTTGAATCTGTATCACACCGTATATAAGGAATTTGTGTAGAAAAAGGCTACTAGGAGGAGACTGAGTGAAGGGATAAGTATAAAAATTGATGCAAAGGTAATGGGATAATTCTTATACTATATCACCATCTGATGTTAAACCCAAATGGTCATAATGACTTGCTTGATTTGATCTTCAAGACTCCATTTCTTTGTTGGTATCTTATTTTCCATTGGGATTAATAACCTCATTCAATTTTACCTATACCTTATACTCTATAGATATACTTCTTACTATCCTTGGGATTATATGAAAACCAACCAAATTCACTCTTCCCTCATCTCTTGAAACTGATCTCTTTTGAAAAGTCAACTCCTTCATTGGTTCTTCCTTTAGGCACACCTCTTAGGACTTAAGGACTAGATCTTAGATTAGGCATTAAGGACTGAGTTAACAAGGTATACATAATGTTTATATTTATGGACTCTTAATATGGGACATGAAAATTATTACCAACTTTTTTCCTCTTTTTTCCATCCATAAAACTCATTATAATCAACAACACACATGTTTAGATGTTAAACATCCTTCCTTCTTTGCTTTGACTATGCATTATTATAAGATTGTGACAAGGGTTAGAGGCCCTATTCATTTTCCCAGAAGTTCCAAGGTTTAATATCATTTAAATAGTATCTTACTCAACTTACCAATATAAACACACCCCTTACTAAATCTATATACACTCTCATTCTCAAGAACAAGCGCTTTTCCTTGGTGGTAGATTGTGTTAAACACAATAACATGTATGCAAATAGGGGTTTGTAATTACAACATGCCTTGTCACATGTCTATGAAAAATTTACTAACCTTTTAATCTTTATCTAAACACAAATAATAATCTTGAAATCATGATTCCCTATTACCATCATTTCCTCAACCACCACTTGAATATTTAACACTTAACACACAAACAAGGTCCCTTTCTTATAAAATAGGGGTATGATAGTTACCATATGACTTATCACTTCCTCAAGCCTATGTATTAGATTCCCTTTCCATTTATTTTTATTCAAATATTCACAAACAATTAATACTTTCATTGACCAACTATTTTTAATCTTATTGATGATCAAAGTCTTAAAACCCAAGCATTTACTCCCATCTCTTGACTGTGATAACAATCTACATGACCTTATGAATTCAAGTGGTTATTTTTTTGAGTTATCCATTGATATAAGTTATTTCCATGATCTGAGATTATTCATAACACCACTATGTGCAAGGCTAGTTATCTTTGACAAAATTCATCTACCAACTTAGAACACTTTCTCACAACTTTTCCTCCATGACTATATTCTCATTCCATCTTGTAGACACACACATACACATAGTAACTATACATAATTTTAAAATATTTGAACTTGAGATCATATGATTCAAGATACTCACATAACTCTTCAAGGAGAGTACATCCTATATAATTATATTCCATTATTCATTGAATAAAAACAAGATTACATTGTATCCAAAAACCTGAGCATATCATCTTCTAAGAGGAGATTGTACACCAACTTATTTTTAGATTCTTATTTTTGAGATTAAACATATTAGTAAAACCAATATTCAGATTTAAAACTTTTCATATCAATAAAATATGTCTGTTTCGGTCAAAACTAAGAAGGTTCCTCACACACATTGAGACTCAACTTTGATAGTTGGATCTCCTCTATTTACTTGTTAGTTACATGTATGTAGGTAGTTAAAAACTACTTGATGCATGAAGTTGAATTTAATTTACATTATATTATGCATTTGACTACCAAATTTCATTTACATTCTCTTATGCATTTATAATTACATTAGTTTTTACCAAACTCCACAAAACATCTTACTATGTTGATTAACTACATGCAAAATTTTTAACTATAGTTTATGAATTATTTTTGGAAATTATCGCTAATTAATTTTTTTAATAGTGTGGTATGTCTAATTAATAATACATGGGGAGTTTTTTGGAAATATGAGACAAAATCCATAAATTCATATGGAATAAATCAAATGTATTGGATGTAGAATGACAAACATTACATGAAATCTCGTGTGTGGTGGTTGGTTTCATCAATTGGAGGGGTGTTGGAAGCATGAAAAATTTCATGAATGTTTATGGATTATGATGGGTGAATGTTATACTACACTAAAACATGGCATATCCTTCATACTAAATTCAAATGTTGAGCTATGAGTACAAGACATTCATAGACAGGCCCAATCATGATTTATACATATAATAGTCATATGAATGCCTATATGATGATGCCATTTTGATTGATGCATGGGATACTCCTAGTGATATTCTAGTGTATTTTAGTCCCTTCTTGGAGAAATTATTTCCAATGAAGGTGTCTAATGATTTGGATGTCTATATGCATCCAGATCAAGTGTGGATTATATTCATTGGTGCCAAACTACAATTCAAAGTGTGTTTTAAACTATATAGTGTTTGAAATAACCTCTTTTAGGCTTCTAGTCTTTGTCCGGAATATTCATATGTAGTATTGTGGAAGAGATACACAATCTCTCATAACAAATATTTTCCTCTCATCCAACTAGACCAAAGTATTTAAAGAACAAAACCACTATTTTTTTACATGCATGTTTTAGAGGATGAAATCAATGGTGACTACAATCCATCAAATGAAATTGATGATTCTAAAAGTGAATAGGATAGTTTTATAAAAATACATTTCAATATTGATAAATATTTTAATTGATTACTACAAAAATTACATATTTATGTATTACATATTTATTATTGTTATTGATGCTGATGTTAGTTGTTTTTCTTGATGTTTATTATTGTAGACAATAAGCTACTTATCTCACACTTTGCCTTGTTCTTGATTGCCTTTCTTTGAAAATTTTCACTAATTCATTGGTCACTATGTGGTTTATGGTTCTTCAAGATATATTTAGGTTCAAGGTATATAAACATGCTCTTTAATGTCTCCTAAGAATCCTCAATTCACCTATTAAGTCTTCTAAAAATATCTTTGCCTCACTGTACATCCAGGCTTTGTCAATAGGGTTTTCAGGCTTTGTCTCAAGGTTTTTACTTCTCACAAAGGTTTAAAAACACTATAAAATTTTTCAAAGTGTTTGAATAAAATACTTGTACATTTATAAACATTGAATTTAATTTTTTAATATCGATTTCCACTACACTATCCATGTTATTGCCTCTTCAGTGCACACAATCTCCATTTATTAAATCTACAAGTGGCTTCTTGTGATTTTTTATTCATGGATTTCCAAATATCATTAGTTTTTTAAGCCTATGCAGGCTCTCCAAGATTGGTTCTAATATCAAACATCTTTTCCAAGCACTTTATCTTCACTAGAACACTCATATACTCCTCTTTATAACTTTCTAGACTTCTTTGTTTGCATAATGAGCAATTACAAGTCTATAAGTGTTCTCTTCATGTTTTATATCATTGAAGGAATTTACCAAATCTATTTGAAGGTGATAGGTCCAAAGACACTTGGTGACATCTTTAAAATTTATTCCCAACTCCTTTGATATCTCAGTTAACCTTTTTTACTATAATTTGTATACTCACAACCCGAGTATGCTCTTTCTAAAAGGATATGGCATCTTCAAACTATTTAACATAAAAACTAACAATATGAATGGTCTTACATAAATTTAGTAACATGAAAAAAGGACTCACCAGATTCGAACTAAATTTTATAAAATAATACATTGTGAATCTTTTCACCTTGAGCAAACAATATGCAATAAATCTTAATTTATATGCATAAAAAATAGGGTTGTAGACTTGTTAAAACTTAAAGTCACCATTCATATTATGTTGGGTCTTGAGCCCTTATTTTTTTAAGTGCACATGAAAAACTAATCACAAAACCAAAATTAAACTATTTTGGAAATAAACGTGACTACCTAAACTACCTATCAACAATCATTTGTAAGACATTTAGCACATTACCACAAGTTCCAATTTTGATTGTCCATATAAGTGACCTATGCATGTATTTAAATATGTTAATGATGTAATTTTTATGATTTTAAAATCATTAGATGTTAGTTGATGTTGATGTTAGATGTTATAATGAATAAAGAAGGAATTTATCCATGTAATTTGATGTTATTAAACTATATTGAGTTGTTATGAATCATTTATATTTCTTTTGAAGGCCATTGAGGCTGTGTATTTGTTCATCTTTATGTGGATTTGTAGGTTGTTGAATGATTCGTGGATTTTAAAGTTATTGAATGTTTGGTTACAGATCAGAGTTAGAGTTTAGTGTCATAAAAATCATTGTATAGGTTGAGAAAGTAAATATCTTCAAAGAGTTGTGATAATATAAGTAACTGGGTGAGACTAAGAGTAAAATGGACCATTGAATCCTTAATGTCCTATAGACTATTATCTCCATCATAAAATGAGGTAATAATTTGGCTTTAAGACATAAATCAACTATGTGATGAGATGATGATTGAGATATGAATGTGTGGTTCCTATAGAGGGGAAAATGTTTTATTTGAATATAAGAGAGGTAGGGAGCTTCTATTCATAATTCACAAAAGGATCGACTCTATTACATAGTCCATAACCACTATTTTGGTAGATGTTGGAATGGATATACATTGGGAGAGAGGTAAGATCATTATTCTATCAATTTCTTGATGTTAATAAGTAGGAAATAAGATCTTAATTATAATTATTGAAATAAAGAGACCCCGGCATGTAAGTTGATAATATATAGGCCTTATTTCTATACTTGCATTGTTGTTTCATGACTACAACGACTAATATTTGAGAGAATCCATATTTTAAATGAGTTCTTGGCTTTTAAAATGTGTTGGTAAGTTCACTGTGGAGGTTTGAACTATTTTATAATCTATCTTTGGTTGAAACATTGTTGTTGGTTGTCTAACATGGACATAGTCCTACAGGAAACCCTTGTAATCTACACAGTCCAAGGGAAATTGAGTTGCAACATGTGAAAAGAGGGTTGGATTTTGGTTTTCAAGGGTTGGATGAGTTAAATTAGGCTAAGATAGAACCCAAACTCCATTCATAGTTGTATGAAATTATTTGAAACATTTTCAAGGTAATTATGTTTCTCTCAAGTCTGTATATAGGCTAGGAAATTGTAGACTAGGGATTAGTCAATTTGGATAGTTTCCACTGTTATAAAAATTTGATACATGGATATTTGAAAGGAATAAATATTTAAAATATTATTTCATATTTTTTTCTCTTCTACAGACTCATTCTATATGTATTTGGTTAATTGAGTTGTAACTAGGCAGAATTAGGCTTAGAAAGGCTAATTATGTAGAGAAAAGGGCTAAGAAAATGGTGAGGAGTAAACCATATCTTGAAAATTAATAAAAAATTGTATCTATATGTAGGGAGATCATATCAAATCCTAAATCTCTAGGAAATATTGTATAATAGATACACAAAGAATAAATATCCAAAATAAGGCTACTAGCCTAGAGATATCATGGACAATGAACTATGTGGAAAGAAGTAATTAAGGATGAGTTGAAAGTTGAAATGGGTTCATTAAAGTGTGATGAGATCACCTCTAAATTTACATGACTAAGGATTGAGGTATGGGAACCTAAATAAGGATTGGTCCTTTAGACCTAAGAGCTAGTGAGAGAATTTCATGAAAAGTGAGATCAGTGTTATGAACTGAACTAGGCATGAATATTAGTGACATGATAGATGTATAATGAATCCAAAATGTATATATAAAATTTAATAGGGATACTTATATGTAAAATAAGGATACTAATCCCAAGAACCTAGAGGAATGATGGATGGAGATGGAACCTTAAAGAACAAAGGAAACATTGAATGTAAATTTTTGCAAGAGTAAACCATCAAATGAGTGTAACCAATTGGATTGAGAAACACATATTGATGTTTATTAAGACTTATCCCCTTACCTCTACATCATATCTACTTCTATAGAGTCATAAACACCCCCTTCAACATCTAAATAATTTTCATTGCTTCCAAACTGTTTATTTATTCCTAAACTCAAATAGTTGGTAAGAATTCTTTGTATGGGATCAAAAGGCCTAGGATTTTCATCTTTCAATTGAGAGACATGGAGACCTATTCAAGACACACTTGGTCCTTTGAATTTTAATACAATTTTTAAAGAATATAATGGATGTAACAAGAAAAATATAGAAGTACCAAACAGCTTAACTATACATCTCTAGTTTATTTCACTATAGCTTAAGAAAATCCTAAAATATTACCCTCTATTTTAACAAATTACTTAATTTATTAAAAAACTATTCCAAACGACCACCATTTTGTATAACTAAATAATTAGGTCTCATGAGAACCAAGCCTACATGAATTCATAACATACACACCATCTTTATGCATTCATGGCATGCATACCATCTTTTATGAACATTCATAAATAATCTAACCTATATGTTATAGGATCAAACAAGTTTCAAATTAATATAAAAATGTCATGGCTCCAAAAATTCCTATAAACTAAGTAATTACCACCCATTTTTGCTCAGTTTAAATTTAAAAATAAAAAATAAGCCACATGATTAGAAGAAGTTATAAAAATAGTTCAAGAATCCATTTGATAGAATTTAAAATCCATGCTGACATATCTCACATGCTTATCAATAAGATGTCATAGTATATTTTCATAAGAAGTCAATTTTTATTTTTTTGGTTAAACAACTTCTGTACACAGTCATTCATTTGTTCATAAACAACTTAAATATACAAGATGAAGTAAGAAATTGGTGGAAAATAAACATAAATTTTTTAGACTAAAATGTGAATAAGCATGTTTTCAATTGATTTTCATCCAAAGTACTAAGCATACATCATGTAATATTGGACACATGAGTTATTTCACACAACTAATTATCATTATTCATGAATGGAACACCACATCTATTAGGATACATCCCATTGGCTTGTGAAAATAAGATATCAAACTCTGCCTTCAAAATCTATATTTGTTGCTCATATATGGCAAGTATTCCTTTGCTCTTCATTTTCATGGCCTACACAGTCTACACTCTTGCATCATAGAGTGATTTTGTGTAGGCATGGGCATCTTGTAGATTGACAAACTTTATTTTAGCATCCATCTTCTCATCCCTCAACGTGAGAAGTGCATAGTGAAACTTGTCAACCTTTCTGGTCTTGTTAGCCAACATAGTTTCCAACTTGATAATATTTTCCCTTACACCATCAAGAAGCTCAATCAAAAACTAGTTTTCCCTATTGAGTGATTGTTTTTTTAGTTGCTAGTGACAGTTGCAAACCAAGATGTTCTTCTTATCCCATTGTGTTCTAGGATCTCATCCCTGTGAGAAGCTATTCCATGTCCTTAGGCAATTAGGTAGTCACATTCTTTTCTATATTTAGTAATTCATCTAAAAAAAATATGAAACATGTGAAATTCAATGATAGCATTCAATATTTTTAGCATTGAAAAGCTAAAAAAAATTAGACATAAATGAGGGTCCATGAGAATATTCAAAAGCTAAGAACATCCAATTGTTTAAATTATGAATAGTTTCCTTACATAAATAATTTTCTAACTTAAATGAAAACAATGAAATCATTATATTGGAATATGAAATATTTACCTGGCATGGTCATTTTGATGTATTAGAGTGTTACCACATTCCTTCTCATTCCTCCTCCCCTACTTCAAATTATGGGCCATAGAAATCGATAGTTGTTATATTAATTACCTTAATAGATAAACACATGATATGAGATAAAGGAATGTTAGAGAGAAAAAACATGCTTAAAAATAATTTATTGCACTGCTTCCCACCATGGTTACTTTTATATAGACAGAGAGACATTCAAACATGTGAACTTTGTCACCAACATGTGAAAAAATGAAAGGAGAATAAGGTATACATTTGAAGATGATAGATCACCAGTCAAAAACATCACATACCATACATGTAAAAAATATACAATGACTACATGGGAAAAACATTACATCATTGAACCATGAATTATTGTACAATACATTGGTAAATTCAAATTAACCACCAAACCATTGCTTAAATCATACATAAACAAAAAAATACGTATCCAGCACAAACCAAAAATGAAACACTTCTATTCAAGTATCCTATCTAAATAATATGTTTGATCACACATTAAACATTTCATACATATTATGCCAAAATGTATGTATATAAATAATAGTTTCTAAGGTACTAGAAATAAGGCAATATCAATGTTCATGTCATGGTCATTAGCCCTCTAGAAATGGATTTAAAAATGGAATCGATCAACCACATGAATCCACATATATGCATGTCACCATGGACACCTACATTTGAAAATGTGTAGTTTAGAAATCTTGACAAAATACAAGAATAAGACACCAACATGAAAAATAAACTTATCAGTTTTACTAAATAAGAAGTAACTATCATACCTCTTAAACATGGTCCATCCATGCCTATTATGTACCATCTCATCTCCACCAAAATTCTATATGCAATAAAAATATACATCACTATCAAAATATGTAATGGTAGGGTCAAAAGAAAGGTATGTGAAATAAAGAAGAGTGCATATAACACATATTCATCATATGAAGTACAATATCAATTTACGAAGAAACCTATCATGTGAACTTTCATTTTTTATTCCCCACCCCCTTGTTGAACATATCTACCATTCCATAAATGCATTTCTCTCAAAGCAATGTGATCCTCATCACTAGAATGGGATTGAGGGTCATCCCTTTGTAATCATAATAGTGATTTTTGTAGAAATATAAATTTTAATATTGAGTAAGATGAATTAAACTTAACATTAACTTCATAAAAACTACTGAACATAATGCATTTAACTTGAGGTCCATTATTGCATACACCTTGTTATTTCTTCACCCATTTTCTTTCTCATTCCATTTGTCAAAAATATTCTCTTCACTAAATGCAGGCTTCCCTTCTCCATCTCAAGTTTACACTTGAATCATATACACCCATCTCATGATTGATAGACTTCAAGGTTGTCTCACTAATATAACATAACTCAAACACATTCTCCCTAGCCAGCCATGATCTTTTCAGCCTATCTATGTTTTTGATGCTCTAAATTTTCAAGAGTTTGTCTCTTTGCCTCCTTTGTGTTTTTATTTTATCGATTTCTCTTCCCTTAGGCTTACTTTCCAACTTTTAGCATGCCCAAGGGGCCACCTTGGAATGGGTTGCCGACTATGAATCTTATGACCATGATTGTTAAGTCTGTCTCATGACCACAATTAATGGCCACCATCAACTCTAAATGTGTGACATGGCCTCAACAAGCAAAGGTGCACATTCTACTTCGTAATACCTGAATCCTTAATTTTGTACTCTCCTACATACAATCATTCAATAACTAATAGATGTGAGGTTAAAAGCATAAAGTAATAAACAAAATATAACTTCATCAAACATAATAAAATGTTAAAAGAATAAAATAATCAACATAAGATAACATCATCAAAGACAATCAAATGTTCTTGCAACATTTTATTATTCCTCCATTTCAGATTTAGAAACATCTAGAAGCCAATCATCATCATCATCATCATCATCATCATCATCATTGTCATCAAGGTCATATGACTCTACCTCCTCCTACCACATAGGTGGACATATATATGTGATTATAACTTGAAACATATATGGAACAATAAAAACAGGGCTATGAGCATGTTAAATGAAACAATAAATATAATGACTCTGTCCCTACAAATTTGAATATTTTCTCTAATCTCTCTTTCATTTAACATATAAAAATGCATGGTGTGTCAATCAAACACAAAAGAAAAATAACATATAAAAATGCATGGTGTGTCAGTCAAAAGTATTTTAATTTTGATTGTTGTAAGATGGAAGAAAGAAACATTATTTAACATGAGGAGCAATCAAACATTAAAGGTAGTCAAAAGTTCCCATATATCTCTTGACAAATAGTCATTTGACACTTAAGAGATACCTTCTTCACCTTTGGTCTACTCCACCCCCTCTTCCAATAGTATTAAAAAAGATATAACATATAAAAATAGGGATGCATGGTTCACAATTATTAAGCATGGAAAATAAAAGGGAGAGTACAAAAAATATGCACAGTTTTAGGGATGGAGTCATCATGCATGTGACTATTAGCCACATCTACATGGCTCTACTCCACCCCTTCCAAATAAAACATAAAATAAAAACAACATAGAAAAATGCATGGTGTGTCAATCAAAAGTATTGTAATTTTGATTATTTTAAGAGAGAAGAATGAAACATTATTTAACATGAGAAGCAATAAAACATTAAGGAAAGATAAAGGTTCCCATATATCTCTTGAGAAATAGTCATTGGGAGATTTGGGGATGCCCTCTTCACCTTCAGTCTTCTCTACCCCTCCTTCAGTAATATTTAAAAAAGGTAATATAACAAACTAAAATAGGGATGCATAGTTCACAAATATTGAGCATTTTACATATGCGGCAAGACTATTAAAGTATGCATTAAAAATATATGAACCATAAATAAAATACCTATGTTATCCCCTTGTTTGCATCTTTATTTGGTAAATATTCCATCTCACATTGGCATTACACCCCTGGTTATTCACAGGTAGGGGATGGTTGTCTCATAATAGTGAGAATACCATCCCCAGTTATTGATGCTCCATATAGCTTCCTCTTTTGATCTCTAAGGGGGTAAGGGGAATATCTAAACTAAGAACTTACATGTGATGAGGACTTCAGATTGACTTCTTTCTCCTAACATAATGCTTGTCACAATAGATTAGCATCAACAAAAAAAATAATACAACTCAAATTCATGTTCAAGTATAGTAGCTAAAAATGCATACCATTTGTTTAGCCTCAGCATAAATTTTCTTGAGGCAATAATCTAATTACCACTCATACATCTTAAATATATAGTAGTTAACATTCATAGTATTAGTTTCCAACAAACAAAAAAAGTGCATTCAAATAAGTTTAGATTATGCTTTACAACACTAACCCTTACCAATGAAATGCTTATAGAAATCATCACAAAGGTCACCACAAGAGTACAATGGTGTGATGACGGTTAGGGAAATCTGACTAGTTGACAATGCGACATAAAAATAATGAAATAATTAGGGAAACCACTATTCATGAAATTGACACGCTATATTGAAAGTATATATTATGAGCCTCCAACAATGAAATGTACATATGAAAAGGCATTACATTTTTTGTATATAGTTTAATATTCAAACGTAGATATTATCTTTTCATATTATAGAAACTTAACATACCAATTCATTTATAAACAATCTATATAATATGGTAATGCTTCATGTGGATATTCAAGGACAAGTTAAAGAAACCTTTGTATGTAGTAGATGAGATAGAGAAAATTTAGTGGATACATTACATTTTGAAAACTTTAAAAGAACCAAAACATGCATGTTGTAAATTTCAAAGGATATCAATAATATTTTTTAAGCTTGGAATATCAAGTCCATGGAGATTGTATGCAAAAAAATTAATTTCAATTACAACTTCTATGAAAGACATTGATGGAAATATTTAATAAGCTCACTAAACATTGTGAATGAAGAAGTCAACAATAATAAGTATAAATTACATATTATAATGGGAGTACAATAAACACAAACATGGATTCACACATCCTTACTTTGTGGAAGTCTGCACATAAACATGAAATATGATAAGAATAACACTTTCAATATACTTAAAAGCATGAATATGCCAATGACCCCATCACAAAGAATAAATTACATTTACATAGTTACAAGATTAAATACACATGAAATGGTGAGTAAAAACACATGAATTAAAAAATAGAGCTCAAAAAATTAAAGCTTGGAAACTATAGGGGCTCTTATACACCCTACAATGGGAGTACAAAAAACATGGATTCACACACTCTTACTTTGTGGAAGTCTGCACAAACACATGAAATATGATAATAGTAACACTTTCAATGTACTTAAAATCACACATACATGATGACCCATTCATAAAGAATAGTGTACATTTAGGCACTTGTAAGAATAAATACACATGAAATGGTGAATTAAAACACATGAATTAAAAATAGATCTCAATATATTATAGCTTGGAAAATACTAGAGAGGCTCCTATACTCCCTGTTCTACCCTATTGAATAGCTCTCTTCCTCTAACTTTATAGTGCATATGACCCTGAATATAAGCTTTCCTTTATGAAAAAAATAACTTATTAACAAAGTTAAAATCTTGGTTGAGATTAACCTTATGTATAGTGGGCCTCTAGCAAGGAGAAATAGGGCCCGACAAATAATAGATATAGGTAAATTGAAGATAGATGTCATTTTGTAGGATTTATTACATTATTCACTACTTTTATTTGTATTTTCATCTAAATAATTTATGTAAAGGAGGCTTATGAACACACTATGAATGTGCTTATCTGAACCATTTTCCTTTTTTCCCCATACCTATTTTTTCTTCATATGTTTTGGATTTTATCTATGTTAATAAGATATGGATTTAATTTTTTCACATCTATAAAAAAAACTTTGGGATTTCTTTCTTTGTTTAGGTTATTCAATGTCCACTTGCCTTTTAAAATGACCATCTATTAAAGGATATTCTATGTTTGTATAATACATCTATATTTCTTGTGAAAAAGAGGATTGAGTATGTGTTGCTTATAAGAAGAACAACTTGTAAACTAAGTGAAAACTCAAGAATACTGACTACAAATAGATTTCCTATTCTTTAAAGTGTTTGCAAAGATTTAAGTGTTTTAAGTGGTGTAGAGTTCATAAACATTGTTCGCAATCATGCAGACCATTGTGTGTTAATATATAGTCTATAGAAAAGTAAGGGTAACCTTGAATAGGGACATACAGAACCCTCAAATAGAATGAAATGGAAGGATAAGCCTATGCAAACCTTGGACAATTCTAAAAGTGGTTAACAAGCCATTTGAATGACTTAAAACATAATAGTTCTTTATATTTGTGCATAGTTCTAATAGCAGGAGCCACGATAATTTTATTCAATGTATTTGTCTTCATACTTCTCTTTTGTGTCTATGCCATTTTATGCAGGGTCATATGCACATTTTATGCATGCCTAAATACAAATAGACTAAATATACAATGAATGACTTTGTCAAAATGATAAAACCTTTGCCCTAAAATTTACCTTGATTTTTGACTACTACAAAACTTGGGATTAAACACCGACACCTCCACCCTTGTTCTAATTGCCTCCACTTGAGCTATCTCCCTCCACTTTGGATCTAGTAGTGAGAAAATGGTGAAGGACATCTATTTGGCCATTAGGATTGGTTTTACTTGATTAATAGTAAGCCATAGGAGATTAAGGCAATACTAAGAGGACATGGTTATCAACATGTTAGGACATGATAATCCAGCATTACCATCAAATGATTTGCATGTCATACTGGGTCTTTGCCACCTTGACAAGTTTAGTGACACCTACATAGTCATAATTCACGATTGGCATGACGGTTATTATTGATTGGTGGTGAAGGTGGCAGTGACCATGGTGAGGAAGGTTAGAACAAAGGCATATTTTACCATCAAATTTAACTTCTATTTAATTATGGTTAGTCATAATCCCTTGATGACCAATGGAGACTAGCTCCCCAATAATTGGTGATGACCAACACATGTCAAGAGTTGGTGCATGATATTTAAGATATGTTAGCTATTAGTGAGCCATTGATCAAGATGGGATCATAAAAAAGAGATATGACATTTAAGGGTAGTTTGATTGAGGCTAGGATCAAGAAAGTGTTCATCATCTAGTCAGGCTAAGTTTTGGAGGTTGTCAAGGAAATTATCGATATGGGTTTTCTTGAGACACCCTTCCATGTCAAAGGAAATTCTAATCTTGCCTCTCTTTTCATTTCCAATCTCTTTTTCCTTACAAATGGTAAGGGCTTGGTCAAAAAGGTGGTGGAGATATTGATCAAGTCACGGTATATGGTCAAGTGCATTGAGGTCATTGATGGCTTCCCATCCAAGAGCCATACCTCTCTACCTCTCTTTAGTGTTGAAAACTTCAATTTAATCCCTCATTCAATGTTCTGTGAGCTTAAACATTGGTTGTGTGTGTTAGTGTCTTTTATTTAAGATTTATAGAGATTACTTCAATCTCTTATGATGGGTAGTAGGACAGTGGCACAGTTGGATGTGGATTCCTTATGAGCTCATGTCCCCTCCATCTCTACCATCTTGGGTCAGTAGTGTTCTACTCATGTTTTGGTTGCAGTACATTCCCTACGTAGGATTTATGGCCCTAGCCAATTATATAAATTAAATTGTATAAATAATAAAATGAAAGCATTTTGAGTATACTGATTCCTTACATTCCTCTATGAAAATTCACACTATGTTAAATATTTTGATTAAGAGTGTTGTTTTTATTAAATAAAATATTTCCACCCAACATACATAATTAGGGAATCTTTTTATGAAATTAGTTTTTATTTTATGATAAATAGTTAAATATTTATATAAATTAATTGTATAAAAGTTTTTTTTTTTTTTTTTAAATTAATAATATAAATATAATTGTTTATGAATGTTTTTAATTATTTAATATAAATATATGATTGAATTTTAATTGAGTTAATTTTACATGATAAGCATTATGAGATAATTGTGATTTATAAGACATCATACTCATTCACATATTTGTGAAATTTATAAAATATTATATTCACTAAAATATTTATCAAAGAAGAAAAGCCTCTAATAAAAAAAAATTGATTAAATTCACCATTAAATGATAAAATGATTGATTAAATTTACTATTTCTTTCCATACACTATATCAAGTGAATCTTTTTATCTTATAATTATTAATAATTATAAGTATTAGAATTAAAATGATTAATTAAATTCACCAATCCTCTTTTTAAATAAATTGAGTGAATCCCCTTATTTTATAGCATTTATTAATAATTATAAATATTAAAATTAAAATGATTAATTCAATTCACCAATCCACTTCTTAAATAAATTGAGTGAATCCCCTTGCTTTCTAGAATTTATGACAAAATTGTGAGAAAACAAAGTCATTGAAAGACAAACGATGACATTTATGACGCAACTGAAAGAGAACGAAAGCAAAAACAGCTCATTATGAATTTATGACACAACGGAACATCAAACATCAATATAAACGATGAAATTTCTGACAAAACCAAACATCAAACGTCAATAAAATATATCTACAAAGCTTTTATTGCTACAAAGAAATTTATAAAATGACTTAACGAAAGGCGTGCTGCATCAAAAACAAAAAATATCTTGTAAGCTTGATGGGTTGCTGTTTGTCAGATTTTTCATCGCCAACGAGGTCCTCGAGAACAACGTACCTTACATTTTATGATCATTATCAAACCACGTCAATTTTTTATATATGATTAACTTCGTCCAATTATAAACATACCTACATGGAAAATCAAGAGATATCCATGGATCTGGTGCAGTTTTATATTTTGCTCAATTTTTCTTATTTGTATTTCAATTTCCTTGTCACTGCAATAATATACTCTCTTTATGTCTATGCTCTCGATGTCTATGCTCTCAATTAGATGATATATTTATTATTATCAAATGTTTCAAGGTGCAAATTACACTAAGAAGATGGTATAATATTCATTATTAATAGAAGTAGAGATTTTGTAAAGTGAAAGTGTGTAAATTAGTAATTGTATTTCATTTAAAATATATGAATGTTAATCTTGTATTATATTTAGTGAATAAAGTTTCAAATAACAATAATTTGATATTTTTTATAGAAGTGATAGTACAAAATAAAATTGTGTATTCCTTCATACGATAATGAGTTGTCTAAGGAGGAGATATTTTATATTATACTGAGTATGAGCAATGGTATAGTGTTATAAAAAAATATGAAATCGATCAAATATTTCAAGATACACTAGACGGTGATGGTAGAAAATAATAACAAAATATGTCAATAAATAAACTCAGAGAAACCCAAATAATACACATACCAACCCCTCTAACATATCACTATTAAAATATATTGAAATATTATATATTTGTATATAATAAACTATAAATTATATTATTAATCACTTTCGCTCTCACTCACACGCATATATTGATATTGTATAATTATTTTATTATAAAAATATATATTATGTATCATATATAATATTATAATATATCTCGATGATATATATTATTATTTATATTGCACGTTATTTTAAAAGTGATGACGTAATATACATTATTGGTAAATTAGGGTTTTATAAAATGAAAAGAGTGTAAATCACTAGACGTACCTCATTTGAAATCCATGGACACTTACCTCATATCATCTTTTATCAGTGAAGTTTCAAACAATAACATTCTGATATTTTTGGTGAAGGTAATAGTGGAAAAAAAGGGTTGTGTATTTATTTATAAAGTAATGAGTTGTTAGGGGAGGAGATGCTTTATGAGAAATGATTAAGTGTTGGGAAAGAGATTAAATATTTCAAGTGGTTAGGCAATGATGGTAAAGAATAACAACAAGGTATTTTTTAAGATGGACCTAAATAAACTTAGTACAAAGCTCCACAACATGTCAATATTATAATATATAATATATTAATATATTATATATTAAACTATAAAATTATACATATACATATACATATTAGATAAATCTATCTCAAATTAGTAGAATATGTCTCGAGATTGATATCTATGGATGTATTTTTAGAGAGATTTTATATTATGTGTATGTTAGTAAATTTATATTAACATAATAACTTAATATCGATCTATTAAATTACAAATAAGTTGGATATAAAAATGGTCGTATCTATTTACCTTATGATATACAAATTTATTTCAGAAAACCTTATAGACTCTGCTAAAGTATAAAAATCCAAACAATTTTTAAATATATAAACAATTATAATAGCATACCTAATTGTATTATACATATAATTATTTTACCATACATATCATTGATTTAATGGATGTAAAAAATTATCTAAAAAACCTAATTACTTAATAATATGATTTATTCATAAATATATAAATAATTATAATAACATATATAATTATGCCATACATATCATTATTTTATCAAATTTAGTTATTTAAAAGTATAATTATTTTTTACAGGTATCATAATTTTGAATGCCTAAAGTTAATCCTCTATACATATTTTTAAAATTCTTATTTTTTCCTAAAAACCCTAATTATTTAATAATATGATTAATTTTTAAATATATAAATAATTACAATAGCATACATAATTATGTTATATAAATATAATAATTTTATCATACATATAATTATTTTACTAAATCTCAAAAATTATCTAATAGCATACATATTTATGTTATACATGTAATTATTTTACTATACATATCATTAATTTATCGGATGTAAAAGTTTCTCAAAAAACTCTAATTATTTATTAATATGATTAATTTTTACATATTTTTTAGATGATTATTATTTTTTAATTACTTAAGTGTCATAATTTTGAATGCCTAAAACTAATCCTATATGTAAATTTTAAAAATGTAAAATATAAAACAATTTCAACTTCAAGTGCTCCAAATACACATAAAGAATGTAAATTTTGTGGGTATAGATTATTTGTATTTATATGATTCTTTTTTTTTTAAATATCACATTTTTTAAGGTTTTTAATATGTCGGTTGTAAACTAATTAAAAACAAGTATAAGATTTTTTTATTTTATCAGCGAATCTTCACCTTATTTATTGCGTTCAAACCCAAGTCACAAGATTCACCAATTTCTTGGCTCAAAAATTAAAATTCATCATTTCTTGCACACATCAATAAAAATAGCCTAAAATTGACAAAAAATGAGCTTCATCTAAATATGTCTTTGTTGTACCCTATGTTGAATTGGTGAGGGTGTCTATATTATTTCATGTGCATGATGTGGGGGTACAATAAATTTTGTTTGTGTTATTTCCTATGTGTGACATGGTGGAGCGATGAGGGTTGTAACTAAAAATAGAGTCTGAGCCTTGAATGATGCGAATAGAGATGAGGCAACCTTAGATGCACAATTAGGGGATAGTAGAGGTAGGGTTGATGTGGGTAGGGTTTACGGGGTCAACATAGCTAGTGTCAATGATGGATAATTCCCTACTCAATATCTTCATGGTGACATTGGCTTAATGCTTCCAACATTTGTCCTACTCTAAGCATAACCTATACATCCATTTGATTCTCATTTTCAAGTAACTATTATGTCACATACCTATTGTGTTGATCTTATCTCTTCTTACATTTGTGATTCTCATTTGTTATGCTTTATTTTAAATTTTATTTTCTTAAACATTATTTTACATTTTAGTTTTTATTTTTTTACAATATATAGTTTATTATTTCTAAGTTGGTTTTAATTGATTTTATGTCTTGTTTTTATTATTTCAAATTTGTTCTAAATTATTTTATTTTTAATTTTATGACTCTTTAGTTTTTTTTCTAATTATGTATTTTAAATTTTTTATTTTATTTTTTATAATTTTATTTTAAATATATATATTTGTAATTTTTTATTTTAATATTTATTACGTTTCAAATTTAATAGCACTTTTTTTTATTTGAACTCGAACTCGAACTTAAATTTGAACTAAATTTTTATCCTCTTCAAACTCAAACTTGAAATTGAACCTTGTAACTTAACTTCAAACCCCTTTATTTGGACAATTGGTGTGCAATAAAATATGTTTTCATTCCCACTAGAAAGTTGTCCTATTTACCCATGCTACCCAATGAAATATCTAGAGAATATCTTAAAATGATTCTAAATAGCATATCCACATATTGCTCTATAGTATAACATCTCTAACATAAGTAAGAAAATTATCTTCTTAAAATTATAATCATATAAAACCCTAAATAATATGAATTCAATCATGACAATGTATGACCATTGTTATTTAGTTTATTTTTAGTCTTGAAGGGTAATTCTAAGAACCATTTTACTTTATCTTAAAATTATTCCTGAATATGTTGAGCAATCAAATTTCATTGATTATTTTTCAATAAAAATATTAAGACAATTACAAAGTGCAATAGTAACTTTTTTAACACGATAGATAAAATAATAATATTTGGTGGAAGTTGATTGGAAACTTTTTATGTTATGGGATGCTTTACTTATACCAAGGTTGGGCACTAACTACGTTGTAGGTAGAGGATGGGTTTTCGTAGTGGTCCATTTATTCTTACATTTGTTTAGGTGATACTGGATAGCTAGTTTGTAAATTTTGCATTGAATGTTGGGTTATTTCATTAAGGAACATGGCATGGGGTCATAAAGACCTAGATGCCTATGGAAGCTTGTTATTATTGTTTGGTTTTGGTGAAGAGAAAAGGGTTGGAGAGAATTTTGGTGTTGTTTGTTATAAAACCTTTATTGATGTTTTGAGGGTAGTATCTTTTGTTTTATATATTATACTTCATTTTTCATCTAGAGCAGAGAGCTATGTGATTTATATTGTGTTTGCTTATAGTTTTTTTGGTGTAAATGACATTTTAGATAGGGCTACAAGAATTGTTTTTGAAAATTGAGTATTTATTTCAATACCATTTTTTTATTTTTTTTAAATGGTTTCCATGCTTGAAAAAAAAGAAATATTGTATAAGAGGGTTTGGCGAAGCGAGAAGGGTTGGAGAGAAACTAGGTATTATTTACTACAAAGCCTCTATAGATGTTTTGGAGGTAATATCTTCTGATTTTACATCCAACACAAAGAGATTCATGATTTATGTTTTGTTTACTTGATTTGGGCCTAAATTTTCTAGATTTAGGGCTTTGTATCATCTTTTTTTTTCAAACAAAAAATTTATGTTGCAAGTTTTTTAAACCATGTTTTTATGGAAGAAATTGTACTTTTATGGTGGTGATATGGGAAAGAAAATAGTTTTAGTGTTTGTGACCATTACTTTTTTTTTATTGATATACCCAATACTCATTGATATCTGTTTATGAGCCAAACAAAAATAAAAATACTAGAAGTTATTTTTAAATTGTTAAAAATTAAAATGAACAATAAATTTGAAAAGTAATAGTAAAACCCTTCAATCTAAATCTCAACAATCAACCATTGGTTTAGGTGTTAGGTTATTAAATTATTTTCTACAACCTATTGTGTACTCTGTGACTTCCTTTTTTTAATTTATTTCTAAGTTTTTATATGGGATATGATGATATTTATTATAATTGTTTATTTCAAATTTTGATTTATGTTTTTATTAACGTAATAAATCTTAAAATCTAAAGAGACTTACCTATCATATATAACATGTAAACTATTTGACAAAATGTTAATAATTAAATTCTATTTTGTTGTCTTTGTTTTAGATCAAATATAAACTATTTGACATGATGTATATAAGGAGAAAAAACATTAATTGTATTTCCTTGTTTTAAATTGCATGTAATGTGTTTGAAAAATATTTATGAAAAAAATAAAATTTATTTCCATGTTTTTGGTTAGATGCAAGCTATTTGATTTGTATCATTATATTTATTCATATATTTTTTAGCCAATTATGTATAAGTTTGTATGGAAGTGATAGATATGAAAATCATAAGTAACTACATGTTGTGAATTTTATGTGAATTGTTTAACAAAATTTAAACAAAAAAATTGTCTTTGTTTCCTCTTTTTAGATTAAATGCAAATAGTTTGACAAAATGTACGTGACTCCATTTTTAACAATAATAGTGAATGCAAAGTTTAAGCTTATTTTCTTTTTGTAATGATGTTGTTTATTCAAAATTGTATTTTATCTTTGGTGTAGATGGCAATGTAAATAGGGCTATAGGAATTATTTTGCAAAATTAAGTGACTATTTCAACACCATCCTCAGAGTTTTAGTTTTAATTTTTTTGGTTTTTGGTTTTTGGTTTTTGGTTTTTTTTTTTTTTTTTTTTTTTTTGGGGGGGGGGGTTGGGGGTGGGTGGAAGAGGTTCATGCTTGGAAAATAAGTAAGATTGCATAGAAGGGCCAATTATATTTTATGTTAGAATCAAGGAAAATGTAAATAGGGTTTACAAAAATTAGGGTTTGATATAATATAGTACTTTGTGTTTAAATAAGCTGCAAATGAGAACAAGGTTCATAGAAGCTAGAATTTGATATTAAATTATAATTTGTGATTCAATTATTTAATATTGCTCAAAGGTTCTAAAATGAAAAAAAAGGACTAGTTTTTATTTTAAAAATGGTGTGTTTAAACATTATAGTCTTTTGTGCCTACTTGTAACTATCTCTATTTTTTTTATCATTTAAGGTTGCCATATGAAGACTGTTAGGAGGTTATGAATGTTTATCTTAGCTGATTAGATCATATGTTCTCACCTATTTTTTTATTATGGTGGTTTGCAAGCCAGGCACAAGATGATTATGTTAGATTGGAGTAGGGTTTATATAAATTATGGTTTATTGTTTAATGTTTTTTTAATACTTTATGCTTAAGTTATGCTTGGATTATCTAGAAAGTTCAAATCTAATCAAACGTTAAGTAATACTTTTGAAACAATTATCTTTGTGATGATATGCCCTACAATTACTTAGAATTCAAAAACCTTGTTATTAAAAATATATATATTTTAAAATAACATAAATAATTTCAAAATATATATTTTAAAACAAAATAAATATAGATTGATTCACAAAATAAAATAATAGAAATATTCACATTATATATTGAAAAAAGATAAATACAAAAATACATAAAGTTAAAAATATTTAGAAGATTATAGTTTGTAAAAGTTTTATTTTTTTATTTTTCCTATTATTTATTAAGTTTCTCCTTTTCTTTAAAAAAATATTATTTTTAAAATTGTTTAGTATATTTTTTGTTAATTACATAATCAAATATTAACTAATTTCCTCTAAATTTTATGAATTTCACATTTTTTTATTGTTCCCTTTTTGGGAATTTTATCTAATTTATTATTTTTCATTAATGATATAAATTTTTAATAAATTCATTAAATTTTTACTAAAATCACCCAAATTTTTCATAATTATGGATGTTTAGGATTTGTTTTTTGAATTTCACCTAATATTGTTAAATTTTCCATTAATTAGCTTAATTTACAATATTTTTTTGGAATTTATTTAATTTAATATTTTTTTGTATTTATTATTTTTATATACTTTTGTCCATTTTTGAAAATTATTCTTCTTTTTTATATATGAGTATTTTTCATTTAATAAATGTTGTGTTTCATAGAAATGGGTCAAAATTAGGTAGTAGTATTAATAGTTAGGTTGTGTTTGGGATTGTAAAAGGTGTAATTTTTTTAACTAATATGAAAAACATTTTAGTCTTTGATGACTAGTTATAAATGTTTCTATTTTTGTCTCATTTGAGGTTGCTATATGAATATTGGTAGGATGTTATAAATGTTGCCTTTAGCGGATTAGATCAAGTATTTTTTCCTCTTTTTTATTGTGTTTTTAAAGTTGTACAAGATAATTTTATTGATTATCTCTTCATATATGTGATATAATCTTTAAAAAAACATGGTTTGATTATGTTATAGTGTAAATGTTACGACTTCCTAGATAGGTTGGCTATAACTATATCTTTTTTTATTTGTTTAGGGTTTCCATATGAACATTGATATGAGGTTATAAATGTTTATGTTTGATAATTAAATAATCTATTTCCACCCTTAATTGGACAAGGAATGGATAAATCAAAAGAATCCTACATTTTTACTCCTAACTACTTTAGAGAAATGCAAACTATGAGACCTTCAACATTATTTTGAAGGCAAAAGATAATAAACAATATAATGTAAAGTGTGTGTTTGGATACTAAAAAATCTTAGAGCTTTGATGTGTAGTTTGAATTATATTATAGATTATTTATTTACATGGTAAATGGAATATAGTATGCAACTTTTGGGTATATTATAGAATGTTAGTGACTTTGATTTATAATAAATGATCCATCATGAGATAAAGTGAGGTGTTATGTTCTACATGATTGAGATGCATGAAGTTATATTTTATAGAATTTGGAATTAAAGTTAAGATTATATTATAATCATAATGATTTATTATAATACAACTAAGACAAGTACATTCAACATTATAGAAACAATAAATTTGATCATAGTAAAAAAAATAGTGGTTGGTGAAATAATTGTTGTGGGTTGTGAAACAAAAATTCATCTTCTTAGAGAGTGAGTACATTCAATCTAACTCGATTGATTATGGTTCAAATAGATTTTATTGACTTTAGTGAGCAATTTTCATCCATAATAATATGATATGAAAAATGAGAAACTAGAAATAAGATGATTTTTACATTTAAAGTGGGGATTTATAAGACATAATAGAATAATAATCATAGATTCAACAACATTAAGTAGTAGTGGATGTTTTATCCATAAAAATCATATAAGAAGAGAGTTTTAGAATAAATTCAAGATCCTAATATGCCTATGTCATTATACTTATGTATATAATGTATTATGTTTTATCATGTTATTTATCAATAACAACATCCTACCATGTAAGGCCTTGAGTAGTTCACCTAAAAAAAATGGGAAGGGAATTTTCCATTTTATTGATAGGCATTTGTTTTATATTAATTTTTGTGAGAGAAGTAGACTTTATAGATATTTTTGGAATTGTGTTTTGAGGATGTTATAGGTGATGTCTTTAATAGTTGTGCATGAGCTAGCACTTTGAAGTGCCTTTGTTATTTTGAGAGATTTTTTGGGGGTTGAGATTATGTTTAGATTATTTGAATAATTTATTTTGAATTATTATTCTTTATCTAATTAACTTGATAGGCATCCATGACTTTGTTGTAATCATAGGGATTCCTTATAGCATTTCTTAATTTTTAAAGCAGTAGTCCTTTGCCTTATACAATAATTTGATGCAACATCTATCATATGCTTTTGTTCTAATGTCTTGAAATATAAATAGACATAATATTATGTCTAATTTATGATTTGAGATTATATTTTTCCATATCTAATCCATGTTCTTTTTTCATGTCTAGTGATCTTTTCTTACAAAAAAGGGCCTATACCATCTTGCAAGTACTTATCATATTCAAATGCTTGTGTATCAAAAATTTGGAAAGGGTTTGGAGAATATTGTCAAAAAAGGTTCAAGAATATACATTAAGTGAGCATAATAATAAGTAGTTCATTTCTATGGAAAAGTATAGACTAGTGGCCTTGACTTGTTTTGATAACATAGATGTTGCTTTGGATAAAGTGGTCATGTTCAGAACTTACATATTCAAATACAATATTAGGGATTTCTTATTTCATGTATTTCAAGTCTTATTACATTTTTTATGCACATCAATTGAACTTTGTATTGAAATTATAAAACATTTTAAGAATTTATTAGAAAAGAATGATCAAGATGCACTGAGATCCTTGTAAATGGAATTGGATCCAATAGAGCTATACATACTACATCATGTACATGACATTGTAATGTAATTTGACTCGACAAAGATTTTAGTATCTAAATTCATGCCAAATCATTACCATGGTTTATGGGGAGATGATGTTTTACTAAATATTTTTCTTTGTAAATGGCTTAATATTTCCATTTATGTTTTGTCTTTAATAACTAGGAAAAATAATTACACGTTAATGAAAATTTACATTCACCTCCATATTTTATTATTTTCCATGATCATAACTTTGTCTATGGACATTTTGAACCATTATATTAAAATAAGTAAATAAAAGTATTAAATTCCTAAATTACAAACACCTTTGTCAAGAAAATATATTATGTTTCCTTTTTATTAGCAAGAAAACACTATGAATTTATAGCTATACAAATTACAAAAATTCTAGGAGACACATCCTATTATGTCGATAACATGTTTAATTATTTTTATCATTTAATAAGAAATACCTTTGACATATAGTATTTACATTATTATACCACACAATCCTTTCGCAATGTCTTTCTTTCTAAAGATACAAAAGCATATGCCTATTTAGAAATAAATCTAACAAACAATATAATCAAGGAAATACTAGTTATTATAAATTAGAAATGATACAATGTAAAACTAGCTTAAACCTATAATGATGATACAATAGAAGGTGAAAAAATTGTTTTTCAATGGATTTCATATATATTAAAAGTAACAACATGTTTATGGTCATCAACTAGCTGACAAATTGTCAAAATATATACTAATTATTCTCAATTTAATGTTATTTACAACATTTTAAAAAAAAAACAAATACAAATCATATACATTATTAATAACTAATAATGTAATAAAAAAATGTATAATAGGTCAAAAAAATTACTAATTTTGCAAGTATATTACCACCATAAAAGCAAATTTTGATTCAAGCATTGAAAATTGCATGTAAATGGCCCATAAGCAAGAAACACATTAAGAATCCTCTTATTAAAAATTATCAACTTTCAAAAAAATAATTATTGACATCTTCATACATGTTTTTACTATTTGAAAACAATTACATTTTATAAATAGTATGAAACCTTTCAATCAAGATGAAAAGGACATATACCAACAATTAATAGGAAAAAGTAAAGTCATTTTTAAAAAAATATGTGCAAACTATAACCATTCATTGAAGAATGGAGTGTTTCCTAGATTTGTAATGCCTATTAATATTAGATAAAACAAATGATTAAATTTTTTGTTTATGCTATCAAATTATAAAGAAAGACTTATTGTATTGAGGATAGCATTTGCATAAATAAGAGATATTAGCTATAGAAAACCATAAATTGGAATAAAAGGTCCAATTATCAATGTCCCATTGAATGTTGATAAGGTTAAAAAAGCATGGCCAAGATCTATAGATGATAAAACAAAAATAGCTATAGCTCTAAAAAGATGAGTAGATTACAAAAATACTAGGGATAATTTTAAGAATGGACCTCTAACACTTACTATAAAATCCTAGTGAATCCTAGAATTCAAGCATAATTCCACTAATGAATCTTTGGTTAAACTTCCATGAAAGTATAAATTGACTGGTAATTTTTACTATCTCTTTAAAAAACTTATAAATATCTGGTGAATTAAACATCATATTCAAATCAAGAAATAATGGTGAAAAAATTCAATTTAAACCCTTTTCCCTAAACAAATTCTTGGGGAAAATATACTTGAGGTGGAATAGTGATTATGATCAATGGATATCCTATGGTTTTTAGAATAGTTATTTTATTTTTCCCTATAAAATTGAGGGAAATCTAGCCATTTCAAACACATACCTGAATGAATAAATCTAATCTAAGAGTTCATGAGAGATAACATGAATAATAACTCTGACATACACATCCCAAACCTAAAACTTAAGTAGGTGTGTACGAGTCTGAAAAAATTCATCACCATATCAATGCCCAAACACAAAGTCACAAGATTTTTAAGGTCTTATTGATCTCATAACTAAGCAAAAAATCCTAAATAAATTCAAAGATCTTGTTGATCTCATTACTAAATAAACAACCCCTTGTGATAATCATATTGTGTCTAATATTAATGGTTTTGATATAAGATCAAAAAAGGTTTTCATATTACAAATAAAGATGTTATGAAAAAATAATATGGGAATAGTTTAGATCCCTTAAAATATAGGTAGAATTCATTAAAAGTGTGAAAATAGTTGTAGATATGTATGGCTTTTATTTCTTACTTGGATTATACTTCATTTGTGGTTGCTTAGACTCCTCCTCGACCTCATCTTGTAATTATCACTCACTTCATGATTCCTGTGACATGTCAGGGTTATATTTATTACCTAGACTGTACTTCATTGTTGGTTGCTTAGACTACTCATTTGCCTCCTCTTACAATTGTCACTCACTTCATGATTCTCATAACCACAAAAGAATAGTAATCTAACATAGATGAAGTTATATGAGTTTAGGTTTTTGAACTTTATGGTTCTAGTGTTTTAATCAATTTAAAACACTTATGTGTATTTATTTTATATGAGGTAATATGTGTTAATTAAAAACAATGGATAAAGATGTTAGAGGGTGAGAAGTCTAAACTCAAGATCTTGTTTATGGTTCCTTATTTTAATGATTAAATTTGTCCTTCTTTTTAAAGATTAAATTTATCATTTTTTAGTGTTAAATTTGATGGCCATATAATGAAGTACAAATTGAGTACAGACATTTTTAAGTCTCTCAAAAGACCAACTAGATAATATAATAAAAGGAGTATAGAAAAAATTATGATAAAAAAAAATAGAGTATAGAGTATAAACTAACTATGGGGCTATAAGGCAAAATAACTATGAAAAGCAATGACATAACTAAAAAATAAACAAAAAAAATTCATCATTTTAAAATAATAAACTATATAATAAGGCCTACCAGAATATCTTAACTACATCCATATTGGCCATTCAATTTTTTTATTTATATTAACAAACCATGTTAATCAGAATATAATTATTATCTTTAAAAAAAATTTAAAATACAACATGATCATGAGGCTTTGTTGTATTTGTTAATTTTTTTTCTTTGTGAATTGTCTGAAATAAATATCTTACATGTCATTATTTCTTAGAGGAAATAAATTTCTTGTTTGTTTATAATAAGTATGTGGTAAAGACCAACCAAATAATATAATAAATGAAGTATAGCAAAAATAATGACAAAAAATTAGAGTGTAGATTATAAACAAATTATGGGGCCATAAAAGAAGACAAATTGAAAAGTGAGGATGACATAATTTAAAAAATATTCAAAACATTTTCATAATTTTGAAATTATAAATTATATAAAAAGGTTTGCCAAAATATTTTATCCACATCCATATTGGCTTTCAAAATGCATTTTTTATTTAAATTAATAAATCATGCCAATCATAATATAATTATTATCTTAAATATTTAAAAATAAAATACTATATGATTATGAGGCTTTGTTGCATTTATTTAGTTTGTTATTTGTGCATTGTTTAAAATAAGTATCTTACACATTATTATTTCTTAGATGAAATTAATTTTTTTTAAAACAATTGTATGTGGTAAAGACCAACCAGATAATATAATAAACTAAGTATAGAAAAATATAAATTTAGAGGATAGAGTATAAACCAACCATGGGGCCATGGGGCATCACAGCTATGAAAAATGAAGATGACATAACTGAAAATATATTCAAAACATTTTAATTATTTTAAAATTTTAAACTATATAATAAGGTCTTCCAAAATTTCTTAATCATATCCATATTTGCTTTTCAAATATTTTTTATTTCAATTAACAAACCATTCCAATAAGGATATAATTATTATCTTAAACATTTAAAAACAAAATACAATATGATCATGAGGCTCGATTGTGTTTATTCAATTTATTATTTATGCATTATTTAAAAGAAGTATCTTACACATCATTATTTTTCAGAAGAAATCAATTTCTTATTTTTTAAAATAAATATTTGGTAGAGACCAACCAGATAATATAATAAACTGAGTATAGTAAAATAATTGACAAAAAATTAGAGTATCGAATATAAACTAACTATGGGGCCATAGGGAAAGACAACTATGAAAATTGGGGATTGAAAATAAAAAATTTAAAAGAAATAATTTTATAGTAATTTATCATTATATTTATTCATTGCATTCATTTTTACTTGTTTCATATTGATATGTTCTCAAAATCTATGAAATGGGGTTTTTTGGCTTACTCAAAAATATGGTTGAAATGATCATGAGGCTCTACTACATTTATTAAATTTTTTCTTGGTTCATTGTTTAAAAATAAATATCTTGCATACCATTATTTTTTAGAGAAAATCAGTGGTAAAGACCAACCAAATAATATAATAAATTGAGTATAGTAAAAATTGTTACAAAAAAATAAGAGTATAAAGTATAAATAATAAATTGACTATGGGTACATAAGGTAAGAAAACTATGAAAATCAAAGATTGAAATAAAATAGATTTAAAAAAAATATTTATAAGGAACTTATCAGTATATTTATTCATGTCAAGATAGATGACTATGCATGCAAAAAACTAACTTCTCAGTCTTCTATTTGATTAAGAGAATGTGTCTATAACACTTTTAAACTTTATTATAGATATGTATATGTATTTGAGCATAAGTAAGTTACTTTAATATATATGTGATAGTTTCTCAATTTTTCTATTCATTGATGGATGCTATTATCATAATCAAACCTTTGTTAGTCAAAATATTGGGATGAAAGGATGGGAACAAAGGTGCAGATAATTTTTAAGTTGGTTATGATTTAAAGGTATGGATTTATGTTTATTTTATTCTGAATACTAAGAGCAATTATTTTAATGCATAATCATCAATGTTGAAATTAATAAATCTAATGGTAAATTCCTTGAAAATTATTTATTTAAATATATTTGCTCAAAACATTATCTTTAAAATGTATTAACCATATTCATAATCAATAAGGATAAGGTCTACCAAAAAATCTTAACCATATCCATAATCACTAATGGCCTTTCAAATACTTTTTTATTTCAATTAATAGACTATGTCAACCAAAATATGTTTATTACCTTAAGCGTATTGTTTCCTAAGTCACAATTAGTCCTTACCACATTTATAAAATTGAGTAAAACAAACTACTATTCTTTCTATATGGTTTTAATGACTAAAAAACTTAATAATAAATAACTACAACTATAATTATAAACTTGTAAATTGAAATTGCTACATCTTCGATGCTTAAAAAATAAGGCAGTGTTAAAAGAGTTTAATAACATTTAAATGACTTCACCTACTAGATTCTCAAACCTAATGTATATATTTTTTTTCTAGTATTGATTGTGGCACAAATGGAATTAAAACTATAGAGATCAAGGTTGAGATCTTACCTCATTTTCTAGTGAATTGGTACTAGCATATTGAAGGGCCAATGTAAATAACTTTACCTAGTATTTAGAACAAAATAAACTCAAATCCATACCTTACATTTGCAACCACAAGGAAAGTAACTTAGAAATTATATGCACTCTATCGCAATGTTTTAACTACCACAGCTTTGCTTCTACCAATATATTACATCAATGACTAGAAAAATCAATAAACCATCAAAAAATATCTTTAAATAACAACTTTTAAAAGAAATTATCACTATATTTATTCATTTCAAGATAGACGAATATGCATATAGATAAATTCTCTCGGTATTTAGAGTTAAGAAAAACAAATCCATACCTTATAGTTGAAGTCATAAATAAACTAGCTTAGAAAACCTTTGTTTTGAACCTCTCATCCTAATCTTTCAACTACCAAATCTTTCATTCCACTAATAACTTACATCAATGACTAGAAAATTTGAGAAACTATCACATATGTCTTTGAGAAACTTACATTAATATCATGGGTGACGTGTTAGACTAACATTAATTTTTGTCTTGAGACCCTCAATATACTAGTGCCAATTCATTAAAAATGGGGTATGCTCTAAGCCTTAATCCTTGTAACTTTAATTCCACCTACACCACATTCAATGTTATAAATAAAATAAACATTAGGTTTAAATATTATTTTTTATGAAGTTTTTTATCTATTAAAATTATATATAAAAAAGAGCATGTTTATTTTACTCAGTTTTATACATGATCCAAAAAAAATTCAAAATATTTTTATAGTTTTATAATTATAAACTATAAAATAAGGTTTGCTAAAATGTCTTAACCATATCCATAATTGGCCTTTCAAATTTTTTTATTTCAATTAACAAATCATGTCTACCAAAACATAATTATTACCTTAATCTTATTGTGTCTTAGGTGATCTCTCTCTCTCTCTCTCTCTCTCACACACACACACACACACACACACACACACACTTGGTGATACCAAACTAACCTATACATGTCTCATATAATTTTTTAGCAAATCAAAACTATACATTTATTGTAATTATGGTGAATCTATGTCTCAAAACTAGACCAATTATAATCTATAAGGTGATTTGAAACACATATAATAAATTTTATAAAATTGAGGCTACGTGACCTATATATATTTTCATAGAATTAGACATTTTAAAAATTAAAAAAAAAATACTTATATCCTTTTGGCTATAAATATCCTCTAATTTTTTTTTGAAAGATATATATTGACAAAAATATTTTCGGCCACAAATAATTATGAAATCATTAAAATAACTATGCATAGTAAAATTGGACATTGTTCATAATGTCTAAATTAAGCACAACTAGAAATCACTCATAGCTGATAATATTTCAATTAATGTAAATAATTATAATGTCTCGATTCAAACTAAACCTAATACAAATAATGGAATGAGAATGTCTTCTAATAGAGATTGAAGTTATTCTAATGATATCCAGGTGTATGTTTTTGTAGACTCAACATGTATTGATTCATCATAGGACAAAGTGATCATAATTTCACTAGCTAAATATAATCAGCCACTTGGTATTTTCAATGACAAGAAATCTAAAGAAATAGATTTTCCAACACTTTTGTTTAGAAATCCTTGTGATGAATATATTTTTATCAATATTTACATATAAAAAAATAGTACAATGGTAACTATTACATGTCAACTGTCAATTTTCATATCATCTCACCAACTTGTTTTTAAAATCAATAAAAATAATCATAGATCAAGTTGGAAAGACTATGTTTGTTTGAATTAGAAAAGGATAGATAAAGGGGAGAAATCTTGTAGTAAGGAATGCCAAATACAAACCAAAATTGTAAAAAATGAATAAATAAAAAATTAGATACATATATTTAAAAAAAATATGTATCTCACTTGACTATATGGAAGGTATAATTTTTTTTTGACATGATACGTCAAATAGGACCACCTACATTCTTTTTGACTTTTACAATTACATAGCATCATTGGGAACCATTGATAGATATATTACATAAATTATATCTAGAACATAGAAAATAATATTGAACTTGATGAATTCATCAAATCTTATGATCCTTCCTTCCTTGAAAAAATATATCTAGTTATATGTACATGATATTATAGGCATACCATCAATGCATTAAAATAAATGTTATGCCATGATGAATTTTTCCTAGGCAAAATCAATGATTATTTTTGCATAACTAAATTTCAACATAGAATAAATGCTCATGACCATTGGCTGGTGTGGACAAAATATACACCAATATATGGAAAGGATAAAAAATTAATGATTGTCAATTTTATATAAAAATACATAAATTTTGATACTAACATTTTAGAAGTTGATGTGGTGAAATTGCATAAACACCATGATTCTAAGAGTTATAAAATAAGGGAAAAAATAGATACAATTGTTCACAACTATAATACTAGGCACAAAATTATAAACTTGTTCAGATAACTTCAACACTTTTTTATAGGACATGGGTATGATTGAGCCCCAATACCTATAAGTAATATAGGCCAAAATTACATAGCTTGATATATTCCTTGCCCATATACCATCACAAATATAAAGCAATAGTTTTATAAAAATTGTGCCATATTTATGGTAATCCAATATAGATGTACATTTTCATTTAAATGGATATGTGGTAGTAACATACTGTAGCTGATATATGAAAAAGGGAAATTCAATAACCTTACATGTTTCTATGAAAATACAAAAACAACATGCAACATCATCCATATATACTATCTAGATGCTACATACACTTGGATGTGAAATGTTAAAATATCAACAATTACTTATGCAATAAGTTTTTCACTTGGTATTATCATTTCCATCAAATCATTATTTAATAACATGCACTTTTGTGAACACATATTGCCTTTATGAACAAACATTTATCTTAAAATACCCGATCCTTCTTAGACATGATCTATTAGATTCTAAAAATGTAATATGTCAATCTCTTATAGACTATTACATAGAGTGCCCCATTATCATTGACCATGTTTGCTTAATTGAGTTTGCTTGTAGGTACCATAAAAAAGGAAATCCATTTAAAAGGAAAAAAAGTCATGTCATATGCTTTTTTAATTACAACAAACATATTGACATTGAAAACTATTATCATGCATGGATATTTTTGTATTTTCCATTTTAAAATGATGAAGATAATTTAAAATAAGGTCTTGAAACATGGAAAGAGGCATACAATTCACAAGAATATATCATAAAGCTAAACAATGCCAAGTTAAAATATGACATAAATGATTATTAGGGAAACATAAAACATTTTACTTGTGAAAATGAATTTGACACTATGAAATCATCAAGCATAGGGACTTGTTTAAGAAAAATAAAGATCATGTAAGAAGAATATGATCTAGACATGGAATCTCCATTAATAAACTTTGTATTGATTCATCATAGTTCAAAACCATTTGAATTTATCCATCATCCCTTTATTTATAATAACACTTAATACTATAAACATATATGAATGCTAGATGAATAGAAACAAGAAAATTTAAAAGACATTACTTATTAAAAAAATAAAAAATAAAAACAAGCCATTATACCTATTTCTATTAGGAGTAGGCATGGGAAAGATGTTTATATCAAAATGCATCTATCAAATGCCAGTTCACATTTACTCTCAGACTATTTATAGTGATCCCTATAATCCAAAGAGTATTACACATAGTACTAATTGATGAGATATCACTTGTAAGAACAATAATGTTATATTACATTGATAAATGATTATGTAACATAATACAACTACCAACATTATTCTTTGGCAATGTTGACATGATTTTTTGTGGGGACTTTTATCAAGATTAAGTTATGAATGATTTTTTGATCTTTGACTATCCAAAAATTAATATCAAACTAATTCCATATTCTTTTTGGTAACAGAATGTAAATTTCTATAAATTGTAAAAACCCATGGATCAAAAAGATGAAGATTTTTCCTCGATTCTAAATAGAATACGAACATACTCACATAAAAAAATGTGATATAGCATTTCTTAATAAAAAAATGTTTATGACCAAAACTGAATGATCATTTGTTTCTATTGTAGAACCACACAATAACAAAAGGTTGGCTCTTGTTCCACACAAATAAATTGTTATCCATGTAATAGATAAAAAATATGATACATATAATAAGATACAAGGATATGATAATGTTATATGCCTACCAAAAAAATCATATTAATGCTTGACATATTGATTGAGCTTTTTGCCAAGAATTATGACATGTGAGATAGCCATGTCAATGGTTAAGATGGTATATTTAAACTATTTAGTAGAGAACAAAACAATGACATTATTTGGGTTAAATTCAATGATATTAACATTAGGAATTTTTAAAGAACAAAACATGTTCATCTATATAAAATCCATATTTATCTAGATTGGATTCGTATAATTCAAATCTCTAGACTAGTTCATATGCCTATTTAAAAATAATAATTAAAAGCATGAATTCAATTTCTAGTCTAGCCAGCGTGTGTATGCATAATACATAGTTCATAAGGTATCACAATGGAATACATTGAATTTAATCCACTTGGTGTGAGGATACATGTATCAACATATAAATCTCCTTCTCATGTGAAAAACATAGATGCATTATATTTTCTAAGTCGACTTGTAGGAAAAATGTTACAATTAATAACAAAATCTCTATTAAAATGTTAAGACTAGAATTAAATTCAAAATGGAAGTTTAAACATAGCCTCAAATATAATTTATTATCTTAATCAATTGCTATATTTTTATTGAATACTTTTATAATTAATTCAAATGTGAAAAATACTATCAATGTCAAATACTTGATGAGATCTGATGTGTTGTTATTATAAGAAACATATATTACATCTAGCAATTGATTTAATCTTAACTCAAACTTCTTGACCTAAAACTTAATATATAATGTCCATGGTACAATGATATGTGCATAAAATCATGTGATCATGTCACACCTAATGCAATGTGTTATGGATGAATCAGAAGCATTAATAATAAATGTAATAATATAAGAACATGAATTTGTAGTTGTTAATATTTATACATCTCCGTCTTATTTTACCTTAAATATCATCAATGTTATTAAAAATTCACTATTAAATGTATATTCAACCAAATAAATATATATACTAAGACACTTTAACAATGGTATATTTATTTATAATAAAATAACTATACTACTTAAAAAGCATATGATAGCTTCCATTGTGCATTTCTAGCCACATAGAGATAAGCAGTATATGAATAGAATCATAGATCATGTTTGGAAAAATAATACAAAATAAACTAATTATATTATAAAAATATAAACATATTTCAACATTAATAATGACATCTTTATGGCCACAGATAATAATACTTAATCATTACAATTTAATATAAGAGTATGACCATACCGAGAATTATGTTTTTTCTATTCAAAGTCTTTTTCTTATGGACAACTTTTGTTTGTGTTAATTGCATTTGTATATGCATATCACAACAAAGAGAATGTTGTTTCATCTATTTAAATAATTTGTTGATCAAACATTATGTCTATTTCTTTTCATTGTATTTTTTCTTATGTATGAACCTAAAATATATGTTTATTGATTTTTTATTTAAAACAAATCAAAAAATAATAAACATTCAGTTTCAAAAAACTAAGTAAAAGGTATGGAATTGAAAAAAATATTATAATCCAAGAATGAGAAACTATTTTATATGGTGTAGACTATACAAGTTATTATCATAAATAATTACAACAATAATGAACCATTAATCATTTTCTTATTCCTATTTATTAGTTTTTGAATGCGTATTTTTTATGGGGAAAAAATTCTAGTTTTCCACCATGATTTTATCATTATGATTTTTAAAATATAAAACATTGATTTTTTATCCTTCTAACACATGCAGATAAGCAACTTACTCATGTAAAAATTTGGATATTTTTTCTAGGAAAACCATTGCTACATTTGAGGGGGATATTTTAATGGTCTATGGACCTACTCATGTTACAAATCCTAGTTCCTTGATTAAGGTGGATATATTTCACTTTTAATTGGTCGATGTTCAAGGTCAAATGATGATAACAATGAACATTAGTAATAAATTAATTCAAAAATTTAAAACATGTATATCTTTAAGCAATGTTTTAGATTTCTTGATCAAGGATAGAATAAAATATGAAAGAAGGGATGTTGTGTTCTACATATGTTTTATTATAAAATCAAACATATATAACATAGATATGGTTTTCAAATACATAAAATTATACCTGACTATATAATTACTAATGTAATCAACTCAGATGATTCATTGTTAGTTTACTCATTTAGAGCTTTGGTAACTAGTTGTTATAAAATAAATACTCAACTTAAACTTCATGTTAAGGATGGTGAAGTAGAATACAAATATGCAATTATGAGCCATTTTTTTCACTTTTTTCAAATTATTTTCTTTATTATGTTATGTTCTTTTTGTTTATGAATTAACTACAAAAGATTTTTTGTTTTCAATTCAGCTTGGTGAATAGTATCATCAACTCTGCCATGTTATTCAAGACCATTTAATCTCAAACTAATACCATTTTTATATATTAAAAAACATCATATGAAAATGCCTAAAATGTTCTCTATAATTCATGCAAATTTAGCATCTTTCATTAAACCATTGGAAAATGAAACAACTGAAAACATCTAAAAATAATCATTGCAAGAAATATTGATGAAAATATTTCAATTGTCTTTCTCTTTTTAGTTTTTATTATTTTTTAAAAATAAGTCAAAAAAAATTATATTACTTTTCAAAAAAATAACACCTGATTTAAACATTTACAAGCAATAGGGATGTTAAAAGCAAAGGACATTTGTTCAGCTCCTTATAGATAACATATTTTTCTTTGAAATTATTACTTTTGATAGTTGTATATTTTTTTTTCAGTTTTTACTACATTTTTTTAATCAAATACCATGGTACTTAGTACTATATGCAAATTATGTCTATAGTCTTATGTAATTTTTTAATAATTTTGTAGATTACATTGCAATTTCTACATAATTATTTTATCAAATAACATGGTAGTGAATAGTATAGGTATAATTAAAATAATATAGACAATATTTATAAACAATAAAATTCCTACGTAGTTGTAGAGCTCATCCATTAGGCAATGTGCTACATAGTTTCAAAATAGATACACATAGTGAAATTGTTGTGAACAAAAAATGCATCTGAATTTTCCTTAGAGGCAATGGACAAGGCAATTAGTAATATAGTCACAATTTCAAAGACCACTAAGGTATAAAAATGCATTTTTTAACATTTTATGGTGAGGGGTATTGAAGACTAGTTTGATTTATACAATTGATTATGATGTTAATGATACTTATGACATATCAATGTCGTTCTTTGTCTAATCCTATATGCATAAAAAATTCTTTATGTAAATTGGTCTTTTCACTTTTTAGCTTACTATATAATGATCATGTTATTAATATCTAAATCTAATCTCTCTTATAATCTACCACCTGTAACATAAAAATGTTTCTTGACTAATTTCTCAAGCCTAGTAAGAGATAAATTCTATATTGATTACTCATGTTTTGCATTTTATGAATTTTTTTGTTTTAGTATGTCCCATCTCTAACCATGATTTTTATCTATAGGAACATTATCCTTTTCATTAATAATTATTTTATATAAATATCATTACGATTACTTGCGTAACATACTTAATACATCTCATAGATTGTTTGTTAACACCTTTTTACATTAAAATCCTTTTTTCTTCCCTGTATGAATAGTAATTTGAAATGGAAAAATGATTTACTAATTGAAACTACATAAATAAAGAGTTATTTTTTCTTTTTTTAAATGTTTGAAAATGTAACTTTATTATATTACTTTACTAGTAAAGATTTTAAAAAGAGGATGACTAATGCTTTAGCATAAATGTACTGACTATGTTTTTTAAAATGACTTATGCAATTATTGTAAAAACATGAGAATGTGAATGTGGAAAAGAAATGATAGAATATAATATCATATGTATGCTAATAATATTATGAGTCAAAAAATACCTTTGGAAGAAAATGATTTTCTACTCATAGGAAACTACAAAGAATGCTAGTATGGTGAGATTTTTTCTATAAAAAATCTCACCATACTATCATTCTTTGTAGTTTCCTGTGAGTAGAAAATGAACATGTGAACTAAGATGCTAACTATGTCCTTACCCGGTCACTTAAGAGTTATATTGATACTTTTATTTTGTATCATTTTTATTGTTCACATAATATTTTCTAGTATCAAGAATAATTCCTTTTATAAAAAGTTATTCAAGCTAATCATATGTTATGTTAAAAAAAAAAGGCATAGAGAAGAGTAAGTGTTTCAAACATAAATTTAAAATTGATTTGTTTATTCTAATCAACATTATAAAAAATTCACCTCTTATCATGGAATTGATAAAGATAAAGTTGAGTAAATATAATCAAATTTAAAAGACAACACATTACAATATGCTTATGGAATTAGCTTGAAACAATGATTTACATCAGTATAAGGTTACTAACTAATTATCTGAAGTTAATTGGAAGTGGAAAACACCACGCTTGTTTAGATGTAGAAATTTTTTAACATGTACACCAACCAATGGATTCTTTGAATTTATGGATTATCACCATGAAATAGAGCACTATCCTTAAGGATATGTAAATATTTATTCTATTCTTCTAATTGGTATCTTTATTTATTATATAAACACTTGTTTCAGGCACATAAACCACCATGTTATTCATTACCTTAGATTACTTATTTTCTTTCTCATATTTCTCCTTATTTCAAGTATTCTTTCACTATTCAGATTATTTAACTTTATATTTTATTGAAAATAAATTTACTTAGTTAATGGAATCACTTTTTGTTTAGGATTATCAATATTTTTTTTAATTTGTCATGTATAAACAAATTTTAATATAAAATGTTGGTATTCTAGAAACCCTTAGATTTTAGAAATAAAATGTTGCCTTCAATAACAAATACACTTTTTATAAATTACTAATAAAAAATTTTGATAATAAATTTTGATTTTTTTACTTCATAATTTATTTAGGTCAAATTAGTCAAATGGTAGAAGACATTATCGATATAGAAGTCCAAATCCAAACTTTTCCAAGTGATAAACATAATGCTTAATGAATAGTGTAAAAAAGAATGTTTTTAAAGAATGGATAGCAGTTTATTTTTAGTATAAAATGCCTTTTCTAAATATATGTTTTGCTTCTATCTACTATGAAAAAAAATTATTACGATTTATCTAAATTTAGTATGTACACTTATACTTTCAGCTTTCAAGAACAACGGTTAGTTGATCAATTTATGCCTCTACCTAAATATGAATATAAGGATGGTAAGATTTCTTTTTTTTTTATTTTTATAAAACATTTAAATTGAAAATAGTGTTGACATAATAAAATTTGAGCCTTGACTACTACTTGTTCTATAAAGCTAATGCAAGAAACTTTGTTACAATTAATTTTACTTCTGAAAGGTTTACCAAAATGGTAATGCAAGAGGACATTATGATACTCAGAATAATGGATAAAATCATGCCCATGTCTATTTTAGTCATTGTATTTCAATTTAACTCATTCATGAGTTTGTAGGTTCTACTTTGCTACATAGTCTAGAAAAAGGGAAAAAAATTGGGGCAAAAAAAGAGTTACCTATGGGTAGATGTAATTGCAAATGATTGAAAATGCACTGATTCATAAAATGTACTAGGATATATAACTTAACATATTTAAATCCTTGATTAAGATTTAAAATCATGGATATTTAACCATAAATAAATTTCATATTAGATGTATATATAGTCACTATAATATGTAGGTACATGTATGGTATGAATGTTTGATGTACATAGTTATACTCTATAGATCCATTACAAAATCAAATGACTATCATAGTTACTAGATTTTAAAAATTTTAGATCCAATGCCTTGATTTTTTCTATACATATTATTATTTCACTTAGCTTATAAATTTCAAAAAAGAAACACTACCTTGTAAAAATCAAAATGTTTTTTGATTTGGTTCTATAAGCCCTACCAAACCTATCATGGTTTAGCTCTAAGAAAAACATTACAAAAATAAATTTAGGTATATAAAAGTGTCATGACAATCCACGTCATTATAAATTTATTTTTAACAAATCATAAAAATCTTCCAATGCAAAAAAATATAGAAATTTCTAACCCTGACCAAGGTAATATGAAGCACTATATTTTTAAAACCTTGACTAAAGCAATGCAAATCCTTGCATTGCAAATCTTGAGGCCCTAATCAATAAAATACAACACAAATCATCACACTATTTTCTTTGATAAATATTTAAATGAACTAATCTAAAATAAAACAAACATATCTAAAAAGGATTTTTAGCCTAAAGAGGTTGTTTGAACATAATACTCCGGTATGTTCAACCCACCACAACAACAGAATCTCCCTGCTCCAACTCGTTAGCTAATCTTCAACTGTTCTTACTTTGCTGAGTCTAGTAAATAATAAAAATATTCTACATGCATCTATATATTTATAAATCATTGGCATGTTCCTTGATGAATTAATCTGGCATTCAATTTAAAATCTTCAAACCAAGCAATCCACACAACTTGAATAAATGCAACATTGAATGGAAGATAATATATGCCTTATAGATAATTTTCCTTTATATGTTGCATAGATAATACCCATAGACATTTCAAAGTTTTGAAACACTTTATGACTTCAAATCAATCATATGTTTCCATGTACATCACTCTAAGTAAACAAGGTAAATGTAAAAGTCGATGAAAACTTAGAGATGAAAGAGGACACACCACACATGACTTCAACATGTGGTCATGATAGATGTGAATACGTAAATTATTTAGATCAATAAGGATGTAAAAACAAAACATAAAGATTTGATACATCAGTAGAGTCCATAGAGAGAAGTGACTATCAAAAAATGAACATTAGAACTCTATGATTTAGAGATTGCATGATAAATATGTGAATGATCCAAATTTATATATTTGACAAAATTCATAAACTCATAGTTAGATAAATATATAATGATGAAAATTTAATAATAAAATTTTAAATGTTTTAAGGCATTAATTTATAATGAATAAAATATTGAGGAATGTACAAGGTCTGACATCTGGTGGATTTTTAAATTCAAATAAAAAACCAATAACTGATATGGTTTTTAATTTAAATTAATATAAATCATGAATGACACTATTATGGATAATTATTTTAGTGAATATTGAAAAAAATACAAAGAAAATTATAAAATTTAAATAAAAAAGGAGTGAAGATTTTAGATGTTAGTAACCACATTATTTTCTTAAAATTTATTCAAATTTACATAGAAATTTTATAATGGGACAAGCCCCTACATCATCCTCTTCAGTTTCCTTAAATGAATTCCAAAACATGATTTTATGTCCATCCATCATCCATCCCAACAATTAAAATCTATTTTTCTATGAAATTGATGAGGTAGAGAAGAAGTTTGACAATGAGTACACTACTCAAGCTGATGATGAATATAAATATGATCTCATTTCACTCAAAAACATAGGCCTCTATAAGGTGGTAGTAAAACCAGAGGTATTTCATTTTAATGACTTTTTTTAGACACATAAAATTAATCAATAATTGATTGAAATGTTTATTCTTGGCAACCCTACCCTTACTTGGACTATTTTTCATTTCACTAACTTGTAATCTATAAGAGATCCTTCAATGTCTTTTAGGCATTGAAAATTTCTTACATACATCCCTATTTAAGTCACATTCACATTTTTGAGACCAAAGGCATGACCATAAACTCATAATGGCAATCATGAGTTCTAAAATCTTTTTCATGGATATCCTCATCCTTGATTCAAACGTGATGATCCTTAAAACTAAGATCTAGTTTGTTAAAATAAATAATATAATTTAAATCATCTAAAAAATTATTCGTGATTAAAATAAGGAACTTATCTTTGACGGTGTGCTTATTGAGTTCTTTATAGTTGGAGTTCATCCTTCAAGTTTCACCCTTATTTTATACCACGACCACTAGGGAACAATATTCACTTTGGCTATGTGAGATAATACCTACCACTAGCTCCTCACATACTATTTTTTCAATTTACCTTTTTTTAGTATACATATACCTATATTTTTTATATTTTAGGTGGTGTGATACCTAGAACCATTTTGATGACATGGGCATTTTCTCTTCTAGGTGGTAGGCCTTTGGGCATTACACCAAAAAATATTGGATGGTCATCAAGATTCATTTATAAATCAAGATGCATAGACACATGAGTTGGATTATATTATGATTAAAATAACCATGGTACAAATACTTCAACCACTTTTATAATAATCTTCATAATCTGATGTGAAATAACCAAATGGGGATATTTTGGCAATAATCACCTAGTTCAAATATCCTACCTTTAGAATGAAAGTTCATGAATAATTTCTATAAATTCATCTCTATTATGCCCAAATTCATGAGCCATTATACTCCCAAAACAATGTTATTCCCACCCATGAGAAAAGTAAACATAGAAAAATTAAGAATTAGTCCTCCATGGCAATCTTAATACTATGGCATTTTCCAAAATAGTTGATTGTGCCACCATATACAATCTTGACTTGAAATTATGGAGTTAGATAATAAAACAGTTCGAATGAGTAGCCAACTTACTATTGATAAAACTATGTGTACTTATCAAGAGTTGATTAACACTATTAGCTTCCATTTCTTAATGAAGCCTACCACCTTAAGTGTTTGAGGAATAATTTTACTTGAAAGGGCATGACAAGAGATAGTAAGGTGAAAACATTTGTATTCCTTGTTTGGTTCTTCCATACCCTTACCTAAAACCTCATCATTATCTTCATCATCATTTCCACCTTCAATCTAGAGATAGTTAGTTTTGACAAATTTATGTACTTTACTCCACATATTGTCATAGATATAACATAACCCTTTGGAATGTTTCTCTTCAATTTGCTAAGGGGTTAATCTTGTAGGCTATAGAAATGATGGTTTTATGAAATTGCATTTGTGGCTATTAGTGAAAGCCATTTATTTGACCAAAAATGTGTCCTCTACTTGTCATGTGAATGGTATGGTTTTATAAGTGGATGATGGATGAAACATATCAACCTTAAGTTGTATGATATCCTTGAGCCCCTATAGGAACTAGTTAGTTAAGATATTCTTAGTGATTTCATCCACACATAATGATAGATTATATAATTATTGAATATAATCCTTAACATTACATGTCTATCAAAAATTTAATATTTAAATAAAGTAGTTTTATTATAAATTATTGTGATAGTATATTTTCAGCTCCTTAGTAAACACTGACTAGGCAACAGGAGTACACTTCTTCTTGTTTTAAGCACACAACTACGTATACCAAATGAACTACGTAGGTTAAAAATAGAGAGATGATATGATAAATTTTTGCACACATGGGGATCGATGTGGATAAAATAAATGTTATATTTGATTGATCTTAGTGAGTATATCTTTACCATTAAACTTTCAAACTTGAACCTTTTCAAGCATGTGATTTGAACTAGTATTAGATTTGGGATTATTTTGAGTGGGTGGATGTTGATTTGGAGAATTGTTTTATGGAATTTTATTTATAGTATAGGTTAACAAATCACTCATCATTTAAAACTAATACTTCATTGAATCCATTTCCCCTTTTACTACACCAACATCATCCTTCTTCATCATGATTTGTATATCTAACTGAATTTGTTGAACTACCTTAGAAATTGATAGATTTAAAGATTTGAACTCCATGTCATACTTGCAAAGATTTTCTTGGAGTGTCTTAAAATTTCCCACATCCATGTGTGTTATAAATAGCCATGATCAAACCCTAGGATGGAATATTTTGGGCCTAAAAAAACTGTACTGATAGATTATATCATTGCAATCATCTCACTGAGACAAATCTAATGAATAGTAATTTGCATAATGGTATGAAAAAAATTCCAATTTTTTTATTTCAAAAAATAATTTGAACAATACTATAGTTTAATAAAAATAAAATTCATCCTTGACCACAAGTTATGCTTTGCCTATTATTTAGCTCTTTAGATTATTACAATGCCAAAACTGAAAAAATAATGCTACAAAAACTAGCCCAATCGATGCTCTGATACCACTTTAGTGAAATAAATTAGATGTTTCAAATTAATATAGTATTATATAAAATAATTAATATTAATATAACTGGATGCACAAAAATAATTGAAAAAATAGAATAGTACTTGATAATAATGATTGAGCCACTTCAAGGGGACAACCTCTAGAATAATGCAATAAGATCAAATTTCACAATATGATGATAAAATACTGACCAATACCTCTTATATATACTCTACTTAGACATGGTTATTCCATAAGTTGACCATACTAAGAACATAGATAAATTAGATAAGATACTATGAACTTAGGTATGCAAGGCATAATTTGGCTACAGATATCCAGATATCCATTATGGGTTAATGCATAACATTGATTCCTTGACCTTTACCTTCTCTTTTTACTAATTAACATTATCCTCTAGCTGAGCCTTTTTATTAACAAGATTATCAATTTCAAACTAGTCTTTTGTATCCTTACTAGTGTAACTACCATGGAAATCTCACCATTCAAGTGCTTTTAAATTTAGCTAATGGTTTTTTTAAGGCTATCATTATTTTTCATGATCCAATTTATTAAACTCTTATGTAGCTCCACATCACAAACCAAAGAATTAATTTTGACATGTTAATTGTTCCTTACATTATAAAAAACATGCTTCTTACCTTTAATATCCACTAGATATTGATCTCCTTTCTAAACTGCCAAGAATGTGTCCTTCTCATCATTGTTATGTTTGTATTGAAATCAAAACTAAGAGTGCTATCACTACAACTAGTCTTAAGGCTATCCACATCCTAAGCCATAGAGTCATAAGAACTCAAATCTTCCACAAAAATTGGAAAATATTCTTTAGCCATAGATTTCCCTTTCCTACCATAAGATGTTTCCATAGAAGGAATCATACTAGGAATGTTTTTAGATTTACTTAAAATTTTATCCCTATGTTTACCCTCTTTAGTGATAGGTTTTGAATAATTTCCCTGCTTAATAGACTCAACCAATTTAACCTAAGGGGATGGGCTAAAATTTTGAGTCGTAGCATGATGATATAGAATGTAAATAAAACCTTGATGAATAGGAAGAATGGATTTATGTAATTGTACATCAAGGAAAAAATTCCTAAGGATAAAAAAAATAAAAAGGGAATGCTGATATAAACCTTATGATGAAAATTATTAAGAAAATCATAGTAATAAGATAGCCATTTTGAATTTCCCTTTTAAAGTCATATACATCATAATTTGGTGAAGAACATCATTACAAGGTGTTGGGAGTGAATCCTTCAAGTATACCCATTTAAATTCAATGACCCTCTTTCCATCTTAGAAATAATCTCAAATCTTCCTTCTTATCATGCTTTGATTTGTAGTAATTTAGACCATCCATACTCAATTTAGTTACTATAACTATGTTCTCTTCTAAAACAATCAAAATGGTATTTTTAATTTAGTATATAAAATCTTAATTTAGTTATATTTTTATATTAATATTTATAGTTATTCATTTTTTAAATAATTAATACCATTTTAAAAAAATTCACATTATTTAGAAAATCAACATCCATTGTATCTTGAGGTGTATTATCTATTATTTGAAGGACATAATCTATTGATATTGGGTTTGTTCCTTCCAAATTAATTTCAACATCAATAATCATTCGATAATAGTGCCTTCGATAGGTTTCATGATGAAGTTATTGTGTATTTTTTATGTTTTTGTCAATCAATTAATCTGAGTAGATATGTATTTATAATCTTGTTCTCAAGATATTATTTACCTTGAGATCTTTGTTGATGAATTATTCTGATCTTATCAACATGTTTTCTCTTTTCAATTTTGAATTCAACCATGCATTCTATAATCTTTATCTATCATTTTAATTTCAACATTTTATTTTTTCTATAATCTTTTCCATTTGTTCTTCTCTTAATCTATGATGTTCTCTTTAATACTCTCTTTGGTGCTCCTCATTTAAAAAATATAATCTTGATCAAATCATCCTACAATATGTTTAAAAATAAATATGAATAATAAATATTTATTTTTTAATGAAATATATTTTTAAATTTAATTAATTATAAATAAAATATAATATTTTTAACTACATTTTTGTTTTATTTTTTTAATTATTATTTTATAAATTCATAATTTTGTATAAAACAAAAACTAATTATTAATCAAAATCTACTTGGACTTTTTTAATGTTAATAAGAAAGCAAGAAGTTGAAATTGTATAATTCTCTTAAAATCATTAAATTTGAAGCACAATTATAAAATCATGTTTAAGTTGTTATATTTTTATCTTATTTTTATTATCAGTCTTGAAAGGATTATTATAGGATTTAATTAACTTTAAATTCAAATTAAATTATGTGTTGTCTACCAATCGAATAATATTATTTTGTGTATATTGAAATATTTTCAATAATTAACTTTCATATTTCTTAACGAAATTTATTAATACATCATTTATATATGATGTGATTGGTTTTAAGTTTTAACATATTATCATATCCAAAATCATTGACATCATCAATAAATACAAGAATCCTCAACCCATAAAAATATTAGATATCTTCAAAAATAAATTTAAACAAAATATTACATCTATCTTTTCTTGGTTACATCCACTTTCTCCTTTATATTCTAGTGGTATGAACCCTTATGAAACATGGGTGGAAGTTATATGTAACTTAAGCTCCTATCTTATCTACACTCCCTTTAATTTGGTAGTCTTTTAAAGACAGATGCATACCAGAGAGTAGATAGATACATGTCATGTTATAGCTCCCCTATATGTAGAAACACACTTTAGGTTATGGTTTTTATTTCCACCTTACTCTCATATTTTTTTAGAGGAATTTAATACAAATTTTGAATGAATATTTTGACTAAAGTGATTTTTTATGGTTTTTATTTCCTACTTACTCTTAAAGGTTTGTGGAAGATTTTAGTATAAATGTTGAATGAAGCTTTTGACTAAAGTGATGTTTTAGAGTTGTTAATTACATCACCTTGAATTAATACACAAAATTATGATGTAGGTTTTATGCATTATTTTTAAAATTAACTTTTGGGTTAGTGGTAGTTTTGAAGGATGAATGTGCTCTAGTAAAAAGTTCAGGAAGAGCACTCATGCCAAGGAAATGTAGACAAAATTATAATGACACAAAACCATATTGGGAGAATTGTTTATGTTATACAAATTATTTTTAAATTTTTAAAAAGGGAATCAAGGTTTGTTGGCCTCTTGGTAATAAATTGTGCTATCATTAAGAGTTATAATCCTGAAAAATAAGTTACATTATGTACCATATGATATCTATGATGGAGATTAGCTTTAACTTTGAGAGGAAAAATTCATAGGAAAATAATGAACTACACTTGGGTACTAATGATAATGATGCATTTAGACATGCTTCCAAGGAGTCTCATAATAAATACATTGATGGAAATGGCTACAATAATAGTAGTAGCTTGGGAGATAATAATGGTGTTAGTGTTTGCAACAATGATAGTAGTTTAATTCCCTTGTTCAATAACAAACACACTTTTTATAAATTACTAATATAAAATATTATTAAAAATTTTGAACATTTTTTACTTTATAATTTATGTAGGTCAAATCAATCAAATGGTAGAAAATATTATCGATATAGAAGTTCAAATCCAAAATTTTCCAAGTGTTAAACATAGTGTTTAATGAATAGTGTATAAAAGAATGTTTTTTAAATAATGGATAATAGTTTAATTTTGAGTGTAAGATATATTTTCTAGATATTTTTTTTGATTCTATCTACTATGAAAATTTATGTTCCAATTTATCTAAATTTAGTATGTACACTTATACTTTCATCTTTCAAGAACCACTGTTGGCTGATCAATTTATGCCTCTACCTGAATATGAATATAAGGATGATGAGATTTATTTTTCTTTTTATTTTAAAATACTTGACTTGAAAATAGTGTTGACATCATACAGTGCTAGCCTTGATTACTACTTCTTCTATAAATATAATGTAAGAAACTTTACAATAGGTAATTTTACTTTTGAAAGGTTAATATCAACCTTCCAATGAAAAAACAAGAGATATCCAACCTTGACCAAGGCAATATGAAGCCCTGGATTTTTCAAACCTTAACTAAAGCAATGCAAAGCCTTACATTATAAATCATGAGGCCCTAATCAAGAAAATAAAACACAAATCATCACACTATTTGCTTTGGTAAAGATTTAAATGAACTAATCAATCTTATAGAATTCAAAATGAAATACAATATACATGAGAAAATAAATCATTTAATATATTACTTCAAAACTCTTTTAAAATTATTTTTAGCCTAAAGAGGCTATCTCAAGATACTCTAGTCTGTTAAACCCACAAAAATAACAAAATATTCCTACTCTAACCTATTATCTACTCTTCAACCCTTCTCATGTTCCTTGATAAAGTAATCTGGCATTCAATGAAAAATCCTCAAACCAAGTAGTCCAAATAAATTGAATAAATGCAACATTTAATGGAAGATAATACATGCCTTGCAGATAATTATCATTTCTATGTTGCATAGTTAATTCCCAACCTCGATCCAATTGAAGCATCGAATAAATAAAAAACTTCAGCAAATTACCTTGCACCAAATAATATTATTTTATCTTATCCCATTCAAATAACTATTATTTCACTTTACAAAAGGCCTACATATTTTTCTTGTGTATTAATCATGGAAATCTAATTGGCTAATAGATTTTGGTAATGATTGCAAGATAAATTTACTCGTTAATGATTTTTTCTATGTATCAATGTGGATTTGATTCATCAAAAATATAGAGAAAAATGTATGTGGTCTATTATTTTTTATATACTATGTTTTATTTTGCATTTTAAGACATGAACTAGTTTTTATATTAGCCAAAAACAAAATTATCCAATATTTGGATTTTGTCTATCCAATCTATAGTTACAGTTGTGTCATCTAGTTTGAGGATTGATTTAAATATTATTATAACATCTATAGTTTTAATCCTATCTCTTCTTAATTATTTATCATTATTTTCTTACTACATCGTGTCATCATTTAAGACAATGAATTGGTTTAAATGTTTATCTCAGTAAATATCCATATCATTTATGTTGGGTTTGATTGATTTAAGCCCTTATATTTAAAATCTAGGGATTTTTATCTCTTTACTTATAGTTACACATCTCTTTTATTTTATTTTTTTGGATTCATTATGAGCAATGATTTCATCATGTGTTAATTTGAAGGCATAAAAATATATGGATTTTGACACTGTATTTGACTTGTTTCAAAATTATTATCAAGAAGTAATATTGTTATCAATGGATTTCCTTCAACACTTTATAAAATCCATAATCTTTTACAGGATATTTTTGATCTATCAATTTTATGAAAAATGTTTAAGTGTTGTGGATCGATCATAAGAAAAAAAGTTACTAAAATTGAATCATAAGTTTTGATGACATGATTAGAATATTTCGTGCTCATGGAAGCTTATTATTGTTTATTGGGTTTGGTGAAGTAATAAAGTTTGAAGAGAAGCTTGATATTGTTTTCTGAAATTTCCCTATAGAAATTTTAGAGATAAGATCTTTTTTTTTCTATACCATTTTTCATTTTTCATTCTAGTAAATTTATTGGTTTATTTAAATGTTTACCAGACCAAAAGCATCCATGATTTGTATTGTCTTTGTTTGATTTGGGTGTCTAGACATCATGATTATAGTTATGTATCACTTTGGTTAGGATTAGAAAACCTTTTTTTTACATTTTATTCAAGGTAACAATTTCATAATCACTATGAAATAGTTGGGTTTTATTCTAGGAATGATCACATAATTTTTATGAACGAGGAACATTATTATTGATGGCTTTACTTTGACATTTCATGGCTACGTTTTTGATGTAATTATATTTATAAAAGTAGTTTTAGGATTTCCAATAAAGTAATCTCTTTATTTACAAGCATCATAGTATGTCCCATGTTTTTTTTTCCATTTAATTAAATTTAAATAATGTGCACATTTGTATAATATATATCAATTTATATGATCAGATAATTCTTCTTGTTCAAAACCATTATTTATTTGGATGTAGATGATAGTGTAAACATGGTTACAATAATTGTATTGAAAATTAAGTGATTATTCAAATAACATTCTCAAAGTTTTTTTGGGTGTTTTCATGCTTGGAAAATAAGAAATATTGTATAGAAGGACCAGTTTTAGTTTATGATAGAATTGAGGCAATTATAAATAAGGTTTACAAAAATTTGGGTTTGATTTTATACATTGATTTGTGCTTAGATTACTATAAATAAGAATAGGGTTTACATAAGCAAACATTTTATATTGAGTTGTGTTTTTTCTTCAATTATGCTATATTAGCAAAGGGTTTATAGAGACTATGCTTTACTATTTTATGATTTATTTTGTTTTGTTCCTAGATTATTATTCGCTTATCCTAGAAGGTTAAAATTAACCAAAATCTTAGTAAGACTTATGAAATCATGATCTTTATGATGAAATGCTCCACAATTACATAAAATTTAAAATCATATTTTTTAATATTATTTTTAGCTCATTCAATGTTGCCATAAAAAGACTGTCAATGGGTTATAGTTATTCTATATATCTCATTTTATATTGTAAGAAAGAATTGGTTTTAATATTTTCCAAAAAAGATTTATTTAAGACTCTATTTTTCCCTATTTAGTGTGGGGTTAGAAGTCATTTCATCTAGGTTGAGGTTTGATTTAAATCTTTTGCCTACATCTGTAGTTTTGATCTTATTTGTCATGAAATATTTCTACTAATTTTTTTACTTCAATGCATAATTGTTTTAGAAAATGAATTGGTTAAAAATTTTAACAAGACAAAAATCCTCATGATTAATTCTTTTTTTAGTTGATTTGGGTCTTGAGATTTAAAATTTAGTGCGTTGTTTTGCCTTAGTTACAATTAGACAACCATTTGAGTTTTTTTGGGTTTTGTTTTGGGAAATGATTTGATCATATGAATATTTGATAGGGTGATAATATTTGGCCTTTAATCATGTATCTGAATTTTTTTTTGTCTTCAAAAAAATGTTGGATATTTGATATATTACATTTTTCCAAAAAAGCTCACCATTAAAAATGTAGAGGACTATATTTAAGCTTTTGATTACACTATATGGGATTTAAAATTAGATGTGTCAATGGAATTTAAAATTACATTATGAATTCAAAAGTGACTTGGAAAACCATAACAAGCTTATAGAAACATCTAAATATTTATAACCCTCCACCATGTTCTTTAATGTATTAAGCTGACATTCAATGCAAAGACATAAAACTAGTTAGCTCACATCATGTGAACAAATGCATAATTGAATTCTACATCATATTCACCATGTAAAAATATATCCTCTATCTACCACATGGTTACTTCCCAGTTTCATCCAAGTAAAGTAGGGAATAACATAAAAAAAAATTAAGCCAATTAGTTTGTAATAAATAACATTATTTTATTTATCGATGTATTTATTCATGTAGCATGGGATTCTTGATTTAATGATTTCACATATAATAATTCATTATTTCATCAAATAACATGCCAATTACTGATAGAAAACTAGATTTTTATAAAAACTTGCCATGATTTGTCATGTTTTACAAAGTGATAAGGGTTGAAGACAAACTAGGCAACAACTATGCACACAATTTTGTAATTAACCAAATAGGAAGATGCTCTATTACAAATTATTAGGGTTTTGAAATTAAATAAATTAACATGCCTTTTGTCTAATTTAATTTTAATGGAAATGGGCTGGGGAAAAAACTTTTTTGTGTTTTTTGATAGGAGAACCAGATTTTATTCCACTCCATTTTGATTCCTTATCAAAACCATTCATAATGTCATTAATATAATGCATATTCTATGTCTTTATGGATAATTTCCTAATATCACATGATTTTAGATCTATGAGGATCTATAGATCATTAAAAAAATACTATTTCACCCCATGTCATTCAGGTTATATATCTATGCTTTTAAATCCTAACCAAAGAATATTAAAAAATGTTACTTCTAAATCTTTGTATGTTTGATCTAGATATGTCTTAATTAATGTGCAATAAAAAATGACAAGGTTATTTTACATATAAATCATGTTACTTTGTCTTCTTCTTCTTTATGAGTTATTTGTCATTGTATTTACCCATAGCTAACTCGTGTTTCTTACTATTACACAGGGTACATCTAGATCCATGTAATAGTCATAAGTACAAGTAAAATATCATTTTAATAGTGATAAAGTCCTAAAAATAGTGTCACATGAACAATTCATATAAAATTATCTAAATCTATTTGATTTTCCATCAACAACTAGACTGAAAAAGTCATTCATTGACTAATCATATGATTCACTAATGCAATTTTGTTCTAAAGACTTATGTTCATCAAAGTATTTTTGCATCATACAGGTGATATTCATAGATGTGTGAAATCATGAATTATTTTAAAATTCCAAAATTAGTCTTTATATGACATTATATTACATATTCAAATCTAGGCATTCTAGGGATAGAACTATAATTACATTTGTTGTAATCTCATTATATTCCTTGTTGTCTCATTACTAATCATACTGGTGTAGTTGTGCATTATTTATTTTATTTATTTACACCTTTCACGTAAATAATTATTTGTAATGTGCTTCTCTAGGTATTCTTGATGAAATTTTGCACAAGCCATCATCATGTTCCAAAGAGCTTTATAAAGTTTTCCAAGTCTAATATTACTTCTATTTCCATGAATGAGTCGTTGCTTTATCTTTAGTCAAGAAATTAGAGTTTATATTTGTAGATGTGTTCATTTTTTTGAATTATAGTCTAAAATATTATTTTTATTGTGATCGTGTGGGTTTAATCATAAATGGCTCTATTCACTTATACATATCTGATGTGTATCTAAATTTTCTATATATAATGCATTCAAGAACCACATAAGGATCCACCCCTTGGTGTTACAAAATGATGACTACTAAAGCTAGGACTACCTTATTATTTTCAATGAGCACCAACTACTTTAAGGTTAAATGATATCTTCTTATCCCAAAGGATTCTTATATTCCATTATGGATTAATCAGAGATAATCATGTTGTTGAATGATTATAATTTATTAGTGAAATATAATTTATCTTTTCATAGTATTTATGATTTTATTTTAAACTTTTAGGACTTAGAAATTATAAATAATATGTTTGTTAAATATATTATTGGTAATATGATTGTCATTGATGTCAAAAGGGACACTATGGATGTCATTGATATCAAAAGGATCAGGTAGGACTAATGGAGAGAAGAGCATGTTTCACAATTGCACTATGCAAAATTGTCATGTTTTTATAGAGACCATTTATGGATGTTTAAATTTAAATAGATATAAGATCTATTATGGGTTTTTCATGAGCATCATGAATATGTGGTCCATAGGCTCAAAAGAGAAGGAATGAGCTCATAATTATATTATATTTTCTCTCAAAAAAGTAGGTTTTCTCAATTAAACCCTAATATTTTATGTCATAGTGTCAATAGAATCTTTCTATTTTGATGTTGACTAGATATATCTTAGACCTGGTAGCTTAAGTTATAACTTAAACCTTTGTCATCGATGCAAAACTAGCCCCTCAACCTAGCAATTACTAGCTGAGTAGTGATTAAAGGAATTAATATTCATAAGTCTTAGACTTTATATTATGTCCCAACTTGATCAATGGACCAAAATTAATCATATAAAAATGATCTAATGAAGTGAAGTAAATTGAAATTATCAAAGGCTCCTCCAAGTAAATGTGTTAGTGACAAGTGTCACATTCATGAAGCTTGTTAGATAGAGACACAATGAGCATAAGCTTGTCATATTTAATGATGAATATAGTTGGAAGATTAATGATTAGATCTTAATTGGATATAAGAGATCTAATAGAGCATGATGAAGTGAAAGTTTCAATGATCCCTCTTAGTGAACATGCTAATACCAAGTGTCACAATCACATGAGTTTGTTAGATAGAAGACTAATGAGTGTGAGCCTATCAAAGATAAATATTGATCTTGTTAGAAGATCTGATTGTGTACAAGTGATCATGTAAAGGGGGTCCAATAGAAATAATGGACTCAAATGCTATAAATTTCTCGATATTTATCAATACAGTGATGAGTTAAAGATTGATCAAGTTTGAGAAGATGGATGGAGTGAAATCAATCCAAAAATATAGGAAGTAGTGAGATGAGGTCAACGTGTCAAAGTTTAATGACCAAGACAAGGGAAATTTCATGCAAGTTCAAAGATCTAATAACACATGGGAGCTAGGATAAGGTCAGTGTTTAAAGTGTTTAAATATAAATGGTTAGTTTCAGGAACATGTAGGAACTTTGGTATAAGCTCTATATCTCAACATAGATAATGAGATTGATCAACCCAACTGATTAAATATACATTAAAGAACCTTTCCACAAAAAAATTGAGTCTAACACATGCTATAGATAGTAAATAGACTTGAAAATATGGTGTGATACATAGAATAAAGACATGTAAAACTTGTAGTCTAAATCTTAATAAACTAGAGTCTAGAATTGGCATGATGTGTTACAGTCCAACTGTGAACATAGAATATATAGAACCCTATGTCATATTTATATATATATATATATATATATATATATATATATATATATATGTGATATGTAGGATAAAATAAAATCTATTGGAACAATTATTTTTTCTATTGAGCCAAATATAATATAGATAAAGGCAAAGAGCAAAATCTAATGAAGTGTGTCAAATAGAAAATCATAAGTACATAGAACTAGAGGGGGTAGAGAAGAGAAAAGTGGTTGATGAAGCCATTAAATTGTGTCAAATAAATAAATATCTAGACACAAGACTAAATTAATAGAGAGGAGCAAATAAGAAGAAGGAACAAAGAGAATGAGCATAGAATGAACATGTTATAGATTATAATTTTAATAGAGATAGAATTTAATTCATTTATGAATAAATTTTGTAAACTAGAGTTGTAGCTCCATAGATTTTATTGGTTGGTGCCATTATATTAGCTAAGTTGTTGCTTATTTAGGGGATTGGTGTCTCTATAGGATTGGTGTCCTTAAATATAACAAGTGAGGTTTTGCCAAGTGAGGCTTTAAACTGTGAGGTTGGATTAAAATGATATTTTCTAGAAGCTATTCTCACAATGGTTTTTCCCTTTGAGTTGTCTACATATAAATTTGGTGTCATGAGTATTTATATGTGTATTATCTTTACATATTTTATTTGATCTACATATATATTTTAATTTTTATTAAAAGTATTTAAAGAACTAGTTTTAATTGATATAATAATTCACCCCCCCTCAGTATATAGTTGTGTTATAATAATTGGTATTAGAGCCTAGAGTTCCTTGAAATAATATCAATTAGCTTAGGTAAATCTTGTAAGAAGAACACAATGGCTAGTCCATAAGGATATTCATCAAATAAATCACCCTTGTTTGATGGATCTAACTATGTATTCTAGACAATAAAAATGGAAGCACACTTATCATCATTAGGGTTTGATGTATGGATGTCTATGGTAAATAGATATATAACCCTTGCTATAACTCCTACTAATTAGGCTTCCAAATAGTCATATGAGAGCAATTTCAAGGCAACAAATCCTATTCTCTGTGGATTGTCAAAAGCAAAGTTTGTCAAAGTAAGGCATTGTCAAAATGCACAAGATATATAGAATAAACTAAAGATCATCTATGAAGGAGATGATAAGGTAAAGTAGACCATGCTATAAACATAAAAAATTATGTTTGAAAGTCTTAAAATTATTGAAGAAGAGAAGATTTTAGACTACCTCCTCAAGGTAGATAAAATAGTCAATGCAATCAAATCCCTTGGAGAAAAGATGAAAGATTTAATCATTGTCAAAAAGGTCATAAGATCTTTGCCATCAATATATGACTATAAAATATCTACAATAGAGGAAGAAAGATATCTAGATAAGCTCGTATTAGATGAGTTGCATGGAACCTTCACTATATATGAGATGAGAATGGGAGAAGCAGATACTTCCAACAGAGAAGTTGCATTCAAAGCATCCAAGCAAGCAAAAGTAGAAGCATCTACATCCAGATCTAAGGAAACTAATGAAGATGAAGCCAACTTTGTTAGAAGATTAAAAAGAGGATCTATAAATTACAAAGGTAAGTTACCCTTTAAATGTTTTAATTATGGTAAATTAGGATATTTTGATGCTAAATGCCCTTATAAGAAAAAATATAACTCTAAGAAAGAAGAGGACGGAGAAAGAATGAATCCCCACTATTCCAAAAGGAGTAACTTATTTAAAAATAAGAAAATATTGTATATAAGAGAAGATAGTGACTCATTAGATGATAGTGATAGCTCAAATGATGACCATGATTGTGCCTTTGTGGCTAAGGGAAATGAGTCCATGTTCATGGCATTAGGATCAACTTATGTAGATATAGATCAAGAACAAGTTGAAGACTCTGATGAAGAAGAGGAAGGATAAGTGGATTTTGAGTGTGAACTCATATGTGCTCTAGATGAGATTGATAAGCTGAGAAAAGAGAACTCAAGGCAGAAGAACTCTGGACAAAAATGAATTAAAAAATTGTCTAATAGTCTTGAAAGATTTGATCATATTATATAATCCTTAAGACTTGGGTTGAAGAGGATATAATAATATAAAATTTAGTCAAAATTGAACTACAATTCAAATTTGATGAATGTATGAGGCTAGAAGTAGAGATAGTGGCTTTGAGAAAAGAGCTTAAAAAGGCTAAAGAACAAATAGTCAAAGGTCTGAGCTAAAAGGAGTATATATTTTTGATAAATTGATAAGCCTCAAAAGCAATTAAAATGGAAATATGGTCTAGGTTATGAAAAGGGAAAAATTCCCATAACCAATACATCTGCTATGTTATATGACAATTTCAAAGTACAAGGATCAAGAGAAAAGAAAAGGAATGTCTCTAAAAATACAAAGATAAATAGTAGCATTGTTGATGCGAAGAGGTTAAAGGAGAAAATAAGCCTTAATAAAGGAGGAAGAATAATGAGTTCATCTCAATAAACTCAAGGAAGATGTAGAAGACAAAGGTAGCTGATGCATATGGTTACACAAGGGTAAGCCATTTAAAGAAGCAAAAGTTGAGAATAAATACCCATCCTACACAAAGAAAAGCTATGACTATGTATTCCTCATCTTTCTATAATTATTTTAACTGTTGTAATCATTTTCATCATTAGGATAGTAATTTTAGATTTGTACCTACAAGGAGAACCAACTTTGTATGTTAAAATTCATTTTCACCCTTGGTAGATGTAAATGTAATGTGATATAATTATAAAAATTTGGTCACATAGCTAAACAATGTAGAACATGCTTTGAAGGACCAAAAGTACAAACTTTGAAGAAAATCATGCCTCCTAGTGTGAAAAAAGGTTCACAAGTCTCTGAAAAAGATAAAAGGAAACCTAACAAGACATATAAGAAACCCAAGCATGTATAGAAAGTGAAATATCAAGCCATGATGAAGAATGCTATAGAGGTTGCAAAATGTCAAAAGCTCTGAATGTCTACACATGTTGAGAATGAGAAGACAAAGCTCAAAGAGAAGTATAATGTGTTATCCGAGGATAATTATGAGGTATGTGTGGATTCAAGTGAACATCCTACTACTATAAAGTAAGTATCAAGCATAAAAAATCAATTTTTTGTGCCTAGTGATGAGATTCTTAGTTGTAAGGAAGATTCATCAGATGAAAAGGTATATCATGAATTCATGTTGTCTCCACGTATTCTTAATAAAAATGAGAATATCATAGTGGATGATCATGTTACTTCTCTTAAGCCTAAGAATAATAATAACTAAAAGCACAAGATAACCAAGGAGGAGAAGGAAGATGAGGAGTTATGTTCAATTCTTGGTTTCACATTGTTCTAAGACATTGTGAATTAAGGTGTCTCTATCCATGCTTTTTAAGAGATCCTTTTAGTGTAGAAACAAGTGATTTCTACTACAAATTTTAACTTAAGCAGGTTGAGATGATGACTTGAACAACCAATTCAAGTGCTTAGATAGTGTATTGAATCCTCATACATAAACAAAGTGGGAGCTTTGTAACTGGTTAGATCTTAGGATGAAAAGACTATGTATGGAGACTTGAAGATGCTCAAGTGATGTAATGAGACAAAATTTAGGAGTGATAGCTCCTACATCACATCACTAGATACTAGTGATGGACCATAACTTTAGAGGAATGATAATAAAAGCCTTATTGATCCCTAGAAGAAGAGAAAAGACAATTCAAGTATGTATATGTTGTGAATTTCTAATGAGTTAATGGTTGTAAGTTTTTGGGAAAACTTCTTTATCTATTAAAGGGAGAGAAAACTTTGGACAAATAGTGAGAAGGATTCCCTTTGTCATTGATGTCAAAGGGAGATAAAAAGGGCAAATGATCTTTATAGAAGTTTGGAGAAAAAGTGAAAATACTCTCAATAAAAGTTTGAAAGAGCAGAATAAGTGTCCAAGATGAGTGTAGGAAAATATGCCATGAGATATAGGAATTAGTGAGATGAGGTCAAAGTGTCAAATTTTAATGACCAAGTCAAGTTATAGTTCATGCAAGTTTGAATATCTAATGACATATGGGAGCTAGGATTTGAAGATAGATGAACACATTTTAAAGAGTGAAACATTAAATTTAAGTACCTTACAAATATATGATGGAGCAAGATATCTCAAATATGGTGCAAATAAAAATATCAAAGGCCAGCGTTTAAATATAAATAGTTAATTATAGGAACATGCAGGAACTTGTGTATAATATCTATATCTCAACATAGATAATGAGATTGATCGATCCAATCAATAAAATATACATTAAAGAGCCTATGAATCAAAACATGAGTCTAAAAAATGTTAAAAATAGTAAATAGACCTAAAATTATTACATGATACATGGAATCAAGATGTGGGAAACTTACAGTCCAAGTCTTAATGAACTAGAGTCCAGAATTTGCATGACATGTTATAGTCTGAGTATGAACACATAGAAGATATGGAACCCTAGATCATTTACTTAAATATATGATATCTAGGACAAAGTAAAAGTTGTTGGAACTATTTTTTTAATTAAGCTAAATAAAATATAGATAAAGGTGGAGAGCAAAAGCCAATGAAGTGTGTCAAATAGAAAATCATAAAGACATATATCTAGAGGTAGTAGAGAAGAATAGAGTGGTTTTTGAAGCCAATGAAGGGTGTCGAATAGATAAATACCCAAACAAGGACTAGAGGAATAGAGAGGATCAAAGAGGAAGAAGGAACAAAGAGAATGTGCATAAAATGAGCATGTTACATATTAGACTTGTAATAGAGAATAGAGTTTTATTCATTTATGAATTAATGTTTCAATCTAGAGTTGTATCTCCATAGATCTAATTTATTGGTTCCATCAGATTAGCTAAGTTGGTTCTCAGTTAGGGGATTAGTGTCTCCTTAGGATTGGTATCCTTAAATATAACTAGTGAGGTTTTACCAATGAGGCTTGTAACTAGTAAGGTTTTGCCAAGTGAGGCTTTGAACTATGAGGCTAGATTAGAATAGTAGTTTTTAACATCTTTTCTCACTATGGTTTTTCCCTTTTGGGTTTCTACATATAAATCTAGTGTCATGAGTATTTGTGTGTGTATGATCTTTGCATATTTTATTTGATCTACATATATCTTTTAATCTATATTAAAATTATTTAAAGAACTAGTTTTAATTAATATATTGATTCACCCCCCTCTCAGTATCTAGTTGTGTTTCAATAGAGATAAAGAGACTACATGATGTTAATAATATGTAATAAATACAACCACTAATTTTTTATATAATCAACTAACTTTAACCTTTCTAAAAATAACAATAAATAGTATAACTAATAACATAGTTGGAAACGGACTTAGATGGATTATGTAGGGGATAGAAACTAAGATAAATGCTGGTCTGAGTGTTTCAAACAAGATCCCAATGTCATAATCCCTCTTACATATTAGTTCCCTAATTATATAGTAGCTCCATTATTGTAAATTTCATGGTGGTGTCCCTATATTATAGGTAGTTTCATCTATGTAAGACTATCTTGAGCTTATAAGTGCACTTGTGTCTAGATTTCTAAGGTGTATTCCTACATGCATGAGTTATAAAACCTTGTATATTGACTATTTTGATTTAATATATTATCAAACCCTAATCTTTCATGTTGTTATGGCATCTAATTGATACAAGTTAAAAAGATGTGTTTGTTAGTGGGGTAGACTGGACATCTTCAACACCCAACTATGATGAGAGTTGCCTAAAAACCAATAATGTAAGGAGAGATCAAGTGTAATGTAGTTCTCCCCACTTAATTTTTGGTGAAATTATAATTTAAGCTAGTATTATAGTGGGCGAATGTTTCATGAATGTTCTTAAGACTAGAAATCTGGGTAATTTGAGCTTATGGCTGTTGTATATGATAATATGCATAAGTAGGGAAGAATATCAATTGATAACTATAATTTTGAATAAATTCTTCTATGTTTTAATGTGTATTTTTCATTTTATTTTCATCTAATGGTTAGAAGGCTAAAATTCATCTATATATACCATTTTGATGCTTGTGCAAGTGCTAATAAAGGTCTAGGCTGACCCTAAGAGGTTTTAGATTTGAAAAGATATTTGCTTGTAAAAAATAAAATGAATTAACACTACCACAATTATTGAGACACTAGCACCATGTGGTGCTAGTGTCTTTATTATGGCTCTAGTGTCCAAGTGGTAAAACACTAGGCATGAAGGGCCAAGATAAAGGAATGAAGGTCTATTACTACATTATCAATGAGTAGGGATTTGTATGGCCTACACGAAGGCTAGATAACTATGATAATAGGCTCTAGGATAGGTCTAAGGCTAATATAGGGATAAATAGTCTAAATTAGCACTATTAGCACTCATAATACCACTTTTATGTTATTACATTTTCCCCCTCCTTTATTCTATAAATGTAGTAAAGTTAAATGACTATGATAAAGGAAAAATAAGCGTACCTAGACTTACCTAAGGGGTGAATCCTATGAAGTTTAGTTTGATTATATGAAGCATAATTCAATGAATGGCCTATAAGTGAAACATGCATAAATCAAGCCTTACTTAAGAGATATCAACATCAAAGAAAAAAGTGAGTAAATAAGTAAAAATAATTAAGATTGAGTAAAGAGATAGGAGAGAGTAAATGAATGAATACACCTCACTCAGTATGTGAACTAATGCATAAACCTAGTGACTACCTATGTTTTTCCATGTATTTAGTGATTAATTAGTGAATAAATTAGACTGCATTGATCGCTTGCTCAATCCTCATTTTTTGGTGGCTCATGAACTCAATCTAGTTTTAACTCCATCATTGCCGAACCCTATTTGGTGGATCACTTGGATTAGACTTGGTGTGTCCAATCCTCTCATGTAGGTGGATCAAGAATTCAATTATCCTATGACTCCATCATTACCCACCCATGTGTATTAGATGAATCTAAAACTAAAACTATGTGATGTAACTATAAATGTCTAACTAGGTATGTTGGCTTTGTAGCCACTTGAGTAGATTAGACAACTCTGTGCCACTCAAGAATGATAACCACTGTAGATGGAGTAAGGTGTGGAACTAGTGTACAACCTATAATATGATGTCAAATATATATAATGTAGATAATGGCATGGAATTTTTCATTCCATTTGATCAACTGGTGTGTAAATGAACATAATAAAATAATATGCCACGCACCTACCCCCAAATTTGTTATATGAGCATATAGATTCTACACTAAGTTGTAATAACATGTATCTAAATATCTAAACTCAATATGGGAATGTTCATGTCGTGTATGATGCCCTAAGTCTGAGAAAATTGGTATAAATATGAGCTAAACTAATATGAATCTGAGTAAAATTAACAAATCTATAATTGAACCTATCCAAATTTATACTATACCTACTAAAATTTTTTGGCTAATCTAGTTTTTATAAAACTAAGGCTACTAGATAGTAACACCATATCTTAGATGGTAAACCCATTATTAGATATGTGGTTCTAGTGTCCCACTTTGGGTACTAGTTTATTTTTGTTGTGATTTTTGTGTAATTATACTGATCTCTATCTCACTATTTTCCCACTATGTTTACCTGAGATTGATTTTTTTAATCTAATCCCATGTGATGAAAATGTACTATAAATACATTATAGGCCTTGATCTCTATGACAAATCCATGTTAATACCCCCTATTTTGATGGAATTTTTTAAACTTATGCAACAAATGCCCTCAAAATAAAAAGCTCTGCAAGATGTGTGTTAGTCAAATCATATATAATATTTGCATAATAATTAAATATAATGTGCATAAATAACAAGAAATGTAAGATAATCTGATCATAAGCTTATAATATACAATGTATGTCATGTATAGTATTCACAAGGGTGTTAAGATAGATATAATAATATATGTACCATCAAATTAAAGTAAAAATTGAGTAGCTACCAAGGGGGATGGGGAATGATGTCCATCATGATTCCCAAGTAGGAAAGGGGAGATGCGTGAGGTCCCTTATGGAATCTAAAAATGGAGTGTGTAATAATCAAGAGATAAGTTTCATGGCAATGTATACAAAAAAAACATACATACAAAACATATGAGGCGCACAAAGTAGGCCAAGGGGCCATAATAAAAAAATATGGGAACATGTCACTAAATTTGTGAAAAAAGACATACGAGGAAATTTTCAAATGTCCACATAATCAAAAAATAATTGAGTTGGCATAGAGCCACATAGAAGGACATGTTCAAATTTATGCGTAGACAATTAGGAAGGAACACACAAGGACATGGGTACATGTCCAAATCATACATACATTGAAAGGAAGTGGCTTAGAGCCAAAGAGAAAATGCATATTCAAGTGCCCTCAAATATAAGAATCATAGAGATACAATCAAATCTAAATTATGAAATCTAGAAGTGAAAGTAAGCTTGAACATGTAATACAAATTTGTGTAGGAGACAAGATGTACATATAATGAGTCTAAAGTAGTAGTAACTAGTAAAAAATATAAATAAGTGTACCATGATCAATATCAAGATATAACAATGTTAATGTTGTGATGTAGAATATATAAAGATATAACCTTCTAATATAAAATCTATATAATGTGTCCCCAAAGAGGAGAATATGTCAAATGAAGAACCTGTGTATCAGTGTATATGCCCCTAGTGGGTATATAATAGCAAATTGGGATCAATGTAGTGGATCTAATTCCTTTATGCAATCTACAAGAACTTGACAAGAATAAGTGAAGCATGTATGTATGATAGAACTGACTATACTAAGATATATAAAATATGTAGTGTCTAGAAAATATAGGAAATAGTAATGCATACAATCTATAATTCTATACTTTCTGAGTAAATATTTGAATTTTTTTGGGTTTTTGACATGTTATATTATTTTTGGATTTTATAGATATAAGCTATATGCAATCAAGATGAAAATTAAACTATATATAAGGAGAAAGAGATAAGGAAATTATGTACAAGGGAGGAACAATACTAATTGATGAGTCTCATGGGAGACTCACCATCAATGTGGCATATGTCAAATAAAATAACTAAGATCATGCATATTGTATGAAACGGTAACTATGGTCCCAAAATATATTGCATTGAGTGATCTATATCTGACCCCACTTGTGAAGTGGTACTAGGAATCTATGATAATTACTGTGATGTCCTATGAACTATAGGGGTCTTAGGGACCCATCTAATCAAAGATGTTATAGGTGGGATAAGTACCTTGTGATAAGAACCCCGATAACTCAATAATATTGGTCTTAAAATAAAGTGATAGAGGGATGCCCTCTAGAATATGTAACATATATCTAGTGTAGGGCCCTCTCTAATAACAGTCTCCATGGGAGAGTATGAATATGTTGAAACATTATGGGTGTAGACCACACCTACACTAGTGGTTCTATGAAAGTTTGTGGTACACTGATAGCAACTATGCATAGATCTATTACTAGTAATTATGCTATAACTAGAAACTAACTGGTAGTTGTGTTACAATTGCTTCTGATGTAACTACATGTATGATAGGTAGAGGATACTCATATGTAAAACACTCAGCTATGATAACTTAATTTACATGTATATATTTTAGGAATCTTTAAGCTATGGATGGGATGGATCATAGTTGGTGTATCCATGGCCTACTTAGTAACATGTCAAATGTGCCCCCACTAGGCACTATTAAAAATCTAGTGGCTACGTATGTTGGTACAATAAATGGTGGAAGTATTATATCCCCGATGGAGATCTAAAAATGGACACTAAAATCATTGATAATTATGTCTATATGAGATATATCTTTCTCTAAAAACCCAAAATACTATATAAGTATAATATTTCATGTTAATACTTGACCCATTATCAACTATAACACTCTGGATAGATGATGATCTATGTAAGCTTATACAAAGAGTGAATATAAATCTGTATCATCAACAACAATCTCTTACTTTGAGAAAGTGATGAGTGGTTTAGTTAGAGCTATAGTGTAGAACACACAAATGATATTAAGTATCAGGTGTGCCTCCTCTATATTAGTATGATATGATTCTATTGGTGGATGTGCATGATACATGTAGTGAACACCAAAAGTGCCACCTTCCTCATTTTATGTATTCTTTAGAAATGGATCTAAGAATATTTTCAATGCCTTAGCTTCTATTTATTGTATTTAGGTACCTCTTTAGGTGTGCCCACATTAATAATGTTAGACTTGATAAAATCTTATATATTATGTTTCAAGTTGATATATGTGTTTATTATAAGGCCCAGTCCCCTATGACATTCATATAATGTATTAGAATAATTAGTTTTTTGGAAGAGGCCATGTTGTATCAACCACTTTTATGGGAGGGAGATATATGACATTACATTCTAATAACTATTGTAAAACACGTATTGTAAATTCTAGAATGGTGGTGAAAACGTTTTGTTGAGGAGTTGATAAAAATAGGCTAGAGATGGATCTAAATTATTTTAATTGTGGCCTTTCGGTCACTCTTATTTTTAATGGCCCTTACCTTGTATGGAGGCTTACTATAACTCTTAGAAGTTGATTTTGATCCATTGGTATATTTATGTTTGCCCATAGAGAGAAGCTTGACTTCTCTTTCTTTCATTATGTGGCATAAATCAATGAAGATTGGAAACTTCTTAAACAAGATAGCTTCATGTAATGCAGGAAGAAGACTCTATTTTAAAATTTCCCAAAGCTCTTTATCTACCATGGGGATAGTTAATTTGGCCAATAGAGTCTTATATCATAATATGTATTCTACAATAGGATCATTTTATTTTTTTTTCAATTATGTAACTTGAGCATATGAGATCTTATCACTTATGCTTATGGAGAAATGTGATAAAAATATGTCTACCAAAGGATTAAATGTGGTCATAAAATGATTTGGTAGATCATAAAACTATTGTAAGGTATAATCCTATAAACTTCATGAAAACAACTTACTGATGACCCAATCATTGGACATGTAGTCTAAACATGTTGCATGAAAATATTAGATATAGTACTCTGGGTCACCCTTACCATCATACAAAGTAAGCTTAAGTTCTTTTAGTCTAGATGGTAGAGTTTCTATAATGTGATGTGCCAAAGGTGTATGCAATAAAACATAAGAATCCAAGGCATGTGATGGCCTAATGGCTCCCTGCTCAATATGTAACACCTTAACCTATAGAGTATAAACCTCATGCGTAAGGTATTTTACATATGGAGTGGAAGAACTAGCCATAAGAGGTGTAATTGTCACCAAAGTTTTTTGAGTTACAAAAGGTTTATTTGCTAACTAAGTTTACCCTAATGTAGGTGTAATAATGTTATTAGCTAGGGGAGTTAAAGATTGACCATTTTTTTTTATATATTATTTATTTTAATTATGGATTGTAAAATATGTACAAGATCAAGGGGTTATTCTTGAATTCTATCTCTTAAGCTCTATAGAATATCATCTTTATTGATAATTAGGTTTTCATTGTTAAGTGGAGGGAGAGTGTCCCGATTTCTACCTTATATTTCATCTTGATATAGATTATATTGGTCATTTTTTAATGTATTATCATTAAAATCCACATAATTAGGGTGTGAAATATTAATTACGTGAGTTAAAACTAATCCCTTGTCCATGGTATAATCTCAAATAAAATGAATGAGTATTCTCAATAGGATTACCACCTAGCCTAACACTTCTTAATGGAAGAAAGATATCTTTTTTAGATGGCATATAATAAGAAAATTGAAATAGTGTTACTAAAATAGAATGTATGAGATCTAAAAAAATTAAAATAAATAATAAAAATAGGAAAAAAAGGATACAAACCCTAGGATCATCCATGGTTAGGGTTTTGAGCAATGTTTGAAGCAAGTTAGTTTCACCAAATGTTTTAACATTTTAGGACTTAGTAAGTATAAAGCCTATGTTTGTTAAAGTGTTAATTATAATAAATCAAGCTAATAATATTAAATAAATATAGAGACTAATTTTTTTACAAAATTGACTAACTTTGACCTTTCTAAAAATAGTACTAAATAGTGTAAGTAATAACTTAGCTGAAAAAAATTGAGATAGATGATCTAGGGCTAGAAATTGAACTAAAGGCTAGTCTGAGTGTCACAAATAGGATACTAGTGTCAAAATATTGGACATTAGCTCCATAATTAGATAGTAGCACCATTATTTGAAATGTGGTAGTAATGTCCCTATATTAGTGGTCATGTCCTCTTGACATGAATGTCTTGAGCTTTTGGGTGTACTTGTGTCTGGATATCTGAGGTCTATTCCTAAGTGCACAAATTCTAAAACCTTATGTATTTCCTATTTTGATTGAATTTATGATCAAACACTAGTATTCCATGTTTCTAGGGAATCTAATTGATACAAGATGAAAAGTGTGTTTGTTTGTGGGGTAGGCTGCACATCCTCAACACCCCTCTATGATGAGAGTTACATACATACCAATACTCCATTTAGGGATAAATATTAATATATATTTCCCCACCTAAGTGTTGGTACAAGTGTAAGTGAAACTATTATGATGGTGCACTTGAGTTCCTTGAATGTGCTTGTGACTAAAAATCTAGGTAATCTAAGCTTAGGACTGTTGTAGATGGTAGTATGAATAAGTAGGGAAAAGTAGAGATTTGTAACCATAATTGTGCATAAATTGTTATAAGTTTGAGTGCTTATTTTTCATCTTATTTATATCTAGTAGTTAAAGGGATAAAAGTCATGTATATATACCATTTTGATTCTTGTGTGGGTGCTAAAATAGGTCTAGGCCAACCCTAGGAGATTTTAGATTTAATATAACATATTCCCTTACAAAAAAGAGAGGGAAAGGACATTAACACCATTATTGGTACACTAGTGCCATGTGGCATTGGTGTCCTTATTATGGTGATATTTTCCAAGTGTAATAACACTATGCGTGAAAGGCTAGGATGTAAGAATGATGATCTAGGACTACTTTAGGGATGACTAAGGATGCTTATGGCTCACATAAAGGCTATATAAGTGTGATAATAGGCTCTAGGATAGGTATATGGTTAAGCTAGGGATTGTTTGTCTCAAGTAGAACTTTTAGCACCCAAATATCACTTTTAGATTATTATGGATTTATATTATTCATTAGTAAAGTCATAACTTTGAAATTATTTTACGGACTAGAATGTTGTAAACTATTTATAACATATGTTTGATAACTAGTCTGGATTATGTGAGTAGAATAAAAAATTAAAATGTTCAATATAAATTTATTTTCATTTGGATTTCTCATTTTCTAGTGTCATTCTAATTTATAATCTAATTTTTGGAAAAGTAATAAATAAACTTGGAACTAGAAATTTATTAATGTTACTTCCTTATTCTTTTTCTCCTAGCCAATCTCTTATTTTAGATCATACATCAAATTTACATACACTCATTTTTTTGTGCTCAATACATCAATTTAAAGACTATATATGCTCAAACATTTTAATAAATTTGATGCATTACATTTACTCTTGCTATGAAACTTCAAAAGAACACAATGGATGCTAATTGTATATGGAGAGGACTGAATCAAGTAAAAATCATACTTATTCCACCTTTCACGAACATATTATTTATCAATGTTAAATATTTACTTCCCCTAATGAAACCAAAATTATATGTCCTAAATTCTAACTTTCACTTCAAATGGGAAAACATGTCTAAACATGTCTTGCAAATAAGTTCAAATAACTGGGGTAAACTAACATGTCTAAGTTATTTTTTGTTACTACTTGTGTTTATTTCTACTATTTTATTTACATATCCAAATTGTTTACACATATCGATGTCACTGATAAGATTGGAGAGCTAATTTACTAATCAAACCTATTTGAATTAACATGTGTTTAGTTTTCTTCTTAAAGATTGAAAATGTAACTAGCTTGTATTATTTTATTGGTCAGTACTTTGAACAGAGAATGATTGATTCTTTACACTAAATTTATTGACCTAAAAACTATAAATATGTGATCATGGAAGAGAAATAAGAGAACATAATAACACATGTATAATATTACTATTATTAGTAAAAAAATCACCATAAAAATAAATTATTTGTTGCTATAAAAATCTCATTGTACTATCATTATTTGCAATTCCCAATGGATAGAAGATGAGCATGTGAACTAAGATGCTAAAAGGTCCTTACCTAGCCATTTATGAGTTGAATTTATCTTTTTTTTTTCACTTTTAGTTTAGTTTTACAAATAGTTCTTGTAGCTCCTCATTTCTTATGCAAAAAAGAGACATAGAGAGAAGTAACTATTTCTTACATAAATATGTAATTGATATGTTTATTCTAATCAAAATTATTAAAAATTTCCATCTCAATAGGTAATTGATATAGATACATTTTAAATAATAAAATTAATATTGAAGGATGAAATACTATACGAATCTGCAAGGAAATAATCTTTTCTTATGTGCTCTTCTCCATCCCTTTTGTGTTCTTTTTTTTATTATTTTAAGTTCTTTTATGAAATATTACATGTAAAATTATTTTGAATATTATTTTTGGTTATGTTATCATTGGTTTTTTATTTTATATTTACATGAATATAACTCTTTTGATCAATGAGTTACCACATGATCAAATAGAGGAGGAGTGGAAACCAACTAGTGAAGGCTTTACACACACTCTATAATAGTTACATATGAATATATTTTCTTATGTTTCTTGTATTTGAACATAATTTTTCCATAAGATACCTATTTAAGTCTTATTTTTTAATTTTTAGATCTAAAAAAAAGCTTACCTTCTTGACCAATAATGAATCCCTATTACAGATGAGAAATTACCCAAAGAATGAGACTTTGAATTGCTAGTATCTTATTTCCCCTTTTGTTCTGTCTTGTTTAATTCCTTTGAAAATAAAAATGGATGATGTGAATTTCACTATTCTTGTTTATATTCTTTTTTTATCTTATATTATTCTTTATAATAAAGTATATCACAATGTTTTTTCTCTACATATGTATTTCTCGAGTATTGATTCATCTATTGTTAATATACAGATTGTCTCTCTTATAAATCTTGTTACAACATCCATGATCTTGGATTTAATTCCAAAGGTAAGGCATTTAAAATATTGAATATCCTACCTCACTTCATTTTAGTTAACCTACATTAGAAAAAACATGGATTGATCAATTTTGGATAAATAAAATTGCATAACCAATAAACTATTGTTATTGAATAATTTACTTGCAAATTCATTTTTGAAACTGATGAGATAAATAGTTCAAAGACTATTGCATTTTCTCACATTCCAACCTAGCTACCCATTCCAAGAGCAATACACTTGAAACTATTTTTATTTATCTTGGAATCTTTCTTAAATATGTTAGTTGATCAAATTTCTTTGATTACTAAGAAATAATAATATTATGCTCTTTACAAAGTAAAATAGTAGGTTTTTTAATATGGTAGATAAAACAATAATATTTGATGGATGTTGATTGCCTTAATTTTTTATGTTATGGACTACTTCACTTAGATTGATGTTGGGCATTAACCACGTGACAAGCAGATAATGGGTTTATATAGGAGTCCTTTTATTCCTGCATTTGTTCAGGTAATACAGGCTACATGGTTTATAGATTTCACATTGAATTTTGTGTTGTTTCATTAATGAACATGGCATGGGGTTATAAATATCTAGATACATGTAGAAGCTTGCTAAAGATCTATCTACAATCCATCTTTGGGAAATTGATCTAAGCAAAGTTCAAGCTTTTGTTTTTTGAGATAGCATCAAGAAACAACAACTTGAAATAGTTTATAATATCTTTTCGAAAGATTATTTTCATACTATCATTTGGTTTTATGAATGATCTCTCTCAGAAATATGAATTTGTAAATAATCATATTTATATGAGTATATATATACACCTATGTAATTTTATTTATCCAATACTTATCAACTCATTTTTCCTTATGTAGATATAGGTTAGGTTTGTAAAAGGCAGTGTGATCTAATATTAAATATTATAATTGTTCAGGTGATATGGGCTAATTTTGATGGCAATATCCATTTAGTAGTTCTGCCATCACCCTGAGATTTTATCAAAGTTTTACTATGATCATTATAATAATTTGTAGTAATGACTTAAACTATGTTTAGTTGATTGCTAAATATTTTTATTTTACTTATATTTTAATTGGGAAATAGATGCAACTTTTTTGATTTTACCTTTTTACTTGTAAATTTAATAAATTACAATGTAATTGATAGAGGAGAGGTTTGTACAGGGGTCCATTTATTTCTATATTTATTAGGGCAATGTGGAATGCCTGGTTTATAGATTTCACATTAAATGTCAGGTTACTCTATTAAGTAACATGACACAGGTTTATAAATATCTAGATGCATGTCAAATATTGTTATTGTTTTTTTGGGAATGGTGAAGTGAGAAAGGTTGGAGAGAAGTTTGGTGTTGTTTTTTGCAAAACCTTTGTCAAGAGTTTGAAGGTAAGATATTTTATTTTTTATACTATATTTCATTTTGCATTATAGGGAATAGATTAATTGCTTTAAATGTTTATGGTAATATAGATCCATGTGATTTGTGATTTGTTTGCTTGAGTTGGGCATGAAGAATTTAGATCTAGGGCTTTGTATCACTTGTTTCAAATTTTAGCGTAAAACACTCGCAATCAAACCCTGGTTCAACAAAATGTCACTCACAAGATTGGAGAGGATAAAAAAGGTTATATTTTTAGAATTCACATTGTGTTATTTGGTATCAATTGATCTCTTACATTATCAAATTTAATTTCAAACCGGAACTATCTTATTTTCTCTTATTTTAGAAGATTTTTTTCTACCATCAATAACAGGTATAACTTGTTTTTTTATTAATTTTTTAGGATTTATAGTGTTTCATCCTCATTTTTTTGTTTCATGAATTTTAGGATATCATGAGGATTCCTTTTTATTGAATTCAATCTTTTATTAATAGTAGTTTCTTATCATTGACCTATATTTCTATTTGAGTTATGGCTGGTATTTATCATGCACTGTCAATGTGAATAAGAAGTCCATTGGAAATGTTTTACAAGTTATTTTATCTTTACATTACATAATAGTGTTTTAGTTTCTTCCATTTTTATGTGTATTTAATTTATATAATATTATTATTTTTATTTTCTTAGTTACATCAATAGATATTTTTTTACTTCCTAGGGTTAAATAGTGGAAATTATTACAGAGGACTGATTGCCTAGGTTTCTTTTCATCAAGATGTCAGTTAGTAGGCTTTCTATCACTTATGTAACTTATATTTTGTATAACGATGGAATTCCCATTACTGTATCCTTGAAAACCTTTTTTTTATAAATATTTTGTAAATTATATCATTTTAATATGAGAATTTTAAAGTTTATAAAGTTTTATTATTTTATTAGCTAGAAGTCTATTGTATCAAAATATTTTGTATGTTATTTTTTATAGTGTAACTAATAAGATAAATATATGAATTTATTTAGTATGTTATTGTTTTACATCCAATCCCACAAAATAAATTTATGTATAGTAATAGTTTGGATATGCATAATTATCAAAACATAATTGTTTGGTCTATGGGATTGTACAAAAAATAAGAATATAAGTGTTTATTATTGTTTGGTATATTAGACATCTTTGATAATGCCATATATTATTCAAAATATGTGATAATATTAAATTCAATCTAGACAGTCATTCTCCTACCTAGTAGGTTGGTTTGGATGTATAGGGATATTTAACTTTTCCAAAGAATAGCATTCTCAACTCTATTTATAGGTTGAGAAGATCACCACATTGGTGAATGTTGTAAATTTAATTTTTTTTTTTATATTGAGAATTGTAAATTTTTTTAAAGCTTGTTATTTTATTAGCTGAAAGTCCTTTGCATTAAATTATTTTTTATTTTATTGTTTTATAACCTAATCGATAAGATTAAGTTATGTAATTACTTTGTATGTAACATCCCCATTGGGATATAGATAAAATAACATGATTTCTTTAATTTAGTCAATGTATTATTTCATTAAAATTCATCATGAGAATGTAATTAGTGATTTATATAAAACACATTAAATATATTAATTATAAAATAAGCATGTAATGACTACCTATTACTGATCACTAGCATCATATGAACAAACATAACTAAATATATAAAGTAATTATAGATTTCCAGTCACGACTGGTACAAATATGTAGCCACTTTTATCATGGTACAATATGTAATTAATTACATCTCATTAGGTATAATTATTCAATAATAATAAATATAATACAATGTACAAGATACAAGGCTCCACGGAGCATGAGTTCTCTGACTCCAATATATATGACAATCTCAAATATCATCTCTAAATAAGTATTGTTATGGGGAGGGAGAGAATCATTCAAGCACTTTTATACACTAAACACGGATCATTGATCCCAGGCACCATCCTCCATCATAGAATGGCCTTCTCTTCATGGATGAGTAGATAGTGACAATGTGTGAAACTAGAGAGACAAGGTAGTACCCGTGTGCTTTATAATTTCTAAGAACATGTAGTATACCATAAATAAATCTATTCTAACATGATATCACACAAAAATGTAAATAATACATATTAATGACAATATTTAATTAAAATTACTATAGTCAAAGTTTTTAATAGTTATTAATCTCTAAGATCATTCAAATTCATACGCACCACTTGATCGAATACCCTCATTTAACATTGGTGATGCTAATAAGCTAGTGAAGTTCATCTCATTACTTACTTAGTAACAATAATGCAACATTTGGCTAACACATATATAACTAATAGATTCATATAGATTACTTCATAGTAACACTCATAAGACATGTTAAACACATGAATAATCAAAATGCATACATTTAGTATATCAAATGAATGAATATCCACTATATTATTTAACACACAAATAATAAACATATCAAATACAATTCATACCATACATGTTTAACCTAAATTTAGATTGCATATTTATAATCTTCACAAGTAAATGTAGTACTTCCATCAATATCTAAGTATATTGTACACACTACTCGATTACATCTAGCATTCAAGATAAAATAAGTTATAAACAAAAGTATAATCTTCTATTTATATAACTTATTATACTTTTAAGAGGATTTGTTCATAAAATATAGTACCCTATCCTTTAGGATTATGTGACCTATTCCGCTAGTTAAAATTTGTAATCATAGACATAAGTCCCAATATATAAATATAAGCTATATACACTACATATGTTTTAAATAAATAATTTTTTTTTTTCATACTAATAATATTATTCATTTTTCTAAATGAAAACTTAAATGCTTCTTAAAATTATTTAACTTTTTTTCATGGAAAAGGCATCAATTCTATATAAGGTTTTATACAATTCCAAAAACCTTATTTGACTTAATCATACATAAACGATATAATTCAACTTGATCAAATTCATTCCAATTCAATTTCCCTCTTTTTCCCCAATCTATGTCCTTAGACTATATTTCATTATCCCAAATTATTGGAAATAGTGTATAATGCACAAATTTCCATACATACCTAACTCTGTGACATACATAACTTTGCCTTTGTTTTGTCAATTGGAGGTTTATACTTTTTCAAGTTTAACACCATCAACTTCTTGAATATAACTCCCTAACATCCAAAATAATTCTTAGAATATCAGATCTCCGGTTATGGCTATCCTCCAATTAATAACGAGATTGCAATAGAAATCCCACTAAGATCTAACAAGTACTCATAATTAAGAAATTACATAATTACGGAATCAAGAAAGATACTTTATATGATTTATATACTTTACATGCTTTCTATATATCATATAGAATTACAAGTAGCTTGGGAGTTCTATTCCACAAGGATTATCTAAACTCCCCCAGATAGTTTGGAGTTTGTAGCTCTAATAATTCCCCCAAAAAATGTTTGATAGAACTATAAACATGAGCCGTTATATGTAACCAAATACTATCTTTAAATCTACTTCTATATAATTATAGATTAATGTCAATAACCTATTGTAGTATGACATTATATATAGGTAGGTGAAGTGTTAAAGAGTATCACAAAGCATATCATTGTATGGAGTATTAACTCCTATGTCATAACTATATATATGTGCTAATCAACTTCTAAGATCTAATGAGTTAAAATTTTAATACTTCAATCTTAATAAGTTATCACTATATCGTTGTATGTCAATGACACATTCATTGTATATAAAACATAAATATATTCCTAGAATAAATCACTATATATTACACATAACATTCTATATATTTCATTGTACATTGAATATTTTATTTGTATTCACTATATATATAATATATAGTTCATTGATATATTTTATTCACCGTTATAAATGACTAAATCAGTTCACTGCATATTTCATCCCCCTATCATTTAAATTCATATTATGCATGGAAAACTATATTAATAACTATTATGACTAGATTAAATATATACACCAAACATTATTAAATATATGTGCTATTAAATCATAACTGATTTAAAATAATGAACTTAGATATATATATCACCAACTTTGTGTATTAATAATCCAAACATTATTAAACAAACAATGTTAACCTTATTATATATTTTTTACATTTGTTTACTATATAAACATCATATTTGCATCTTTACACAGACTAATGCACTGAATATAAATCACTGATGTTATATAGTCAGATCATCAAGATGATATGAATTAGTAATCTTATCAATTAAAATCACTCTAAAATAATTGATATCATTATTCCATAAATCGTTAGTCTTATCACTAGTACAATGTATATTCAATTATAGATATAAATTGCTATATATATACTCTTTTCACTATATAAATAATGGTATAAATTGAGACATATGAACTCATATTTAATTATATTTAATTGGGAACTCCTCCTAGTGTCCGATCAGAATATGTTAGTAAGGATAACATAAGATTGGTCCCATCTACCCAGTTGCACTCTTAAAGTCTTAATAATTGCTTTTAAGAGAGATGCAGAGCTATATACTACTATCTAAATAAGATCCTAATTGAACATATCTTAAAATCTCCATCACTATTTTCCTATCTAGATTTAATAGAAGCTAAACTGTATACTATTAACTATTGGAAGGATGAGCAATTGGTTGGTCTTCAGATTGATCATTAGAATCTTTGTTCTCTTTCCCAATATGTTAAACTTTGGCTAAATGTCTAGAAAATAAGTATCCTCACACTAATCTATGGCTTAGAATCCTATAGGCACCAGGTCACTAGAGTGAAAATGAGCATGCTTACAATGGTGTAGAGTACTAATAACCAAAAATCCTTAACTATGAAAGTAAACTCATTATAACTAGTTGAGGCTAAGATAACTTTTGTTACATAAATGCTAATTTCATAAATGAATTACTAATGGGTAATGAGTATAAGAAGTACCTTAGAGTCATTATGAACATATTAGATGCCATGCCTAGGGTATATGGTGGAGGATGACAACTAACACTTCTCCCATCCTCATTGTTTCCTTGCAACTTTTCTTCTTCTTTTTCCCATAAACCATGGTGTTAGCAACTCCCTAAAAGACTGCCTTATTTATTATTCCTTATCCTTACATTCGGCCCCCCTCCTTCTATGTCACCTCTTTCTCCTTTTCTTTCTTTTTTATTCTTTGCATTCCTCCATCGCTCTAAGGCTCACCCATTTTAAAGCTTGTCATTTTTATACTTTTTATTGAATGATTTTTATATAATTCCATAATCTTTGTTTTATTCGATTCACGAAGCTTTTTCTCCTTTTTATATATTTTCTAACTTAATTATTACTTTATTTCTTGATTATATTTTTTTTCTAATTCCAAGATGATAATAATTAAATCAAATAATTTTATCTTTCAAAATCCTTTAAATAATTTAACAATAATTAGATCGTTAATTTTATCAATGCATTTGATCTTCTACTGAGAAATCAATTAGGTATTATGAATAATGTCTATTAAACCAAACAAAAACATGATCATTGTGTTATTGCTATACCATTCACATAGATTTATGTTCTCTTAACATTCACAATTATGACTATAATAGCCTAATTTAATCATACTATAGCATTATACATTTCAACCTATGCATAATATCCACAACGTGATCACATGAGGTTAATTTCACATAGGCATAAATCTGAAATATAACAAAAATAATATGCATAAACAATTATCTAGATGCAAACAACATAAAAATACAATAACTCTAACCATTAAACTATGCATATAATGAGTTCCATTAACATGATGTGTGCATGGGTTCTATTTATTTGTATGTCATCCTCCAACACCTCTATCTACATCACCCTCTCTAATGATGCTCTCCCTCTGTCATGCTTGGAGGAATGAATCTCTCATATGTCAAACTCATGATTAGTCCATAATATCATGACATAAATATCATAAAATATTACTGAAATAATAAATCAACATGATCATAATATAAAGGATATATAAGACAGATAAATTCATAGCAATAATATCATAAAACTTAAGCAATATTCAAATGTCTCATAACAACATATGACTTATAGTTTAGTAATAATCAAATTAAATTACTAACTTTATAAAATTTATGAATAATCAAGTAAATTTGTGTATCAAAAATTGGTATGTAACATCATTTCCCCTAAATCTAGTCATCATCCCGATGACACTTATTCAAACATAAGTTTTGAATTAAAAATATTATTTATCATAAAGATAACATAGTATGAAATATAAAATCAAGCAAATAAATGTATAAATCACTTATAGAAATCATCATAATCCTTTCAAGTAATACTATTCCTAGAGTATTGGTCCCACAAGACCTTACACTATAACATCTTCCTATTACACAAACAAAGTTTGCAAGTGTCAATTATCTTGATTAGTTCTACCATGACCACTATGGAGTCCAGAACATGCAAAATAATCTAATCCAACACATGTGAAGAATTAGCTATGTACTTTTAAAGATAACAAACATGAAACACATTATAAAATTCATACGCACCACTTGATCGAATACCCTCATTCAACATTGGTGATGCTAATAAGCTAGTGAAGTTCATCTCATTACTTACTTAGTAACAACAATGCAATATTTGGTTAACACATATAACTAATAGATTCATATAGATTACTTCATAGTAACATTCATAAGACATGTTAAACACATGAATAATCAAAATTCATACATTTAGTATATCAAATGAATGAATATCCACTATATTATTTAACACAAAAATAATAAACATATCAAATACAATTCATACCATACATGTATAACCTAAATTTAGATTGCATATTTATAATCTTCACAAGTAAATGTAGTACTTCCATCAATATCTAAGTATATTGTACACACTACTCGATTACATCTAACATTCAAGATAAAATAAGTTATAAACAAAAGTAAAATCTTCTATTTATATAACTTATTATACTTTTAAGAGGATTTGTCCATAAAATATAGTACCCTATCTTTTAGGATTATGTGACTTATTCCACTAGTTAAAATTTGTAATCATAGACATAAGTCCCAATATATAAATATAAGTTATATACAGTACATATGTTTTAAATAAATAATTATTGTTTCTTCATACTAATATTATTATTCATTTTTCTAAATGAAAACTTAAATGCTTCTTACAATTATTTAACTTTTTTTCATGGAAAAGGCATCAATTCTATATAAGGTTTTATACAATTCCAAAAACCTTATTTGACTTAATCATACATAAAAGATATAATTCAACTATGATCAAATTCATTCCAATTCAATTTCCCTCTATTTCCCCAATCTATGTCCTTAGACTGTATTTCATTATCCCAAATTATTGGAAATAGGGTATAATGAACAAATGTCCATACATACCTAACTCTGTGACATACCTAACTTTTCCTTTATTTTGTCAATTGGAGGTTTATACTTTTTTGAGTTTAACACCATCAACTTCTTGAATATAACTCCCTAACATCCAAAATAACTCTTAGAATATCAGATCTCTGGTTATGGCTATCCTCCAATTAATAACGAGATTGCAATAGAAATCCCACAAAGATCTAACAAGCACTCATAATTATGAAATTACATAATTATGGAATCAAAAAAGATATTTTATATGATTTATATACTTTACATGCTTTCTATATATCATATAGAATTACAAGTAGCTTGGGAGTTCTATTCCACAAGGATTATCTAAACTCCCCCAAATAGTTTGGAGTTTGTAGCTCTAATAATTCCCCCAAAAAATGTTTGATGGAACTATAAACATGAGTCGTTATATGTAACCAAATACTGGCTTTAAATCTACTGCTATATAATTGTAGATTAATGTCAATAACCTATTGTAGTATGGCATTATATAGAGGTAGGTGAAGTGTTAAAGAGTATCACAAAGCATATTGTTGTATGTAGTATTAACTCATATGTCATAACTATATATATGTACTAATCAACTTCTAAGATCTAATGAGTTAAAATTTTAATACTTCAATCTTAATAAGTTATCACTGTATCGTTGTATGTCAATGACACATTCATTGTATATAAAACATAAATATATTCCTAGAATAAATCACTATATGTACATAAATCACTATATATTACACATAACATTCTACATACTTCATTGTACATTGAATATTTTATTTGTATTCACTCTATATATAATATATAGTTCATTGATATATTTTATTCGCCGTTATAAATGACTAAATCAGTTCACTGTGTATTTCATCCCCCTATCATTTAAATTCATATTATGCATGGCAAACTATATTAATAACTATTATGACTAGCTTAAATATATACACCAAACATTATTATATAAATGCACTATTAAATCATAAATGATTTAAAATAATGAACTTAGATATATATATCACCAACGTTGTGTATTAACAATCCAAACATTATTAAACAAACAATGCTAACCTTATTATATATTTTTTACATTTGTTAACTATATAAACATCATATTTACATCTTTACATGGACTAATGCACTGAATATAAATCACTGATGTTATATAGTCAAATCATCAAGATGATATGAATCAGTAATCTTATCTATTAAAATCACTCTAAAATAATTGATATCATTATTCCATAAATCGTTAGTCTTATCACTAGTACAATGTATATTCAATTATAGATATAAATTGCTATATATATACTCTTTTCACTATATAAATAATGGTATAAATTGAGACATATGAACTCATATTTAATTATATTTAATTGGGAACTCCTCCTAGTGTCCGATCAAAATATGTTAGTAAGGATAACATAAGATTGGTCCCATCTACCCAGTTGCACTCTTAAAGTCTTAATAATTGCTTTTAAGAGAGATGCAGAGCTATATACTACTATCTAAATAAGATCCTAATTGAACATATCTTAAAATCTCCATCATTATTTTCCTATCTAGATTTAATAGAAGCTAAACTGTATACTATTAACTATTGGAAGGATGAGCAATTGGTTGGTCTTCAGATTGATCATTAGAATCTTTGTTCTCTTTCCCAATATGTTAAAATTTGGCTAAATCTCTAGAAGATAGGTAGCCTCACACTAATCTATGGCTTAGAATCCTATAGGCACCAGGTCACTAGAGTGAATATGAGCATGCTTACACTGGTGTAGAGTACTAATAACCAAAAAGCCTTAACTATGAAAGTAAACTCATTCTAAGTAGTTGAGGCTAAGATAACTTTTGTTACATAAATGTTAATTTCATAAATTAATTACTAATGGGTAATGAGTATAAGAAGTACCTTATAGTCATTACGAACATATTAGATGCCATGCCTAGTGTATATGGTGGAGGACGAGAACTAACATTTCTCCCATCCTCATTGTTTCCTTGCAACTTTTCTTCCTCTTTTTCCCACCAACCATGGTGTTAGCAACCCCCTAAAAGACTGCCTTATTTCTTATTCCTTATCCTTACATTTGGCCCCCCTCCTTCTACGTCACCTTTTTGTCCTTTTCTTTCTTTTTTATTCTTTGCATTCCTCCATCGCTCTAAGGCTCACCCCTTTTAAAGCTTGGAATTTTTATACTTTTTATTAAATGATTTTCATAGAATTCCATAATCTTTGTTTTATTCGATTCATGAAGCTTTTTCTCCTTTTTATTTATTTTCTAACTTAATGATTACTTTATTTCTTAATTATATTTTTTTCCTAATTCCAAGATGATAATAATTAAATCAAATAATTTTATCATTCAAAATACTTTAAATAATTTAACAATAATTAGATCGTTAATTTTATCAATGCATTTGATCTTCTACTGAGAAATCAATTAGGTATTATGAATAATGTCTATTAAACCAAACACAAACATGATCATTGTGTTATTGATATACCATTCACATAGATTTATGTTCTCTTAACATTCACAATTATGACTATAATAGCCTAATTTAATCATACTATAGCATTATACATTTCAACCTATGCATAATATCCACAACGTGATCACATGAGTTTAATTTCACATAGGCATAAATCTGAAATAACACACAAATAATATGCATAAACAATTATCTAGATGCAAACAACATAAAAATACAATAACTCTAACCATTAAACTATGCATATAATGAGTTCCATTAACATGATGTGTGCATGGGTTCTATTTATTTGTATGTCATCCTCCAACACCTCTATCTACATCACCCTCTCTAATGATGCTCTCCCTCTGTCATGCTTGGAGGAATGAATCTCTCATACGTCAAACTTATGATTAGTCCATAATATCATGACATAAATATCATAAAATATTACTGAAATAATAAATCAACATGATCATAATATAAAGGATATATAATACAGATAAATTCATAGCAATAATGTCATAAAACTTAAGCAATATTAAAATGTCTCATAACAACATATGACTTATAGTTTAATAATAATCAAATTAAATTACTAACTTTATAAAATTTATTAATAATCAAGTAAATTTGTTTATCAAAAATTGGTATGTAACATCATTTCCCCTAAAGCTAGTCATCATCTCGATGACACTTATTCAAACATAAGTTTTGAATTAAAAATATTATTTATCATAAAGATAACATAGTATGAAATATAAAATCAAGCAAATAAATTTATAAATCACTTATAGAACTCATCATAATCCTTTCAAGTAGTACTATTCCTAGAGTATTGGTCCCACAAGACCTTACACTATAGCATCTTCCTATTACACAAACAAAGTTTGCAAGTGTCAATTATTTTGATTAGTTCTACCATGACCACTATGGAGTCTAGAACATGCAAAATATTCTAATCCCACACATGTGAATAATTAGCTATGTACTTTTAAATATAGCAAACATGAAACACATTATAAAATATAGTTAGGACTAGTGGCAATGCAATCCTATACACTACAAGATTGATCATTTTTAACACCTTGAAGGTTCCTACATATCTTGGTGATAATTTTTTTGACTTCATAAATTTAATCTTCAATCATAAGTATATGATATGATCATAAAATCTAAAAAAAATGTCCAAGGAGAGTTTCACAAAGCCTCTCATGCCCCCAACACACCTCTCTAATCTAGAGAGTGTTTTTCTCATTCTTGAGAAAAGTGTTTAAAAAACCTGACAATAATGATATGTATAAATCAATACCATCGTTAATCCATGTAGCTCATGATAAGTATGACATATCAATACTACCAATACTCCATGTATCTCTTGATAAGTGTGACAATGAATAGAAATTAAAAATAATATATTTTCAATGTATACAAAATTAAAGAATAACATTCCTCTGTATACATGTGTGATCATACGATTAAATTTGACAAGTCCTTACCAAATCCTAGATTTGATAAGATTCCTTTATTTTATCCAAACTTAGTAACTACTGATTCAATATGAGACTAACTAAGAACCATTCTGATCTCTTAGTACTCATGCTCCCAATTCATTACTTGTCTCTTAGGTCTCCACAACCTAATGATCTTCAAAATGTGCAAATGGTTTTATGAATCATAAATCCATACTGACATACCCTAGAATGCAATGATATACACTAAATAATTCAAGATATATCAATATCCATCACTATAATCATTTCATAATTGCATTAATTTTTCATTAATGAAACATAACTAGTATCAAATTTAACAGCTTAACCCATGTCTGTTATATCCATAGTTAGGAGTAAATAATTTTAAAATTAACATAAAAAATAAAGTTTAATAATTACACTATCCTTATAATCTTATAAAGGGTACAAATGATACATTTCCTCTCCACTTGCTCGGCTAGTTACACAACTTATAAGCTTGTTTCAACCCCTTAGACTAACAAGATGTTCTACACATCTTATTCCATACTCACTCTAGTCAAAAGGTACATAAATGTCTCATCAAAAAAACATGTTTTAATTAAGATGATAACAATACCAATATAATAAAAGGTGACTCATAACATAATGATTATAATCAACTTATAAATATTAATCGAGAACCAATATACATTCAAGGTTTACCACTCCATGTGGTAAAATTTTACAAGTTTAAATAAATTAGTACTTGAGAGTGTGACTCTAAAAAACCACAAGTGGAAATTAGATAAATAACATCTCAAAAAAAACTCTTATATTCCCTTACAAGGTATGAAGAAAACACCACAACCCAAGTTACTAGAATCACTAAACACTTACCAAACTTGTAAGTGTAGTATCACAACCTTTTTCCACAATTAGAAAGAAAAATATTAATCATGTAGATGCATAAATCCATTCCATTCCTAAAAATTATCTACAAAAAATAATTATAAGACACTATCCCACAAACTCTAGGTAATATTGTCAAAATAATATTTTAGAAACAACTTTTCATTTAAGGGAACACTTAATCAACATCATGAAAATATGAATGCACTCAATGAGCTTACAATGATGTCAAAGGAGGGTGAGAGAGTAATAACTCATCTTTATGCTAAATATGCAAGATGACACCTCTTCCCAATCCACATAAATATATGGGGTGCCAATCCATGAGAAAACTCTTAACACATTTGAATCCTTAACAAAGATAACTACACATCACTATAAGGAGAATTCTCACTGCACTAGGTGGTGTTAATCTATAAGTGGTATTTTAGAATTCCCTTCCCTAGGATTAATGTACAAAAGACACAACTTTAAAATGCACATATTCTTAAGTGAGAATTATCCCATGCTTTTTGAACACTCACAATACATAACACAAGCGGCAAAGGTGAATTGATTACCAAGTAAGGATGTAATCATTCTTGAGGTATTCAATATAAGTGATCAAAATTATTGTAGTAATCTCTTGTTCATAACTCATGAACTACACTAATAACTCTCCTACACAAACATCATAGACAACCATCACCATCAAGATACTCAATAAATTGAACCTTTAAAAAATTTAGGAGAGTATGAGTGTTTCTAAGGGTACACACTCAATGTACCACACAACATTTCATGGAATAAACTATAAATACTCATCACTTCATATTATAGGTCACATATTATTATGCATTATCATTTCTATAATTCCCTTCTATTATCATGATATTCCACACATTAAATTAATCATTAAATAGGATTTTAGGCAAATAATACCAAAAATTATGGATGTCTATTACCTAAAATAGTCAACAAGCCATACATGAAGATATATTGAGTCTCAAAACTCCAATCATGGTGTAACATGATTATTTATTGAGGCACTACAAGTCTAAAATACACTTCACATAACCAGTATAATACTACATGTCACTCGGTTCTCCATATATGGGTATAACATGTCCTATCTAATGATGTAACAATCAACATGAAGGAAGAAATTTAAGTTTTAAAATATTATATTATTTTATTTAAACAACATCAATATATGGTAATATAATTTTTATTAACAATACTTTTAGTGAAAATTGGTACATCTACTACCCTTTTGTTACACCTTTTTCATATCTCTAGCCAACTCTATAGCTATCTGTGCTCTGACATCCTGAGGGTTTTCCTATTCATTAGGATTATATTTAGGTTCATCCTATTTTTATTTCCCTTTATATCCATGAATTTTTTATTCTAGGACTGAAATTTAATACTTGGTTTTTTTCATGGCCACAAAAATATAATCCCACTTTGTTTCTTACTTAATGACAAATTGATTAGGATCAAATAGAGGGTTATTATCATTGAGATTTGAAGGACCCTATCAGATAATTTTGATTTCATCATTCTCTATTTGGTAAATATAATAATATGAAAATGTTAGTGGACTCATTAGATCCTTGAGTTTGAGATACAACTTTGATAACACATGTAACATCCCCACTAGGATCTACTCAAAATAATGTGATTTTTTTAAATTTAATCAATTTATTATTTCATTAGAATTCATCATGAAAATCCAATTAATGACCCATATAAAACATATTAAGTATCATAACTATAAAATAATCATGTAATGACTACCTGTTACTGATCACTAACATCATATGAACAAACATAATTGAATATAAAAAGTAATTATAGATTTATAGTCATGGCTGGTATAAATATGAAACTACTATTATCATGGTACAATAAATAAATAATTACATCTCATCAGGGATAATTATTTAATAATAATAAATATAATACAATGTATAAGATACAAGGCTTCATGGAGCATGAGTTCTCTAAACTTCAATATCTATGACAGTCTCAAGTCTCTTATCCAAATAAGCACTATTATGAGGAGAAATAACATCATTCAATCACTTTTCCACATCAATCATGAACCATCGATCTTCTACACAATCTCCCATTAGAGAATGTCCCCCCTTTCATATATTATTAGATAATGATGGTACAAGAATGCAAAGAGACAAGCTACTATATGTGTGTTATATGATTTCTAAGAACATGTAGTGTACCATAAAGAAATTTATTCTAACATGATATTGGAAAAATATGTAAATCATACATATGAAATGACAATATTTAACTAGTTTTACTTTTGTTAATATTTTCAATAGTTATTGATCTCTAAGATCAGTCAAATTTATACACATCACTTGATTGAATTACCTTCATCTAATATTGGTGATGCTAATAAGCTAGTGAAGTCCGATTCACTACTTATTTAGTACCAACAAAAGAAAATTTGGTTAACATATATATAACCAATATATTCATATAGATTACTTCATACTAACATACATAAGAGTCAAATTTATACACATCACTTGATTGAATTACCTTCATCTAATATTGGTGATGCTAATAAGCTAGTGAAGTCTGATTCACTACTTATTTAGTACCAACAAAAGAAGATTTAGTTAACATATATATAACCAATAGATTCATATAGATTACTTCATACTAACATATTTAAGATACATTAAGCACATGAATAATCAAAATACATACATTTAATTCATCAAATGAATGAATCTCCACTATATTATTTACCACACCTAAATAACAAGTATATCGAATACAATGCATACCATTCAGGTGTAATCTAAATTTAGAATGCATATTTCTAATCTTCACAAGTAAATGTAGTACTAATATCAATATCTTAGTATATTATAGACATTACTCGATTACATCTAGTAGTCAAGATAAGATAACTTATAAACAAAAGTATAATCTTTCATTTATATAACTTGTTATACTTTTAGGAGGATTTATACATAAAATATAGTACCCTCTCCTTTAGTATTCTATGACTTATTCCACTAGTCAAAATCTATAATCATAGGAAAGCATCCTAATATATAAATATAAGCTATATATACTAGAAATGTTTCAAATACACAATCACTATTTTTTCATACTTAAAATATTCTTCATTTTTCTAAGAGAGAACTTATTTGCTTCCAACAACTATTTAGATTTTTTCATGGAAAAAGTATCAATTCTATATAAGGTTTTCTACAATTCAAAAAACCTTATTTGACTTACTTAATCCTACATAAAAGATATATTTCAACTATGATGAAATTCATTCCAATTCAATTTCCCTTTTTTCCCCCAATCTATGTCCTTAGATTATATTTCATTATCCTGAATTATTAGAAATATAGTGTAATGAATAAACATCCATACATACCTAACTCTACCTTTTTTTTTCAATTGTAGGTTTATACTTTTTCAAGTTTTGCATCATTAATTTCTTTCATATAACTCTGTAGCATAAACAATAACTCCTAGAATATCATAGCTCTAGTTATGACTATCCTCCACTTAATAATGACATTGTAATAGAAATCCCACTATGATCTAACATGTAATTTCATAATTATGGAATTCCATAATTACGAAATCAAGAAAGATTATAGAATTACAAGTAGCTTGGGAGTTCTATTCCACAAGGATTATTCCTAGTTATTTACAATCAAGCTCATATTTTCTCTCATGTTTTTTCATTCATATGTTTGGCTATGTTGATGTGTTGCTAGTTATTTGTAATCAATCTCATATTTCCAATGATATTCTAGGGATCAGCCACTTTTTTAAAATTTAGCCATGCGTGCAAGCCACTATGTGAGTTTTTAGGTTTTAGGTGCTTAATCAAGGTTTGATTTATTAATGATTGTAAAATTTATTATTTAAATTAGAGTATGGATTTTGGTTCAATAAATTTTATTTTAGGTTTTATTACATTTAGTTTATATATTTTTTATTATCTCTCAGTTCTTTAATATTTTCATGAGCCTAAAATTAGGGTTGTTAATGTCATTTAGTTATGATGTGTCTTAGTCTTATAGTCAATAGGGTTAGTCTATATTGTCATAATTAGACTCATAATTGAGTCTTTTTATTATCTTAATGTTAGTAATGCAAATTTGTGCTTATAAATCATTAATTGAGTTGTCATTGTCAAAATGTTAATTATGTCAAAATTTCAAAAGTGTAGATAGGTGATTTGTTTTTTAATGATTTTTTATTAGTTTTTAATCTAAAAACCATCTTTATGTTAAAAAAATCAAAGAATCATGTCAAAATTTTAATGGACATAATATTGATAAAAAATGATATCCAAAATATGCAAAATCAAGACAACAAAATTTAGAAGATTTTTAAAGATGGATACGAGGTAGACACAAAACCAGAGAATATTTGACCATAAAAACATCAAGGTTTGAAATCATGTTAGTACATATGACATATAAATAAATAATCTAGTTATCATAGGAGGATAAAGGACACAAAAGGTTGGAGGACAAACAACATTCTCCCTCAAGCTGCTAGCAATAGGGCCACATTTTGAGATAGTGGCATACTATGGGCCAAAATTAATATGTTGAGGATGATCATAAATGGTAGTTGAAAATATCTATGTTATTCATGATTGGGTGAAAATAATATTTTAAGGTGGCTATAGGTGGTGATGAGGACTCATTCCTCATTTTTAGCTTTATCTTTTTAGCATTTTGTGTGGTGTAATTTGAAATAAGAACAATTTAAGTACATTCCTATTCACATATGTAATAAGTGAGCACCTACATGAGCACTTTTACATAATATAAAAATATAGTGAAAGGATAAAACTCAAAAATGTAAGGCAATTCATGAATATTGAAATTTTTTTTTGTTAGATCAAAGAAACCATCAGAGATGGCTAGTCAATGAGGTCCCTATTAATGTCAAGGTTTGTGGTAAACCCATTTAAAACCATGGAAGGAGTGACTTTCTTTTAGAGTATTTTCTAATCCTCAATTAAAAAATAAAATTTATGCTTAAATTTGAATCATTATTAGCATCTAAATTTATGTACTATTAAATTAATCCACACCAAGCATAACATCATCTAGACATGCTTTATATAGCACAACAGATTTAACATTGACTTTATGCCTTATAATTACTTTGTAGTCAACATTTTTTTGGATAATAAGACTTATGTCAAACCAATAAAGTTTACATTTGAACAAATTGTTAAAATGTAAGTTATTTAGTGCCTTGTAAATCTTGACTTTTAATAATTATAAGATTATGTAATTTTTAAACTATACTTCTATCCTTATAGATACCATATGTTTCTATGAAATTATCATCTTCGATAGTAGTATAATTTTTTTTTCAATTTATACTACATTTTTTTATTGAATTCCATTGCGCTCAGTACTATATGAAAACTATGTCTATAGCCTTATGTCATTTTTTGATAATTCTATAGATTAATTTGCAATTTTTTCAAAAAAAATTTGATCAAATAACATGGTAGTGAGTATTATAGGTATAATGAAAATAATATAGATATTATATATAAAAATAAAATTCCTACTTACATTTAGAGATCATGCATGAGGAAATGTGCTACATAGTTTCAAAATTTACACACAGTAAAGTTGTTGTGAACAAGAAATTATTTTGAAGTTGCCTTGGAGGTAATGGACAATGCAGTTAGTAATATAGTCACAATTGCAAACACCACTAAGGTAAAAAATTGCATTGTGTAACATTTTATGGTGAGTAGTATTGGACATTAGTTTGATTTATAGAATCAATTATGATGTTAATGATAATCATGACATATTGATAATGTTCTTTGTCTAATCCTATATGCATAAAAAATTCTTTATGCAAATTGGTCTTTGTACTTTAAGCTTACTATAGAATGATCATGTTGTTAATAGCTAAATCTAATCTCTATTTTAATCCACTACCTATAACATAAAAATCTTTCTTGACTAATTTTTCAAGCCTAGTAAGAGACAAATTATGTACAGATTACTCATGTTTTGCATTGTATGACATTTTTTGTGCTAGTATGTTCCATCTCTGACCATGATTTTCAGTTTTAGGAACATTGGTCCTTGTATTCATAATTATTTGAAATAAATATCATTATTATTACTTATTTATCATACTATATACATCTCATGGATTTTTTGTTATCACCTCCTTTTTACGTTAGAGTCCTTTTTTCTTCCTTGTATCAATAGCAATTCGAAATGGAAAATTGATTTATTGATTACACCTACCTGAATAAAGAGTTGTTTTTTATTTTTTTAAATTCTTGGAAATGAAAAAACTTGATCATATTATTTTATTATTAAATATTTTTATAAGAGGATGACTGATGCTTTAGCATAAACGTATTGACTAGGTTTTCTATAAATCACTTATGCTATTGTTGCCAAATCATAAGAATGTGAATGTGGAAAAGAAATGATAGAATATAATAGCACATGTCTACTATTAATATTATGAGTCAAAAATTAACTTTGGAATCAAATGATTTTTTATATAAAAAATCACTCCATACTAGCATTCTTTGTAGTTTCCTATGAGTAGCAAATGAACATTGGAACTGTGATGCTAACTATGTCCTTACTTGGTCACTTAAGAGTTGTATTGAGACTTTTATTTTGGTTAATTTTGCTTGGTTACATAATATTTTATAGTATCAAGAAGAGTTCCTTTTATAAAAATTTCTTCAAGATACTCATATTTTATGTTAAAAAAAGGCATAAATAAGATTAAGTGTTTGACACATAAATTTGTAATTAAATTTTTTATTTTGATCAACATTATTCAAAAATCACCACATATCATGGAATTGATAAATCTAAAGTTTGATATAAATATAATCTAAATTAAAAGATAACACACAATAATAAGTTGATGGCATTAGCTTGAAATAATGACTTATATTGGTATAAGGTTGTTAACTAATTCTCTGAAGTTAATTAGAAGTTGAAAAAACCAACCTTGTTCAGATATAGAAAGTTTTTACAATGTACACCAACCAACGAAGTCTTTGTATTTATGTCTTATCACCATGAAATAGAGCACTATCCTTGAGGATATGCAAAATTTATTCTATTCTTCAAAATGGTATCCTTATTGCTTATATGAACACTTGTTTCAAACACATAAGCCATCATTTTATCCATTACTTTAGATTAATTATGTTGTTTCTCATATTGCTCCCCATTTCAAGTATTCTCTCACTATTCATATTATTTAAATTTATAATTTCTTGAAAAAAAAATTACTTAGTTAATGGACTCACTTTTTGTTTAACATTATCGATTATTATATTTTTTAAGTCGACATGTATAAATAAATTTTAATATAAAATAAGTATTACAAAAACCCTTAGATTTTAACAATAAAATGTTGGTTTTGATAACAAACACACTTTTTATAAATTACTAATACAAAATATTACTAATAAATTTGGATTTTTTTTCTTTATAATTTATGTAGGTCAAGTCAGTCAAATTTTAGAAGACATTATCGATATAGAATTCCAAATCCAAACTTTTCCAAGTGATAAACATAATGTTTAATGAATAGTGTAAAAACAAATGTTTTTTAAAGAATGGATAATAGTTTCTTTTTCAGTGTAAGATATATTTTATAAATATATTATTTACTTCTATCTACCATGAAAATGTATGTTTCAATTTATCTAAATTTAGTATGTACACTTATACTTTCAGCTTTCAAGAACCACTATTGGCTGATTATTCTATGCCTTTACCTGAATATAAATATAAGGATGGTGAGATTTATTTATTTTTTAATTTTTAAAAGACTTGACTTGAAAATAGTGTTCACATCATATGGTGCTAGCCTTGATTACTACTTATTTTGTAAATCTAATGTAAGAAACTTTACTACAAGTAATTTTACTTCCAAAAGGTTACCATAATGGTAATGCAAGAGGCCATTATAATGCTCAAAATAGTAGATACAATAATTACCATATCCCTTTTTCTCATCGTACTTCAATTTAATACATTCATGAGTTTTTAGGTTCTACCTTACTACATAGTCTAAAAAAAGGAAAAAATGGGGGAAAAAAAGAGTCAACTATGGGTAGATGTAATTGCAAATGATTGAAAATGAATTGATTCATAATATTTACTAAGATTTAGAATGTAAAATATTTTATTCCTTGGTTAAGATATATAATCATGGATATTTAACCATAACTAAATTTTACATTAGATGTATATATATTCACTATGATATACGAGTACATGTAGGGTATGAATGTTCCGTGTACACAGTTATACTTTATAAATCTATTGCAAAACCAAATGAATATCATAGTTACTGTATTTTAAATGTTTCAAAACCAATTCCTTGATTTTGTTTATACATATTATTATTTTACATAGCTTACACCTTGCAAAAAAACACCACCACTATAGCAAACTTCAAAATGTTTGTTGTTTTGGTCCTATATGCCCAACCACACCTATCATGGTTTACCTCAAAAAAAATTCAAAAATAAATTTAGGTATAGAAAAGTCTCCTGATAAGCCAAATAATTATGTATTTGTGCTTCACAAATCACAGGAACCTTCCAACATAAAAAAAACAAAGAGATCTCCAAACCTAACCAAGGTAATATGAAGCCCTAGATTTTTTAAACCTCAACTAAAGTAATGCAAAGCCCTAAATTACAAATATTGAGGCCTTAATCAAGTAAATACAACACAAACCATCACAATATTTGATTTGGTAAAGATTTAAATGAACTAATCCATCTTATAGAATGCAAAATGCAAAATGATATACAAAACAAAAAAGTCATTTAATTTATTAATTCAAAACTCTCTAAAAAGGATTTTTAGCCTAAATAGGTTGTCTGAACATGATACTCTAGTTTATTCAACCCATCAAATAATAAAATCTTCTTTCTCTAACCCATTAGCTAATCTTCAACCCTTCTCGCTTTGCCAAGTCCAGTAAATAATAAAAATATTCTACATGCATCTATATATTTATAACTTGTTGCCATGTTCCTTGATGAAATAATCTAGCATTCAATGTGAAATCCTCAAACCAAGTAGTCCACACAACCTAAATAAATGTAACATTGAATTGAAGATAATACATACCTTGTGGATATTTATCCTCTATATGTTGCATGGTTAATGCCCAACCTCGATCCAAGTGAAGCATCTAATAACATAAAAAATTCACCCAATTAGCTTGCACCAAATATTATTATTTTATCTTATCCCATTAAAAAAATGTTATTTCACTCTATGCAAGGCCTATATATTTTTCTTGTCTAGTAATCAAGGAAATCTAATTGGTTAATATATTTGGTAATGGTTCCAAGATAAATTTACTTGATAATGATTTTTTTTATGTATCAATGTGGCTTCAATTCATCAAAAAAATATAAGAAAACTTATGTGGTCTATTACTTTTTTATACTAATTTTTTTTTTATTGTAAGACATGAACTACTTTTAATATTAGCCCAAAATAATATTTTTTGAAGATTTAGATATTGTCTATCTAGTTTATAGTTATAGCTATGTCATCTAGCTCAAGGATTGATATAAATATTATTATAACATCTATAGTTTTGATCCTATCTCTTTTTAATTCTTTCTCCTAATTTTCTTATTGCCTTATGTCATCATTTTAGACAACGAATTATTTTAATGTTTAGCTCCATAACAATCTATAAGATTTATGTTGTGTTTTCTTGATTTGAGCCCTTATATTTAAAATCTAGGGCTTTGTATCGGTTTACTTATAGTTTCACATCTCTTTGTTTTTTTTTGTGTGTTTTGTTATGAGTGATAATTTCATCATGTGATAATTTGATGGGGTAACAATATATGGCTTTTGATAATGTAATTGACTTATTTAAAATGTATTATCAAGAAGTAACATCGTTATCAATGGTTTTAATTTAATGTTTTAAAAAATCCATAGTCCTTGACTTTAGATTTTTGATCTATCAATTTTATGTGAAATTTTTAAGTGTTACAGCTTGATTGTAAGCAAAAGAGTTACTAAAACTGGATCATAGTCTTCAACGATATGATTAACATATTTCAGGCTTGTGGAAGCTTGTTATTGTTAGTTGGGTTTGGCAAAGCAATAAAGGTTGAAGAAAAGCTTGCTATTGTTTGTTGAAAATTCCCTATAGAAATTTTAGAGATGATATTTTTTATTTTCTATACCATATGTCATTTTTCATTGTAGGAAATTGATTAGTTTATTTAAATGTTTACCAAACAAAAGAGCCCCATAATTTGTGTTGTCTTTGATTGATTTGGGTGTTGAGACATCAAGGTTAGATCTATGTATCACTTTATTTAGAATTGGACAACCTTTTTTTTAGGTTTTGTTCAAGGAAATAATTTCATAATTACAATGCAAGAGTTGGGTTTTGTTCTGGGAATAATTTCTTAACTACTATGAATGAGGAACATTTTTATTGATGGCTTTACTTCGACATTTCATGGTCACATTTTTGGTACAATTCTATTTAGAAAAATAGTTTTAATATTTCCAATAAAACAATCTCTTTCTTTATAGGCACAATGGTATATCTCATGTTTTTTTTTCCATTTCATACAATTGAACTAATGTGCACATTTATACAAAATATATCAATTTTATAAGATCAAAGTATTCTTTTTGTTCAAAAACATTATTTATTTTCATGTAGATGATAGTGTAAACATGGTTTCATTAACTGTATTGCAAAATTAACTGATTATTAAAATACCATTCTCATTTTTTTTAGGTGGTTGCATGTTTAAAAAATAAGAAAGATTACATAGAAGGATCAATTATAGTTTATGCTAAAATTAAGGAAAATGTAAATAGGGTTTATAGAAACTAGGGTTTGATATTATATACTTATTTTTTCTTAGATGAATATAAATAAGAATAGGGTTTACATAAGTTAACGTTCAATATTGAGTTGTGTTTTTTACTTCAATTATGCTATATTGGCATAGGGTTTATAGAGACTATGCTTTCTTGTTTTATGATTTATTGTGCTTTATGCTTGGATTTATTATTCACTTATCCTAGAAGGTCAAAACTAACCAAATTATTAGTAAGACTCCTAAAATTATGATCCTTGTGATGAAATGCTTTACAATTACATAAAATTTAATATATATATATATATATATATATATATATATATATATATATATATATATATATATATATATATATATATATATATATATATATATATATATATATATATATATATATATATATATATAATTCTCTACTCATTCAATGTTTCCGTTAAGAGACTACCAATGGGTTATAGTTACTCTATGTATCTAATTTTTTGTAAGACATGAATTGGTTTTAATATTTTCCAAAGAATATTTATTTAAGATTCAAGTTTTCCCTATTTAGTGTGTGGTTAGTAGTCCTTCATCTAGGTTGAGGTTTGATTTAAATATTTTGCCTACATCTGTAGTTTTGATCTTATTTGTTCTGAAATATTTCCACTAATTTTTTTACTTCGTTGCATAAATGTTTTAGATAATTAATTGTTTTAAAATTTTAACAAGACAAAAATCCCCATGATTAATGCTTTATTTAGTTGATTTGGGCCTTGAGATTTAAAATCTAAGGCTTTGTTTTATCTTAGTTATAGTTAGACAACCATTTGATTTATTTAGGGTTTTGTTCTGGGAAATGATTTGATCATATGAATATTTTTTATGGTAACAATATGTGGATTTTAATAATATATTTCAATTTTTTTGGTTTGAAAAAAATACTAGAGGTTTGATACATTGCATTTCCCCAGAAATACTCACCATTAAAAATGTAGAAGATTCTATTTAAGATTTTATTTACAATATATGGGCTTTAAAATCATATTTTTTAATTCCATTTGAAATTGCATTACACATTAAAAACTAAATTGGAAAACCATGGCAAGCTTCTACATATATCTAGATACTTATAACCCTCCACTATGTTTTTTAATATATTAATCTGATATTCAATGCAAAGACATAAAACTAGTCAGCTCACATCATGTGAACAAATGTAGAATTTAATTCTACATCATATTCACCTTTTACAAATCCACCCTCTATCTACCACATTGTTACTTCCCAGCCTTGATCCAAGTAAAGTGAATAATAACATAAAATAAATTAAGCCAATTAGTTTACAACAAATAACATTATTTTAGCTATCTCATTGATGTATTTATTCATGTAGTATGGGATTATTATTTCGATGGTTTCACATAGAATACTGCATTAGTTCATAAAATAACATGGCAACAATTGATAGAAAACTAGATGCTTGTAAAAACTTTCCATGATTGGTCGTGTTTTTCAAAGCGAGAAGGGTTGAAGATAAGCTAGGAAATAACTATGCACACATTTTTTTTAATTAACCAAATATGAAGATGATCTATTTCAAATTATTATGGTTTTTAACTTGAATCAATTAAAATTCCTTTTACCTAATTCAATTTTAATTGAAATGGGTGGGGTAAAAATATTTTGTGTTTTTTGGTAAGAAAAGTAGATTATGTTCCACTTCATTTTGATTCTTTGCCAAAACCATTCACAATGCCATTAATATAATGCATATTCTATGCCTTAATATCTAATTTCCTAATATCATATGATTTTATATCTATAAGGATCTATAGAATAGTAACAATATACTATTTCTCCCTATGTCATTCAGGTTAAGGATCTATAGATCATCAACAAAATACTATTTCTCCCCATGTCTTTCAAGTTACAAATACATGATTTTGACTCTTATTCATAGAATATTAACAATTTTACTTCTAAATATTTGTATGTTTGTCCTGGATATGTCTTTATTAATGTGCAATCAAAAGTAACAAAGTGATTTTGCATATAAATCTTTTTCATTTTTCTTCTTTTTCAGTCATTTGTCATTGTATTTTCCCATAGCTAACCCTTGCTTCTTACTATTAGATAGGGTACATCTAGCTCCACATAATAGTCATAAGTACAATTAAAATATCATGTTCTTAGTGATGAAGTCCTCAAAAGAGTGTCACATGAACAATTCAGATAAAATGCTCTAAGTCCATGTGATCTACCATCAACAACTAGATTGAAAAAGTTATTCATTGAGTAATCATATGATTCACTAATGCAATTTTGATTTAAATACTTATGTTCATCAAAGTCTTTGTGCATTATATAGGTAATATTCATAAATGTGTGAAATCATGAACTATGTTAACATATCTAAATTAGTCATTATAAGACATTGTATTACATATTTAGATCTAGGCATTCTAGGGATAGAATGATAATTAAATTTGTTGTAAGTTCATTATATTCCTTTTTATCTCAATGCTAATCATATTGGTGAAGATGTGCATTATTTGTTTTATTTATTTACACCTTGCACATCAAACATTATTCATAGTGTTTTTTTCTGGTCATTCTTGATAAAAATTGGCACAAGCCATCAATAGGTTCCAATGAGCATCATAAAGTTTTCCAAGTCTAACATTACTTCTATTTTCATAAATTAGTCATTACTTTATCTTAGGTTAAGAAATCAAAGTTAATATTTGTAGATATATTCATTTTTTTTGAATTATAGTCTAAAATATTACTTTTATTGTGAGCATGTGAGTGTAAGAATAATAGGCTCTATTCACTTCTACATATCTAATATGTATGTGAATTTTCTATATATAATACATTCAAGAACGACATAGGGAGTCCCCCCTAGTGTTTTAGAACCATAACTATTGAAGGAAATACTGAATTAATATGTTTAATGAGCACCAAATGCTTCAAGGTTAAATGATATCTTTTTATCCTAAAGGATTCTTGTATTCCATTCTAGTTTAATCAGAGACAATCATGTTGTTGAATGATTATGATTTATTAGTGAAATATAATTTACCTTATCTTACTATTTATGATTTTATTTTAACTTTAGGAATTAGTAAGTGCAAATCATATGTCTATTAAAGAGACGAGGAGACTAAATAAGGGTAATAATATGCAATAAATACAACCACTAATTTTTTATAGAATTGACTAACTTTGACCTTTCTAAAAATAACAATAAATAATATAAATAATAACATAGCTATAAAATAACTAAGATAGATGATCTATAGGTTAGAAGCTAAGATAAAGGTTGATCTGAGTGCTATAAATAAAATCCCAGTGTTAGAATCCCTCTTATATAATAGTGTCCTAATTAGATATTAGCGCCATTATAAGAAATGTCATGGTGATGTCCCTTTATTGGAAGTAGGGTCCTCTATGTAGGATTGTCCTAAGCTTATAAGTGCACATATGTCTAGATATCTAAGGTTTATTCATGCATGCATGAGTTCTAAAACACTATATATTGACTAAAATTATGTGAAAACCCTAATCTTCCATGTTGATATGACATCTACTTGATACAATATAAGAAAGTGTATTTTTTAGTGGGGTAGGTTGGGCATCTTCAACACCCATCTATGATGAGATTTTCGTACAGACTAATACTCTGAGGAGGGATCAATACCGATCCCCAATTAAGTGTTGGTGTAAGTACAAGGGAATCTAGTATGATAGTGGGATTAAATTTGTTGAATGTGCTTAAGATTAGAAATATGGGTCTAGGCTAACCTAAGGAGGTTTTAGATTTTAAAAGATATTTTATTGTGAAAGAGAGATGGAAATGACACTTGTAAAATTATTTGGACACTAGCACCATATGGTGCTAGTGTCCTTAATATGGCTCTATGTATAAGTGGTAGAATATTAGGAATGAAGGACCAAGATGAAGGAATGAGGATATGTGACTACTTTAAAGATGACTAGGGATTCGTATGGCCTACATGAAGGGTGGAAAATTATGATAATAGGCTCTAAGATAGGTAGTCTCAAGTATGACTCTTAGCACTCAAATATAAATTTTAATTCATTACATTCCCCCCCCCCCCCACCTTTATTATATAAATGTAGGAAAGTTAAATGACTACGATAAAGGAGAAAGAAGCATACCTAAACTTACCTAAAAGGTGAATCCCATGAATCTTGGTTTGAGCATGTGAATTATGACCTAATGTGTGTCTTCAAAGTGAAACATGCATAAATTAAACCATAATTAATAGATATCGAAATCAAAGATAAAATTGAGTAAAGTAAAACTAATTAAAACTGAGTAAAGAGATAAGAGAGAGGAAATGAATGAATACTCCTCATTGGGTATATAAACCAATTCATATACCTTATGACAACCTTATATGTGTGCATATATATAGTGATAAATTGGTTAATAGCATGGATTGAGCTGATCTCTTTCTCAATCCTCATTTTTTGGTCGCTTATGAACTCAATCTAGTTTTGACTTCATCATTGCCCAACCTTGCTTGTGGATCATGAACTATTAATATCTTGGATTAGACTTGGTGTGTCCAACAATTTCATGTAGGTGGATCAATAATTTAATTAGATTATGAATCCATCATTTCCCACTCATGCATATAATATGCATCTAAAACTTAACTATGCATTGTAACTATAAATGTCTAACAGGGTATGTTAGTTCTGTAACCACTCAAGTACATTAGGTAGCTTTAGGCCACTCGAGAATGCCAACCACTATAGATGGAATAAGGTATGGAACTAGTGTAAAACCTATAATATGATGTCAAATATATATATTGTAGAGAATGGCATGGAATTTATCATTCTATTTAATCAACTGGTGTGTAAGTGAACATAAGAAAATAATGTGTTGTACACATGACGCCAAACTTGATATCTGAACATATAGATTCTAGACTGAGTTGTAATAAAATGTATATTAATATATGAACTCTATATTGGAATGGTCATGTTATTCATAATGCCTAAAATATAAGCAAACTAGTATGAATCTGAGCTAAACTAATATGAATCTGAGTAAAATTGATAAATCTATAACTAGACCTATCCAAACATGAACTATACCTACTGTAATTTTTTGGCTAATCCATTTTTTATGAAATTGAGGCTACTAGATAGTAGTACAATATCTTGGATAATAAAACCATTATTAGATATGTGGCTCTAGTGTCCCAATTCGAGTGCTAATTTATTTTTTCTGAGTTTTGTGCAATTGTACTTATTTTTATATCACTATTTTCGCACTATGTTTACCTGATTTTGATTTTTGTAATCTATGACTCTATGATTAAAATTCACTATATATGCATTATAGGATCTTGATCTCTACGACAAACCCTTGTGAATACCCCATCTTTTGATGGGATTGTTTAACCTAGGCAAGAAATGTCTTCAAAATAAAAATCTCTACAAGATGTGTGTTAGGCAAAGCATATACAATATCTATGTAATAATCCAATATAATGTGCATAAATAACATATATTGTAAGATAATCTAAAAAAGATATAAAAATATATGTACCAACAAATCTGAGTAAAAATTAAGTAACTACCAAGGGGGATGGGGCATGATGTCCATCATGATGCCCAAGTAGGAAATGGGAGATGCATGGGTTCCCTCATGCCATATAAAAATGGATTGTGTAACAATCAAGATATAAGTGTCATGGCAATGATGCATACAAAAAAACATACATACAACACACATGAGGCACACAAAGTAGGCCAAGGGGCCACATTACAAGGAAATTAGGCACATGTCAGTAAATATATTAAAATAAGACATACAAGGACATGTTTAAATGTCTACATACTCAAACAAAAAGTAATTTGGTATAGATCCACATAAAAGGACATGTTCAAATATTTACATACACAATTAGGAAGGCACACACAAGGATATGGGCATATGTCCAAATCACACATACTGTGAAAGTAAGTGGCTTAGAGGTAAAGAGAAAATACATATATAAATGCCATAAAATATAATAATTATCGAGATACAATCAAGTCTAAACTAGGAAATCTATAAGTGAAAGTATGCATGAACATGCAATATAAATCTATGTAAGAGCCAAAATGTGCATATAATGAGTATAAAGTAGTAGTAGCTAGTAGAAAATATAAGTGTACTATTGTAAACAAATCTTGTATCCCAAAGGAGGTTGTTAAGACTCCTTCATATTTAGGGAACATGGGAATACTTCTAGGTATGTGGGTTTACCTATAGTATAAGTAGACCTCTAAGTTTAAGGGCTAGCTCCCTAAATTTTACTTGAAGTGATTATCACTTACACTAATTATTTTCTTGTGGGAAAAGGGATAGAAGTATGCATGAAATAATAATATATGTTGGTGATACACCATAATTATTTCCACAATGATATCATACTTCGTTCACTAAGGAACAAGACCTAAAAATTAGCTTCCAAGTCCTAGGATGTTCTAACATTAGTATTTCAATATAGAGGGGATATGCATGAGATAATTCAAGGTAAGTAGACCAGAGATCGGGTTGTTGAATCCAAGGACATGTTTACACTTTAAGAGATCCAAAAACACTAGATATACTTTATATTCCCTGTTATAATGATAACTCCTTGTACTAGACATGAAAAGATAAGGAAAAGCAAGGATAGAATCACTAGACTTCACCATTCATCACTTTGAACACCTAGAAAAGATGTTCATGAACTCAAAACCAGATTGATTATATTATTCAAAGGCAAAGTACAACATCAAACCATCATGGATTCACCATACATGGTGTGGAATTAGTCTACAAGATCTAAAATGGCTAGTACTTATAGAATGTGAGAGAGGAGAGATGAGAATGAAGTTAAAAGTCAGAAAAACACTTGTCACATTGAGAGGAGTTACATATATAGGATAATGAAGTATTATATAGACCATTCAAGGTATATTTATACAAATGACCATCTAAGGCATGAAACTCTTCAATTCTGACATGGGACTTGCCAACTTTCTCTTTGAAAACTACCTTCATCATTTTGACTTCTTTGAACACTTAAAAATATACTAGGGATATATGATAACATTTCACTATGAGGGAGGTATTATAAATAGGATCCAACATGCATTGGATATGTCCCTAGTCATTAATATTCTTATGGCCAAGTGTTCTCACTACTTGTAGTCATAACCATCCTTATTTCATTCATCTCTCACACTTGGCACCAAAGTTGTCTTCAAGATTCTAATCCAATTAATAAAAAGGGTGATGTGACACTTTTAAATATTCCTCATGCCCTTATATTCATTAGGTAGACCTTAAAATGCCTCCTAATTTAAGTTATCACATTCTCACTAGGTGATAATCTCTCATTCACTATGTCATTCTAGATTGGGTAAGATGAAGGGGATTCTAGAGGTACTCGTGTGCTTTCCTAAAGAAATAAATTGATATTATGGGTTAGGATAGGTCTCATAATATCTCCCAAATTGATCTTCATCCTTTGAAACACTTTTTCTACTTATAAAACATTAAAAACTATTAAAAAACCAATGTTGTACCCTATCCATATAAATAGGGTAGAATCCAAATTGATGGGAAGGGTAATAGTGGATTAATCTAAAAATTCCAATCATATCTCAAGTCATTATATCCCTCCTATATGCCTTTTCTTCTTTGTCTTTTCCATTGGGTCCTTAGCAAGGGTTTTAGCAGGTTTTAGGTAGTTTTACCCCTTAGGTATTTTTCATGAAATTGTGGCATTCAACCTATAAAAAAATTCCACTAAAAAATTGTTTTAAACCCTCTTAAACATGTCCTAGATCCTCAAGCTCCTATGTTATGTGTCAGTACATTTAGAAGCTTCCAAACTTGGCTTCTCAATTTTTTTCCTAGATTATGCATACCCTATCATGCTATTAAGACAATAAATGGATTCATAATGTATTTTTATACATAAAAATGGTTCTCAAACACCTTAAATTTCCATATGGACATGTTCCCATGATCTAAAATTCTCCCTTGGTGTTATAAATAGTATTTAGACCTCCTAGAGCGTTAGGCCTAATTCATACCTAATAGGTCTAGTTTGCACTCAAGACTTAAATATCTCTCTGTATACATTCTTAGAGTTTTGAGGATTAAACCATGTTTTTTCATATTAAATAAAACTCCCCAAGAATTTATTCTTAAATTTCTAAGCCTCCTTAACACTTCCCCTTATCACCCACTTCTCAAGCCTGTAGACTTGACTACCTTGAGTACCCTCTATCTGAGACATAACAGAGGGTATTTCCCCTATTTTTTTAGGAAAAAGAATAAAATATGGGTTGAATTTTGTCATTAAGGTACTTTTTAATAATTTTTGATATTTTATTATAATCATAACACCTTTAAACTTCATGAAACCCTAGACATACTTCCTAAATGTTAACTGTGTGCAAGATTCTTAGACATAGATGGTAGGTTCATTTGAAGATGGGTCTTGCCATGTATTAAGCATATCATCATGATAGAATAATAATAATTATATAATTTAAAACATATTAATCATTCCCAACCTCTGTCAAATATTCCATTCATACCTTCTACTTTGTCAAGCTTAGTTGAAGTCAACTTTGACTATGTTTCTACTAAGAAAGGAGTATACCTGTAGGTGAACTTTTATGTTTGGCATTATTTCCATATGATAAGACCTCCTTTGAGTTTTTAAACTCAATTTTTATTGATTTTTATTCATACCAATGTGATTTTGAATTTACCAATACTCAAATTATTTGTTCCAACCTACTGTTACACTACAATCAGACTGTAGGTGATGGTTTACATCAAATATTCAATATGAACCCCTTCTAATTGTATTTTTGAGTATCATAGTTTTTTATTCCTTCAAGAGTATTAATTTTCCCAAAATTTATGCTTTCATTATATATTGGTGTACTGGGAAGCTATTTGAACCTACAACACTGTAGAGAATACTTACATTCTACAATGCAATAATTCATCGAATACGAGTCTTCTATCATCATAGTCCTTTGAAAAAATAACCCTTTATCATGTCAAATCACTACTCTTACACCTATACTACATGATGGAAATATTATACTATTTGGCACCTCAAAGTGTTTCATCATGAAAAAGATCAAAAGAAAGACTAGGTCTCTATTCAAAGATTTTAAGGTAATTGATCCCTTAAACTCATTTTCTCAACTTGAACATGTATTTTCAAATTTTATTACCATTTTATGGCTCCAACATGGTTTATATACCATTATTAAACTCCTCAAGACCTTAATTAATATCTTTAACATTCTCATACTTTTCATTCAACACCTTTAGGCCTCTATAAGAGCCACTTATAGGTGTATATACAATATATAGGGTAGTGGATATGGGATAGAGACACCATGCATAGTGTACAAAATATAATAAATAATGTAACTCTTCAAGGTATTCAAATTAAACCTCTCCACAATGAGGGAATTGAAACCATTCAAATATCTTATCTCGATGTGATTAGCCTCCTTTAGGGTACCTTTAGGTGCACATTAATGGTGTCAGACTGTGTATGGAGAAGAAACTAGTTATCACATCTAGTATTATGTCATTTGGAGAGATTATATTTATTTATATTTTTATAATAAGGTTTAAAACTTATTTAACTCTTCATTTCATCTGCATGAGCATTATCAAAGTCTCTATACACTCATTCAACATGACTATAAGTGAGCTTTTTGTAGGAAGGTCTGACTGTGTTTCATGTATTACTGTAGATTTATGGATGATTACCATTTAGGATATTATTTTTAAAGGATGGAGATTAAAATTACATTAAAATAATTAAATATAACATATCACATCCATATGAAGCCACTACAGGAAGGGAAAATGTCTGAAGTTGATGAAACTTGCTTACAACTCCATTTGTGTACTTAACCTACAATTTGAGATGTTTAGCTCATCCACTCAACTATAAACATGAAAAAAATATTTAAATCATTATAGAAGTTAGTTTTCCTTATATATAATTAATTTTATCAATTGGTTTGTACATGCTAGCTCAAATAAGGAGAAAACTTGTAAGGTGTGGGAAAAAATATGCAAAAAAGGGTAGTCAATTTCTTAGCATTGGTTCATAAATCACAATTTACCAATACTATAAATCCTAAAATTAAATATAAGTGGACTAATTTTAATTTCATCACACATAGGAATTTGACCTAAAATGTCTTCTACTAGTTGTACCATTAGAAAACTTGCTGACTAGTTTTACATGCCAAGAAGGCTGATGAAGAAGTGAAATGGTTGTCAATCCTTTTTGAGACTTATAAAGTATATAAAACATTTAAATTAGTTTAATTAATTTTAATATCCATTATATAATCTTTCCACATGTGCCACACTCCTCTAGAGGTCGTACAACTACCAAAACTACCCAAACTACCACTTTTCTTCTTGCTTCAACATAGTACCTACAATTTTCAGTAAGGGGATAACATTCATAACAATTACATGTCATAATACATGTTTATATAGGCTTTTTAACAATTTAAAACCTAATAAAATTGTACAACTCTCATTAAATAGTCCAAACATGACCTTACATGACTAGAAATGACATAAGGGGTTAAAATGGATGTAATAAAGGTAATTACATATTGAATGGCCCCTATATATGATTATTAAACACCCTATAGGACCATAATAATCCATTATATAATTTTTATACTATAATGGGTTGACCTATTTTGACTTGTGGTTAAAATAGTCAACATTCTTGGTAATTTTTAGGGGTTATATGCTTGTTATGCCTAAGACCAGTAGCCTTCTCCTATCCATTATGCTATAGATTCACCTATTAATAGATATGACATTTAATTTTCCTTTTAAATATACCAAAATAAAATAAATAATAAAAAATACATAAAACAACACACCACACTTGTGCTTCATGAGCACTTATGGAACACACCACACACTTGTGCTTCATGAGCACTTATGGAACACACACACAACTCAGACCAACTAACTCAAAAGAAAGCTAACCTAAAATAATTACTTCCTCTTAGATAAAAGGGGAAGATTGAAAAATTTCTTGTTCCATGGAATGAAGGACTGAATGAGGCAATTTTCCTTTTGAACCCTAGTGTTGATATCTCCATCTCCTTTATGGTACTTGCCAATCTCTTTGGCATGATGTTCAATGAAATCAAAGAAACTACAAAGAGATTGTTTATGGAGATGAAATCCTCTTGCATCTTAATAGCCTAAAACTTTTCATACGAATCTTCAAATACAACCTTTAATGGTTGTTAAACAAGACATACCTTCTTAATTTCTATGATGCTCTCATTAAGATTAGGTTTCTTTTCGACTGTAATTTATTTAAGCTCATCAAGGAGCTTTGCATAGTCCACCTAATCTTGGTTCATTGTCTTCCATGGAAAACTATTTCTCTAATTCTCATGTACTTGGCCCTTAACTTAGAAAAATTATTAAATCTCTTGAAAATTTTCCATTCACTGCTACCAATCATCCTTTTTCTTCTTGTTTTTGAGAGACACCGCCTCTTCAACTTTCTCTTATTAATATATGAGGTCATTAAGCTAGTTTTATTTATACTCCAAATCATCTAAGGGTGATTCAACATCAGGATAAGGTATTTATTTCTCTTTAAGGACAACATTTTCTACCTTCGCTTCATTCATTTCCTCCATGGTTGCAGCTTCTTGAGCAGTGACTTGATCTTGCTCTTCATTCTTAATAGCACACTCAAATTTATGCTTTTTATGATCACAAACAACCTCACGATCATGTTTTTAATTCTTAGGATAAGAATTTAAATCATTTATCTACTCATACTCTTAATTTATGACATGAAACATTTTCCATAAATCTCTTCCTCATGACTATCATGTTCAAGGACTATTTCATCATGGACATTAGGTATGGGGTCTTTGTTAAGTACTTCTCCATTCATGATATGACCAAATTATTCATGGGAAGCTACAATAAAATCTTGGATGTCTTTATTTTCACTCAAGAAGATAGAATTACACTTACTTTCACCAAGGGGAGTCCCTATAGTGATTTCTTCCTCATAGTCACTTGAATCATCCTCTTTATCATCTATTGATTGAGATTTTTCTTCTTAACTTTCTTCCATAAAAATGGGATATTTTTCAATAAGGGATGAGGTGGGAAGGTGATGGATAGGCTCATGAATTGGAGATGGGGTATGAGGTGTAGTAGAGGGCTTGTGAATGGATTTAGGAAAATGGACTTATTGAGTAAGCTCATTAGGAAGTGATAATTTGGGTTGGTTAAAAGGAAAATCACCTACTTTAATAGAATTTTTACTTTTCTAATATCCACTTTGAGGTTCTTAAACATTATTAGTCTCACTTTCAAGTTATTTTTCCTCCTACATCTTTAGCCTATTTATTAAGCATTGGGAACACTTCTTTGCCAATTTTAACTACTCTTTGATTTCCCATTGAGTTTCTTCTTCCTTTCCGACTATCTCCAACACCTTCATACAAATTTGATATAAGATGGGATTATCTACATCAAACTCATCATCCCATGTTCCCATCCATTCATCATTATCTATCAATTCAGGTATTAGTGCCAATAAAGATTTGATATAAGATGGGATTAATGGAGGAGGATGAAAGTGATATTGGAGATTATGAAAGGATTATATTTTTAGTACTATGAGTTCATATCGTATCTTGTAGAATCTTATCTTATCTTTTCCTTCTTCTTTGGAACCTAATGCTACCAATCTACTTCTTCATCTTCATCACCTTCACCATCTTTTCCATAGAATTAATATAAATTTGAAACATTAAATACTTGAGATATATCAAAATTTGATGGTAAACTCATATCATAATGATTATCATTTATTTTCTTCATAATTCTACATGGTCCAAACTTCTTGTACTTCAACTTGTTATATGTGCCTTTTGGAATTCTTCTTTTCCTCAAGTAAACCATTACCAATTATCCTTTAAAATTTTGGATCTTCCTCTAACATCTATTATTTATTTATATTTTTCATTACTTTCTTACATCTTTATTCTTACTCCTTCCAACTATTGCATATGCTCTACAAACACTTCTGCATCATCACAAATTTGATCTACAATTGGTAATTATACCAAATTAAAAATATTAATAGGATTTTTTCCATAAAAAATTTAGACAAGTGACATTCATGTTTATCTATTCACTGAAATGTTATATGAAAACTCAGTGTGTGGTAAAGCCAAGTCTCATTCCTTGGACATCTCTCCCACTATGCATCTCAATAAATTGTCTAAGCTCCTATTCACAACTTCTATTTGTCCATCTATTTGTGGGTGATATGCACTACTGAATTATATCTTAGTACCCCTATTCTTCCACAAATCCTCTAAAAATGAATTAGAAATTTTGTGTCCCTATCTAAAATAATAGTTTATGGAACACTATGTAATCTCATAATATCCTTAAAAAATAATTCTATAACTTTAGTGGGATTATTGGTTTTCTTACATATAATGAAATGAATCATTTTATAAATTTTCTCTACAACAACAATAATTGAATCATTACCTCTTTGTTTGTTTGGTAATCCCAATGCAAAATCCATACTCAAATATATCCATGGTCTTCTTGAAATTGGTAATGGCATGTATAATCAAATATTTTGTGCATGTCCTTTATCCACCTGACATATTATACACCTTGAAACATACCTTGTCACATCCCTCTTCATATTTGACCAAAAATACTTTTCCTCCACCAAATCTATTATCTTTGTCTTACCAAAATGTTTAGCCAAACTGCCACTATGTAATTCTATTATTATATTATCTCGTAGAGACCCAACTAGAATGCATAATTATTTCATTTTAAAGAGATAACATTTTTTTATAATATACTCATTATGAATAGCATCTATCATACCGATTAATAAATTCCTACACTGCTCAACTATCTTACCATGATATGGACCAATATCATATAATTATTTGATAACTTCAAAGCCAACTACATCACTCACCATAGTAGTTAATAACAATACTCATATGCTTAATGCATCAGTTACCCTATTTTATTTTATAGATTTATATTTCAACACAAAAGCATACTCCTACAAGAAACAAACTCATTTTGCATACCTATTAATTAACTTCTTTTGTATATTCACATATTTCAAAGCCTCATGATCTGTAAATATGATAAACTCCTTAGGTACTAGGTAATGCCTCCAGTGTGTTAATGCTTGTATAATTGCATAAAGTTCAACATCATAAGTAGAATAATTTGTTCTTACCTCATTCAATTTCTCACTAAAATATGTTATTGGATTTCCTTTTTGATGTAGCACAACACCAATTCCCAGAAATGAAGCATCACAACCAACCTCAAACACTTTGTTTATATCTAGTAATGATAAAATTGGACTTTCTATAATATTCTTATTCAATATTTCAAATATCTCTATGGATATTGTAATCCATGCAAATTCCTTCCCTCTCATGCAATCTATTATTGATGTCACAATACTACTAAATTTTTTAATATAAATTTTATAAACCATGGAAACTTCTCACCTCTATAATTATTTTTGGAATATGCCACTTAATAATTTCCTTTATCTTTTCTTCATCCATTCTCGCACTATTTTTTGAAACTACATATCCAAAAAATATTAAACTATTCTACATAAACCTACTCTTCTTCAAATTTGCATATAGCATTTATTTTCTTAACAAATCTAGTACCACTCTCAATTTTTGTAAGTATTCTTCTTTAGAGTTATTGAATATCAAAATAAACAACCATAAACTTACTAATATATTATCGTACCATTGTATTCATCACCTTCATAAATGTTCTAGGTGCATTAGATAATCTAAATGGCATCACCATCCACTCATATAAGCCATCCTTAGTCTTGAATGCAATTTTCCACTCATTTCTTTCATGAATTTGAATCTGATAATAGCCACTCATAAGATCAATTTTTGTAAAATATTTTTCTCTTACAAGACCATCTATCATATCATCTAAACAATATATAGGAAACCTATACTTTATTGTCCACACACATTCTCCATCCTCCATCTTTATTTAGAGTTATCAATGTTGATGTTACACATGGACTCATACTCTCCCTTATCATCTTCTTTCTTAGAAATTTAATAACTTATTTTTTTAATTTTTCATACTTTGTTGGACTCATCATATATGCTGCTTGATTTAGTAGAGCTGATCCTGAAATCAAATCAATGTGACGTTGAATATCCTTTTTCCATGGTAAACCATTTGGTAACTCATTAGACATAACATCTACATATTTTTTCAACACTCTTGCTACTTTTTTTTTTGTATTTACACTATTTTTATATCTTCATTATTTGATAATAATACATAACAACAAGCTACCACCTTCATATCATGGATAAATTATTTAATAGAGAACATGCTTTTTATCTTCTCTTCCTCTTTAAGAGATAGAAAACTACCTTTGTACCACTTTTAAAAAAGTGTATCTATTTTTTTCTCCATCATAAATTATTTTTCTATCAAATTACCATGGTATTTCCAATAATGAATGGCATTCATCCATCAAAATAACATCACATCATATTTCATCATTGTAACATTTTCCTATAGAAATATTGATTAAACACCTTCTTATCTATTTTAACTTAATTTTATTTCTTAAAACATGAAATCTAATAAATATTAGGATGATTTTAACATTTTAAATTTATTTTCTCTATCATTTCTTTAGAAACAATAATTTCACAAGCATAACTTTCCACCTAAACTATATCTTGTTAGGAAAATGTTTGATCATAGCCATGCATCACCATCTTCTTTAATTTGCACTTGTTACTTCCTTGTATTGATCATGGTTCTTCTCATCATGATATTATCTCCAACATCTATAGGTGAAACTTTGATATTTTGCTCTTCTATCTTAGCCTTGACTAGATTCACTCTTGGGTGATCTTTTTGTCTACTTTCTTTATCTTGGTAGTGTGTACACTAAAATGCTCTATGCCCTTTTTATCCATATCTATAATAAACATAATATTTTTAGTGATTCAAAAATCATGTTCTACCACCACCATAACCTTTTCCTCTTTGAAATCCTCTTCCTCTTTCTTGGTATTGAAACCCTTGCCTATTGCCAGCTTGCCTTTCTACACCAGATGATGATTCACCTCTATTAGTATTAGACCCACCTATAGTGGTATTAAACCCACCTCATACCTTATTTGGAGGGGATCTACCTCTTCTTGGACCAAGAGACATTCTTTTCAAATTCTATCTATTTTTTTTTTATTCCTTTAAAACTAATTGATAAGCCTCCTCCATACAAAGTATTTTATGCATGCTTAATTCATCTTGAGTAAAAAAGTTTAAATCATTTACATACCTTGAATCCATATTCTCTTCTATTTCATCATGTTCCATTTAGATGTAAAACTTATAAAAATCATATATATTCTCTTGTATACTATGATATTTTTATCTCAATTTTTAAAATCTTCTGTATAGGGTTTATGCATAATTCAAAGAAAGAAATTACTCTTTCAACTTATTTTTCATATTTTTCCATGAATTAATCTTCTCTTTACCTTTTCTTTGTCTCTATTTCTACAGGTGATCCCACCAAATCATTGCATGACCCTTCAATTTTGTGCATGCAAACTTTACCTTCTTGTCTTATCTTATAGTCTTTCACTTGAAGAATTTCTCCATACTATTCATCTAATATATCAACTCCTTTGGTTTTAAAATACCTCTATAATTTAGAACATCAACTTTAATTCCTTCATTTCTTCCTTCTAAATATTGAACCATCCTCTCTTCCATCGATGGAAGTTGTTCTTGTTGTATTTCCTCTTGCTGAACTTATTCATCACGATCATTGTCTTCCTCAACTTCATCACCACCTTATCTTATTTCTCAATTAGTGATAATCTCTGCTAATTATCAAAATTATCTCTGTAACTCTTTTATAGTTTGGTTCATCCTTGTAATTCCTCTTCATCCTCTCATCATGTCTTACTCCTCTAAGATTTGAACTTGCTCTGATACTAGATAATGAACACAAAAACCATCAAGATAATAAAATTACCAGTAGACCAATATTATAAATAATAACTTGTATTGATTTATATTAAATAAATTCAAATAATTATAAATACAAACCATGCTTAAATAAGCCTCAACTTGAAAATTAGAGTTTACATACAAAATTCAAAAGAAACTAAATTATAGAAAAATATCTATTTTTAGTAGATGTTATTTATAGTAAGTTTCACGTACAAGTGCGTGTAGCTCTAAAATATCTTAGAATATCCTAATTTATAAAATTAACCTATTAGATGAAATTCAAATAAAATTGATGTTCAGACCTAAAAATATACAATTTCTAAAAATAAAAAATTCTCAAAAATTAATTAAATTACAATTTTGGACCCTCAAATGATCACGTATGGCCTCTAAAAAATATCAAAAATATCCATAAGAAATTAGAACATTTTGACACAATCATTTTGGCATGTGTAAGAGATCAAACGAAGATACAAGTTAAAAGTTATGCTCTTCAGAAGATTGGCGTATTTTTTCTTGCATCAACTATGATCTAGCCAAGCCAAATTCCACAATTAGTTGTTTCCTATCTTCCATTTAAGATCAATTCAATGGCCACCACATCCTCTTCCCCTACTCCACAACCCTGTAATGATCTTGAAAACCCTAGAATTAGTTTTGATGAAAGTGCACAATCATGAGACACAACACAAATAAAAATGTTGCCTTATGATATTTTCATTAATCATCATGAATCTTCACTCTCATGTGTTTTTTCTATTATTTATCTATTTTTGGTATGATTATTACTAATTAGATGTATTTTTTATATTTAAATTTTAATCTTAATACACATTTTAGTGATGAAGGTGAACTATTGATGAATACTATAAATATTGTATTGAAAGTGAAAATGTGCCATTTAATATAGCCATATATCTAGTGGGTCTTTAGGAAGTAGTTGACTGTCACTTGATTAGGTGGGATTGACTAGGTGGGAAACTTGAGAAAAAAGGGTGGGAATAATTCAATTTTCTCCCAAATTTCATTCTATTTTGACAATCACATTTTTGAAGTGGCATTGCATTTCTGAAGAGAGATAACATTGTGGTGATAGCACTGGTGATTGAGTGATTCCATGGCTAGTTCATATTCCACTAGAGGTGAGTAGCTATTGTACTTCAAAAATCTCTACCTTTTATTTGGTTCTCTTTCTCATTATTTTTCTCATCCAATCCTTCTTTAATATTATTTATAATATATTTCCTTGGTTGATTTTTGTATTTAAAATATATTTAATCAAATCTCCACATACCTTATACACTCTACTTGGCCTTGAATTTATATATTTCACTAGCATTTTATTGAGATTACCATATTCTCTTAGTTCCATCATGGTGTGAAATCCGCCCACATATATCAAGTGTAATTTTAAAATATGTCATTTGATATACAATCTCTATAAATACAGGGTAAAGCACTCCAAAATATTTAGTCAAATACTTCATTTCTGTGCATACAGGGTAGGAAACTTCAAAATATTATGTTTAATATGTACCATCTCTGTAAATACATGGCAAAAACAATGAATATTTTTTAACTATACTAGTATTATAAATTTAAGAAAATTTCTTGTTAAATATATGGTTTCTATAAACATGATAAAAACTATGAAATTTATGTTAATCATATCTTTTATTATGGATGATGTTAAGCCTAAAACATACTAGCATTCCTATTCTATGGATTTTAACTAACATATTAAATGGAATAGTAAAAACATTAAAATCTAGGCAATGCCTTATCAAATTATTGGATTAGGGGTTATAATGCAATGTTGTTATATTATAATTATTGATGATAACTATATATTATAATTGTAATACAAATTTGAGGAGAGATTTAAAATAAATAAGATGATGTAAAATTTGATATTTTATTTTATTCTATACAAAATATATGACAGGGATAGATGTGTACAATAAACATTGCTTAAGGATGGGTACATACAATAAGAGTAGAGTTGATTATATTGTGATCAGGCGTGGTTCTTTTTTAGAATGGAGTTCCCTATCTATTTATCAGTGGTGATTAGGATGGAGCTTCCACCCTAGTTTCTTTTAGGATGGTGATTAAAATTTAATCGACCCACTTTAGTACAAACTCTAGCTTTGATACACTCTTAAATTTTTATGGACCTGCTTTGCTACAGAACTTAGCTTTGATACATTTAAACTTTAATGGACCCACTTTGCTATACAACTTGGCTTTGATAAAATGTTAAATTATTATACACCTATTGTTCCATGAAAATAGGTTTTGATACACTATTAAATTTTCATGGACGTCTAATTTTTTTGGATTAGGGGTTATATTTTAATTATTGGTAATAACTGTATATTACAATTTTTATACAAATTTGAGGAGAGATTTCAAATAAATGGGATGAGGTAAAATTTGAAATTTGATTTTATTTTATACAAAATATATAATAGGGATAGATGTGTAACATGAATACCCATGATACTTATGGTATTGATATCAATCCTATATAATACCCTCGTCCCATTTATTTTAAATCAACTTATTTTTTTTAGGGAAGTGGTATTGATATCAATCATGTGCCTCATAATACATTTTCCATCAAGGCACAATACATGTTGGTATTCATAAATGCATAAGAGATGATATATAATAATCTTATATAAATCAACTTTGACAAAACCATTAAAACTATTATAAAATAATGAATCACTACTTTTTTCATTATCTTGAAATAGAATGTGGACTCATTAAAAATCCAAAATACACCATTCTTCCTTTTGGATTGAGATTTGTTTTGGGGCAATCACTAGTATGCTCTCATCAACATTTCATGAAGTCAAATCACTTTATTCCACACATCAATATATTTGTAAAATTTCTAATAAATAACCAAAGTCAAAGGAAAATTATGTATATATGTTTCCAATTTATTATGACATTCATACAAGGTTTTATTTCCTCTTTAGAGGAAATCATTGCTCTATATGATATCTTATTCAATATGAAGGTCAAATATGTGTAGCTCTATTCATTAGAGATATAAACCAACATAGAGTTGTCCTCTTTAAGATTCATCAACACAACACTTTATTTCATTGTTCAGATTTAGACTCTTTTCTCCAATCTCAATTTTAGAGGCACAAATATACCCATTATTCTACTTAACAATCATAATTTATTAAGAAAAAGGTCTTAAAAACTTGAATCTTTTGTTTTATGTTAAATATCCCCTTTTGATATTGTAATGTCTTATTTAAAATTTAATTTTGAATTAATTAATTTTAACCTACCTTATGGTTGTTAATCTAAAATATTATATATTCATATTCTTAACACATAACAACAACAATATGGCGATGATAAAACAAAATCAGCATTTATGATCATATGATTTCTATTATTTGGTTTATATAATTTATAAATGATATGATTTATAAATGGTGACCCATTTCTCCTTTTATATTTGTGTGTTATTGTAGACACCAAATTCTAGTACAAGACCCTTTTACATTAGGTATGTTTCATGTTTTATCAAATATGATCTATGTGCAAACATTTAGATATTTTTAGTGGGCTTTCTTTTTTTTGGGCCTTATGTCATCATCCCATAAATTAAGTCTTCCTCATAACTTGAAGTTTTGTGAACAATATTTTCATATAATGTTATATCCATCAGATGAAAATTGTATGAAAACCTATATCTTGACTATTCATTTTCCTTTGTACAAATCTAAATGCTCTCAAAATGTCCAAAATATTATTTTAGTGTCTTTTCCTTGGTTATCCCATATGACTATCCCCTTAATTTATGGTTCCTTTCTGGCTTAATTTTCACCTTTTACTATATTTTAAGGTCAACCGATGTATATATATGCCCTTGAGGAGTGTGCATGAACACACACATACACATGCATGCACACACACAATGCTTGGTCATTTCATCATTTATATTATCATCCTACCCTATTATAAGTAGAGTATCTCATGCTTATTTTATCAAGTATTATCAAGAGATCTTGACATTTAATCAAAAGAGTTATACATTGATTTAATTTTTCCCTTATATATCTAGTGCGAAGTGCTTCTATAAAAATAAGGTTATATTAAGAGTATTTATTTACATTAAATTATCTAGGATATCACGTGAATCCCTTTATCTCATGGTTAATATTCCACTCACATGGATGTTATGGCTCCATCTCAGTATGGAGGCCCATAAAATACTTGTAAATTACTAATGTTGAATGTTAATCTGATATTTGTCATATTGGCTTCTTATATTTGTATGACACCACTTTGGAGTATGATGTTTATGTCAGAGGTGTTTCTACATTGAACAAGATCCTCTTGCCTATGCAGTTTGTGTGGTGGTCTTACTCTACCTTTATAAAAATAATTGATACATATTTCATAACTACATTCTTACAAGTACATTTCTAATGTTAATTTTTTAGAAGAAAATGATTAAATATTTTGACAATCTATATTTTAGGTTGATTGGCGATTGATGATCATTTTATTAAAGAATTTGTTGTCTAAAATGTAGTGGATCCTATATATAATTTGTTTTTTATGATTTGTGTGTTTTTTGTAGTATGTCACTATTTTTGGAACCCCTCTTTAGTTGGCATTCCAATCACTTATAAAATTCCCTAATCCAAATAAAAGATGTAACAATAAGAGACTTAGATCAATTTACAATTGAATTAAATGAAATTTTCAGTCAACCACAACCTTCTTGGGCTACTCATGTGAATAACATTGCTAGGATTTGGTGGAATAAAAATAATGATTTTACTTTGGAACTATTAAAAGGCAATTGGTCAAGCCAACAAATGGAAATGTTGGATATAATTTTTATGTCTAATCTCTTATCAGAATTAATTATTGTACAACATGGAATATCTTTGAATTCCATGATGAAAAGTTGGTTTGACATATACTTTGATAGAAATATTTATGTAGTATTCTTGTCAAAGAGATTATTTCATATGTATCACCTTATGATTAGATTTTAATTTTGAATGTGGCATGGTCTTCATGATAATTATGTATAATTATGGAATTCTCCATATTCAAATCTTGAATTAGATCCTGAACACATGTTGGATGACCTTACATATCAAGAAGCAATGTGGCAAATAAGTCATTTTCTAACAACATTAGAAGAATCTAAGGATGATAGAAATGTCTATGATCATGACGGGCACTACTTGGTTTATTTGTAAAGAACTAACATTGGACAGTGGTATAATTTTTTACATGTAATGAAGAAGAAGATTTTTTATCATGAAAACTTTTTGTATAATTTTGTACATATAATGAAGAAGAAGCTTTAATTTAGTTTCATAATCATTTTCTATCATCTCACGGGCCTTCCTAAATTTGGGGGCCAAAATTTGTGGTCTAGTAGGTGGGAATTATGGTACTAGTGGTCTATGAGGACATCACTTAAATAAAATTGGTAGCATATTTTGCTACATTAAATCTCTAATAACTCAATATGGAATATGACCTAACCTTACTATGGGTGATAAGGTAAGCTACCATTACAACTTAATGGGATAAATTACATCCCATATGGGCTCATATAATTTGCAATGCACACATGTCATATAAATTTTTTTTATGTTGTGTACTAGCATTTTATTTCATGCATTATCGATAAATACTAGCATGTACATTCCTCTAATTAAATACATAAAATTATTAGTTGATGGACAATGAGAATATAATATGGGCTTCTTATCAATTTCAATTTTTTTACCCTCTCCTAATTCTATGGGCTTTGTAGAAAATTACCTATTTTTAAAACCCTGTCTTCATTTTATGTGCTTCTTAGCAATTTCACTTTTTTTAACCCTTTTCTGAAGCTATGGGCTTCATAGTAAATTCACATTATTGTGGCCAGCCCACATACACATAGTTAGTGCATGCCACTTAAGATCATCTATAAATGTAACTACCTCATGCATGCACTATTTTGTCCATTTATCCATTTTGATATATTTATTTTTATATGTTTTGTGAAGGGATTGATATTGATTTCAATGAGGTTTTGTATATTATTATAACCTTTTAGTTTACATATGACACACTCTAAAATATGTTTATAGCTTGAATGGACCGATATGTGTTATATTTAATAGTGAATGTGAAATAATGTATTTGAATGAGGTACAATAAATGTAGCCAAAAGGGCATTCTCTTCTTTATCGGTGCATATGAGTATGACTACCCATTTTGATGATGTGTACATGTTTTAATGTTGTTTAGAATAAATTATTATTATATTGTATGCATTATTCAATCTTTATTATTTGTACATTGAAGTATATGATAGATAATATTCAATAAAAAAAAATCTTCTGCAATACATGAAACTTGCGTTCACTTAATATGAAAATTTCATTTCTAATTCATTCAATGAAATTTTCTCCTTTTAGGCTGAAATAGATGGTGAAAAGGTGGGAAGAAATGATGCACCTTGAAATGCAGAAGCTAAGTGAGGGTCTATTTGATTGTGGTTGTATCAAGTGGGCTAATTTTCCTGACGTTAGTGAGGAAGACTTGTGGGTTGCCTGGGTTGAGAAGGATAGGGTGGATGACTTCATTAAAGGATAAATGAGAAGTGTGTTGTTCCTTATAAATTTTAATGTTTCACATTGAAATAAAAATTCAAATTTTCTTGTAAAGGATATCAATATCACCACAACCTACGAATATGTCATGTTAGTCACCTCACACTATAGATTGAAAGTTGGTGTCTATTCAGATGATATTATGTTTAATTCATTTACATTTTTTTCATCTTTCATGATTGTTTATTTTCACCATAATCATGTAGGTACTTGTGTTCATATGGCCTTGACAACTTTTGGGAAATTGATTCCATGCCAAAAGATAAGTCTTCAATGCCCAAGTCTAGAAAGGGTAGCTAGTTAGGTCTAGGGCATATAAGGTGCCATTTTCATTATCATTTCATCATGAAAAATATGGTGTATATACCTGATCATGTGTTGCTCACATACAATTAAGTAGAACACATGGAAAATGAGCACAACTATTACCATGGCCAATAATATGAATAGTTCAAGGGTAATAAATGTTTTTTTTCTCCTCACATCAGCCCCCAACTTAATGAATGGGTTCATAGGATACTATTATTTGGAATATCTATTGATACTATCAACCTTAAAAATTGGGATATGGTGGATGACAAACTTGTATTTTTTATTGGTGAAACGGAGTGGGATGATTCTTGAGCGAGGATGACATATATAACAAAAAGTTATTAATCAAGGAGGTAAAATACATGTATAATGTAGATGATGAAACAAGTGTTCAAGATTAGGGGCTAATGAATCTTGACAATTGGTTTTTTTATCATGGATACAATATGGGGAGTTTTATGGGGATAGGGAAATTATCTTCATCTTATGCATCCAACTTGCATAACAGTTATAATGGTTGTTGAGATTTGGGAAGCATAGCTTATTGGTAATGGATGAAACATTTGGGACAAATGAAATTAAGGTATTGTGCTAATTTTTATATGAGTAATTGATAATATTAGTTGTTCTGATATTTTTAATAATAGTAGTTGCTCCAATGTTTTTTATTTTTTTCTTTTACAATTCTAATTATACACATTATGGACATTTAATTATAAACATGAAGGTTTACCCATTGCATGGGACATTATGTCTCGATCATGTACTATAGACATGAGACAATGGATGTAAATTCTTCTTCAATGAGTGCATTTGAAAGACATTGAATAGACAATCAGTGCCTTCATGATTGACAATGTCAGTACAAAGATATAAGCTATTAGGCTCATTGTCATTAATCCTACATGCATCATGGAATTCATATTTGCAAGTTCATAGACACCATCCCTACCTTATTCCATTAACTTATGAAAAACTATTTTGTTATTCAAGGAGGCATTTAATTATGAGGTCTACTTATGCATTTGGCATGTTTGTCATACATGGTTGAAAATTTTGATAGCAAAGGTGAAAGATGATGAAGACATGTGATATTTCAGGACTTGGTGTTCATATTTTAGACTTGTGATGATTAAGACATGGCTACAAGTAATTCCAAAAATTTTGTAGAAATATATCACTCCTCTCAGCCTGATTTTGTTGAATACTAGTTATAACATTGGCCATACAAGGTTAGAATATGACCATGATGTGGTCAGACACTTTCTCATGTTGGAAAAGACACCAATGCATCTATATAATCTTACCATTCCAATTTAAAATGTCATTTCCTAATCATAGTAAGGACTTCTACATATCATAGGATGGAGAAAATGATTGAGAGGACTACAAATGTTATGGTCAACTCCCTACTACTTCTATCTCTGCCTGAACCAAGGTAAGAGGATCTATGGGGTAGCTTGCTCACATGGAGAGATTCTAAAATTTAACATCCATGGGTATTATTGGCACATAGAGACATAAATATTACCATGGCATAGCCAAAGTTGCACACTCTACCCAGGAAGGGTTGTCATATGGAATGCATAAATTCTCTAAGTCACATACAAGCTACTGAAGACAGATATAAAAGTGTTTAAAACTATCATCATAAATAATTATCCATATTAGGATTGAATGAAAGGTTGCAATGTTAAGATTTAAAACACAAGATACAAATACATGTTATATAAGCAAGATCTTATGTATTTGCAGGAAAATAACAGTTATGATATGTAACAAAGATTGTATCATTTACAAGGTAGGACAAGGTAAGATAGTTTGTTAATTATAAAGAGGAAGGGCATGGTGGTGTGATGGTAGTTTTTAATCAGTATGGGATCTTACAACATTCAAGACATCACTTATTACAAAGACACAATAAATACTCATAAGTGAGCTAATGAGACATACAAAATGATCCTTGAAATACATATAACATACATTGAAACTAAACCTTCAAAGACTTTTCCTTATCAAATATATAAACCTAGGGTGTCCTAATAAGTTATTCAATAACATATTCTAAAATAATGAAAAAAGGGATTTATATTCTAGATCTAAGTCCAAGTTGAAAACCAGTAATGAGCATAGAACAAGATATACAATCAACAACATTTACGAAACACATCACTACACTTCATCAACAAGAAACAACATAAAATCACAAGCATTTTAATTAATTTAGAAAGAGATACTACACACATTAGTTTTTCAAAATTCTACCATGATTACAAGCATGGTGAGATTTCTCCTTGTTAAATAGGGGAGACAAAAACATGCTCTAAGAGCTTGGTAATGGATGTAGACTTTCAACCACCTGAGTAAGAGAGAAAATACATTCACTCAACAATTGATCCCAAAATTTAAAGAACCTAGACTTGGAGAGAAGCAATTACCAACAATAACCAGCATAATGACCAACCCTTGAATAGAGGATAAAACCCCCTAATTATACATTTTCACTATTCTTTCAAATCTGGGAATGTAGATTGTAATTTTCAAATTTACATAACAACCCTCTAAATTTTGCCAAGATGCTCCTAGATAGAAAAGATTCCTTTATATTCATTTGAAAATATTCATCCATTTGAAATAAATCATTGATCTAAATGCCTCAACAAGGCATGATGAAGATTTGCAATAAACCTATGGATTAGAGATGCCTTTTTTGATGATCTAGAATGTGTACTTCATGGTAGAGGCTAAATAAACTTTGTCATCACATGCAACTACTTAGAAATACACTTGACCATTTTCCTATATAGTTGGAAACTCATGCACAACTGTCTTTCCTCTTATGCACAACATGGAACAACCTACTCATATAATAATTGTTGCATTGGAATGCTCAAGCTATGGTCAAAATAGAAAATGATCCATGGTCATTATTAAAAATATGCTCTAGAATGCCCGATAGACCTTCCTTTGTGATTTAAATCCTTGCCCATCCATGAAGGAGAATTAATTCTGGCTTATAAGACAAAGTTTGCCATACATTGATATGTAACATGCCACATCAGATCTAACTAGACACCCTTAGATCTATAGAATATGCTCAAGATTTAATTTATTGAAACATCCAACTTTGATCCTGCATTGGTGATCCAATCTACATGCATTAAGCATGGATGATAGATATATATATCTAACCTATCATTGTAGTGACATGTGTCACTACCACATTTGAATGGGATCCCTTTGAAAAGTCTTAACCCATACACACCATTAATCGAGATCTATATGCTCTGTTGTGTACCATCAATCATTAGGAACATGTTTGAGCTTTAAATCATGCCCCACAATATTGACACTTATTACTTCTACATTTCTTTTTGAAGATCTATTTGAAATTCCATGTTCAACTCACACCATTACATTTTTATCTTGTGAGTTGAATGTCATTAGTTTACATTTGAAATTGGTAACCAAAATCATTCCATTTGGTAGCTCTATAGGCTCTCAACACCTTACACAGTTAGTCACTATCAGGTTAGCACCCTTATCCTATATGGTAGTTCCTCATTTAGATTGATTCCTTTAATAAGTTTGCTCTCATTCATGCCATTGATCACCTGGATATCTATTATGGCTTAAATTTGATATCTATGTGCCCATCATTTGACATGTACATGACTATAGTTGATGTCCATTCAATTGTCAATGTCTGAACCCCAATAGATAATTAATGGTATTAATTTTGACATCTATGCAATCATCAATAACTTCCATGAGACCATCACATTGCTTGTTTAACTTTAAAGGATTGCATCTTGAGATAGAAAAAGCATGAAGGTACCAAATTTGTAGGAGATGTTCATAACGTCTAGAATATTTATTTCTTGTGATCCTTCAACCATGAGATGATTTTTAGGAAAAATTATAAGATTTATAAGTAAATTGACCAATCTATTTCTGTATGATGAATTTGAGCATGCCACTTGGTAGCTTTATGGGTTCTCAGTGTCCCTTCAACATTAGATTTTATTGTGAGCCATTATATATCTATTAAGACCCTCAATATCATGCCATTTGGATAATCCATGGGATTTTTTCATTCTAAACAATCAATATTTGTGAAGATAGTACCCTTCTACTATTTGGTGGATCCTCATTCATCCTGAGTTCTTTGATAAGTTAGGTCTCACTCGCATTATCTATCTATTGGATGTATGATCGATTATGAACCATTGATGTTCTTGGTCACTCATCAAGGGATTGACACATATCCTTCTCACATTCATTTGGAGGGTATTTAACTTATTTAACCCAAATCACCATCAGATCATTAGGTATCCTATTGAGATGGTGACACTTGTCACCACCTCGATAGTCCTGGAGCTTTATTGAAATGTTGACCATCTATGTACCATCAATCAATGAGAATGTGCCTAAGATTTAAATCATGCCCCAATGAGTTTGAAACTTGGTACATCCATGCTCATCCTGAGTCCCTTTAACTATTCAACATCAATCATGCATCGTTAGATGAATTTACTTCACGTTAATGTGCACCATTAGATTTTAATCCACAAGATCGATTATGATTAGCTCAAATATAAAATAATGAAAAATTAAGTCATAGCTAAAGACATAAAGCACATAGTATAAAAAGACTTGGCCTAATGTTTGGGGACATTAATAAATATGATCTAGACTTTAGGACTTTGAGATCAGTTTATAACAAAGGAACTTGACATCATTTAGACCATGTTAATAAATAAAAATGACCAAGCATTAGAAAATATAAAAGGGACCCAATATGGATTTTTAGACTAAGGCTTAGTTGTATCAATAAACATAACCAAACCTTAGTATTAAATTTAGACTAAGTCCATGGCATATTTAAATTATTCCTATTTGAATTTAGTCCCACCAAATTTGATTTTAAATCAGAATGCCTAAGCTAGTGAAATTGGGACAAAGACCTTAAAGTTTTCAAACATGAATTCACCTCAACTTTTGACAGACCAAAGGCTAATAATGATCAAATTAATAAGACATTCGACCTCTGATGAACACTTGAAAATAATAAGTTGGCTAACAAATCATGCATTCATACTTGACAAGGGCTCAATTACTTCAGTGCAATTTTGTGTGGGATACACACCCCCTGTGGGTGTGTGAAGAACCTTAAAACGTAAGAGCATGTGTCAATCCATTGGGTCATAGAGTCAACACTTAGTCAATTTAGCAACAGAAACCCATGAAGGTTTAACAAAATAAGGTAGAATAATAAAAATAGATCAGGGGGATCCAAAAAAAAACACACGAAAAGAACTATATAAACAAGGCCCAAAACAAAGGGGAAATAGAAAAAATAAAACAATAATACTATACACTATACAATATTGTACATAATTGTAGACTAAATCAAGGATGTGTTTTAGATGTCTACCATTGATTGGATGCTCTATTATTTCACTATCCATGTCTCTTAGGGAAAATATGTGTTCCCCAATGTGACAGTTGATGGATAGGGACCCATCTACAAGGCATCAAGCTTCCCATGCTTGCCTTTCTCTTCATGTCAATTATCCCAAATTAGAACTAGATCACCTACTTGGAATGTTTTCAGAGTGACCTTCTTGTCAAATATCTTTTTTGTATTTTCTTTGAACTTGAGGTGCTTTTCATGAGCTTGTATTTGTATTTCATCAAGATCAATATTTTGGTTCATCATTCTCTCATAGTGGTTATTTTGCTCATCATCTTCTAGTTGTTGCATGAGTTGATAGGTTATCAACTACAAATTCATATGTAAAACTACTTGAGATCCATAGACAAGCTCAAAAGGGATTTTTTGTATAGATCTCTTAGGCATGGTCTTATTGACCCATAAATCAAACTTCAATTGTTCTTTTTATTTGCTTCTAATGTTTGTCTAATGATTTTGAGCAAGTTCTTGTTACTAGATTCTTCTTAAACATTCCCCTAAGGATTATTATTTAAAGCATAGGTCAATTCAATACCATACTCTTTACATAATTCCACTAAATGTATAGCTTTGAAACTCATGACATTATCAGTAATAAATTTGATAGGCACATTAAATCTATAAATGATTTGATTTATCAAAAAACCCATAACCACCTAGTGTGTGGCCTTAGTTGTAGGGACTACTTCAACCCTTTTGGTGAAGTAATTAGTTTCAAATAGTATCTACCTATGTTTAGTGCTTGATGAATCAATAATTTATTAAATGAAATCCATTCCCCATTATCTAAATGGGCCTTCAATCATCATAATCTTCCATCCTCCAAGTAAAGCACTGACATTTTTTATTTATTTTTTATTTCTTGAGCAACATCGTTAAACAAAAAAGGCCACCAATAACCAGATCTCAAAATTTTATGAGCTATAACTTTAGGTGAAAATAGCCACCACATATTCCACTATGGAAGTCTTCAATCAAGTCAGTAGTTTGCTCTTCTAGTATCCATCTCAAGAGAACCCTATCTGGATTATTCCATACAAGTCCATTTTCAATCAAGAGGTACTTTTAAGGAAAATATTAAGAGTCCCTTAATTATTGTCCAAGTCAGGTGACAATTCAAAATTTTCAAGTAATAAACAATGTCTTTATACCATGGATACATGTTAAATTGACTTGAGGAATCATGGACATTGAAAACATTAGTGTTTACCTCAACGGCTTGCAAATTGATCTCAACCATGAGCTTCTTTAGACCTATCCCTCATACTAACTTGGTGGTTTGAATATCCATGTAATACTCTTGTAACTTGTTAACACACTTGCATCTCTTATTAGATACATCAATCTAAGTCAAGATGTCTTTCACCATGGTATGCAAGACATAAAGAATAATCTTTGAACTTAGGACATAAGGTCTGGATGCTTTGACAACCTTAAAAAGAGCTAAATCTTGATTTTCCATAATTGTATAGTTCAATTTAACACCTTGGTTATCTTTATTAAAAAATCTATTGGATACTCATGACTATCTTCATTCTTTGGAAACAGATAAACAACAATAGTATTATATGATGCAAAAGAAAATATCTAAAATGGTTTAGTGTAATCAAGTTTGGCCAAAATAGGGGTAGACTTTAAATTTCCTTTCATGTCATTGAATGTTTTCATAGCATTTTCCTACCAATTGATGGTCCGATATTTCTTCAACACGGAATTAATAGGTAGAGTGAGATCCACAAATTTGGACACAAAACTCTTTAAGAAATTAATTTAGCCAAAAAAAGAATGAATTCCCTTCTTCAATTGTAGGATAGGAACTTTATCAATGGATTCTACCCTCCTAGGGTCAATGATGATACCATCTTTGGACACTATATGTCCCAGTAACTTGACCTTTTTTACTCCAAAGTGGCACTTCTTTGGATTAAGTGAAATGTTGAACTCCTTACATTTAACAAACACTTTTTTTACATGCTCTAAATGTTCCTTTCTAGTATAGGAGTACACTGTTATGTCATATTGATACATAGATATAAACTTAATAATAACCCCTACAAAGACAACATCCATAGCTCATTATAACATTCCACTAGAATTCATTAACATGAAAGGCATTATTATATATACCTATGTGCCCTAAGGCATTCTAAATGCATTCTTCAGTCTCTCAGATTATTTTACCATAACCTGGTTATATCTTGAGAAGTCATCTTAATAGGTTATATATATTAGATAGGGGATAATTATATTTTAAATAAGCTTTATTCAAATTTTAGAAATCCACCCACAAGTGGATGTCACCATTTTTATTTCTCACAGGGACTAAATTTACAACCCATGATGAATACAAGATGGGCTAAATGATACTACCATACCTTAGCTTCTTTAACTCATCCTACATTTTATTGTCCAAGTTGGGGTTAATAGATCTATATTTTTGCCTAAAGGGCTTGCTATCAAGATATAATGGGATGACATGTTGGAACAAGTCTTTCCTATATGATTTCAACTTAGAATAAAACCATGCTATATAATCCTAGTAATTTTTTTGAAATTACATGTAAGCCTATTTATCAGTTGTACTTAGGTGAGTAACCAACCAAACCTTTATTATATTCTCATGAGAACCCAAATTACACTCTGTCATGTCCTTTGAAATAAATGAGTCTTGAGTCTTGATTCTATCTGTTCCATCAAAAGACACTTTTGAACTTACCAATCCTTTAGGGAGTGTGTTTGTCTTTGGTTGGATAATGTCCTTCCCAAAAAAAAATTATTTTTTATTAAAAACCTAAACCATAGATTCTAAGTCGATGAGTTGATCATGGAACTTTGAGTCATAATTTAAAAAAACCTCTTAATTTGTTCATCATCATCAAAAACCTATCAATGATGAAAATTATCTAAGATCAAAGGACTGAAAAGCACCTCCACTTGATACTGACAATGAGGTATTATATTTTCGATGTCAAATTGAAGACCTAACCCTTCAAGTATACCAACTTCTTGGTTGAAACTTCTATCATGATATCAGAGATTGAATGCATCAAAAAATTCAAGCAAATCTCAAACATCATTTAGATATTATTTCAACCTTTTATTTTTTATGGCATAAGAATTTTGGACTTATTTTACCATTAGATTAGAATCTCCCTTGACAATCAATATATTAATTCCATGTTCACAGGAAATCCATAGATGAAGCAAGAGTGCCTCATACTCAGTAGCATTATTAGTGCACTCAAAGGACAACTCAGGATAAAACTTGAAGTACTTACCATTGGGGGTATAGAATACAAACCTTTATCTATTTCCAAGATTGGAGCAAGCTCCATCAAAACACATCTTCCAAACTACTCTTTCATTGTTAGGTTTAACATCTAAAATAGCGGGCTATTCATTAGTGTCAACATTACCAATAAAGTTCTCCAGCCCAAATTCTTTGTACAATACTTCATTTTGAATATGCTTTGGATCTTCAATTACATGTATCATCTTTGAATCTTTATAAATTTTAACCATCTTACCCTCTAATAGAATGGTGGCATAGGAAAGGTCCATTTCTACACTTCTAACCATGCTAGCATCTCATTTACATAGGAATATAATCCCCCACTTAGGTGGATAATCCACAACTACCACGTCTATATTCAAATACTTACTTAGATGCACTTCCAACTATAGTACCAAACCCTTGACTTGTCTAACAGCTAGAGCTTCTCGTGAGTCCATGGCATAACACTTGTGAAAGGATGATGTAATTTTCACCTTGAGCTCATTTAGGACACCCAAGGGCATCAAATTGTGAGGAGCACTTGAATCAAACATTTAATTATGAAAAAATCATACCATTGATCAAGAGAGTTATGTAAAATGGGTCCATGTTTAGCTATCTCTCTACTAATGCAGTCCCTAAATAGACTTCCAGAGCTTGTTCAATAACTTATACAGATTCTTCATCAATTCTAAGGGATGTTTGGGGTAAATAAATTTCATTTTCAACTTATTTCTCACCAAATTTCAAGTATTCAAATGCCCTCTTCTTATGCTCAGGTATTCATAATAATTTAACAAGTGACACAGTGATTTTCAGTTGGCTCAAAAATTGGGCCATATCACATATGTTATACTAAAGAAGGGGAGTATTTGGTGGAAGGGTAAAAACACCTTCAATTGGAATACAATCATTTAAGGTCTGAAGTGGAGTAGACTAGGGTTAATTTTCATTCTTAACAATAGTCTTCAAATGTGGATTCTATATGGCATCATTCACCCTCTTAGGAATGCTAGATAATAAAGGTGCTTTATTCTTAGTGGGATTACCTCTAGGCTTAGCAACTTGGGAAATGGGTATAGGTTTAGAATTATTAGGAACTATCTTAGTTTTCTTATATTCCTTGCTTTTATCCTCTACCTTTGGATTTGTAGAGGTAATATCTTGAGGAGTAACAGCTTGCTACCTACTTGTTAAGTTATATTCCTTTTCTTAGAAAATTTCTACACTAATGAGCAACTACCTATCCTAAAATGATGAAATTCGCCCATCATACTTCTTAATCATCACTGATCTTAAAAAAATAAAATCATGAATGGGTAGTTCATAATCTTATGCCATATTAACTTCACAAGTGAATTCACAAGTTAGGATATATACCTTTTGTACCATAGTCCAAAACTAATCAATAGTAACAACACTCATCAATTATGTAGAGGTGAATACCTTGATTTGAGGACTTTGACAATTAAACATTGTAATCTAATTACTAGATGATGAAAACTGAGGTTCATCTGTATCTTCATCACTCACTTCTATTGTATCACATGGAGGATGTAGAAGGAAACACTTGTCACACTAATTATGATCAATGTCACAACCCATCGCATTCACTTTGGAATCTAACTAACTAAGTACTTCTTTTCTAACCCCTCTATTATGATGTCTATTTATTCTTTCATCACATGCAAGCCTCTTCCCTCTATCATTGTCTAAATTATGGAAAGCATGCCCCCTTTGTGCTTGATTTAGAATTGAAACTCTCTCATGACTAGTAGACATATGGGGAACCCCCTTCTCAACCTTGGTAAGCTTGTATGACATCTCTTTGAAAATGAAGGTCAGATTCTTAATATTGTCCTCAATATTAGCATTCTTAGTGGATGATTTTTTTGGGGAATAAATAACTTCACATTAACACACTTATTCAAGGGCTTTCCCATAGTCTTTATTTTGTTCTCAATCTGGATGGCCATATTAAACACCAACCATCGGTTCATGGGATCCTAGTCTCACAAGTAATATTTAGACTTATTATCAAATTCATCATAGTACTTTATCAAACATGTTATATCGGTAGGCCATATGCTCTCAAGTAGCCACATCATAATTTTATTGGACCATGTGTTAAAATATTTCACGCACTCATTAGGATTCTTCTTGATGTTTTCAAACTCAGCCAAAAGTTACCTGGGATCAACTCTATCACCATACTAAATTCTAAAAACATTCTTCATTTCTTCCTATGAATCAATGCATCCATGAGGAATATAATTGAATCATTCTCATGCATCTTCCTCCAACGTGTGCACAAACAACTTAATGTACACATCCTCATGCTCAACCTCATAGTCTTCAATAATATTGTGAAAAACCCTCAAGTGTTGATCACCACTCACTGCATTATTCCCTTGAAACTTTGGAAATAATCTCCTTACTTCAATTGGGACTTCATTAGGATAACCTTCCAATTCATAAAAATTTATATACCTAAATCTGAGAAAGTAAAATGTAGGACATTCATTCTCATCTGGGTCCCCATACCTCATGACTAGCTCAAATGGATATTCAAGAATAAATGGAAAAGGGATGTGAAGGGGTGAATGAGGGGGACTTGTAGGATCTAACTTGGGGGTGGATTCGGCTAGTTGAAAAAGAGCTAGATAATAGATATTACTACAATTTTTAGAATGGATAAAAGAGATATGAAATTCCTCAGTAATGGGAAGTTCAACAAAAATTTAAAGATTACCAGAATATTAATAGTTAGCACATTGTTTAGAAACTAAAATTTTCCCTACAATAAGTCTACAAACTTGCCTCCTTATTTGATGAATACATAGGGGTGAAATGAGTTACTTGGATAGGTCACCTTTGAAGGATGATTTTAGTCCTTCTAGCTTTGCAAGCAAGAAAACACTCAAAGATAAAAATTAAGATATTTAGAATAGGTAACAATATTCCTTGAAACTATAAAATAAAGTTGGAGTCACCACTGGAATCAATAGTCTATAATATAACAATTAACATATTGATTGTAATACATATTGAGAATATACTTGCTAAATTTAATGATAATATAGAAGGAAAAGACACTATAGCTTTTAGAATATGTTCAAAAGGAAAGAAACCACTTTTCAACATGTAATTTTAATATCTCTTTGCAATAAACTCAATAGAAGTCAAATTATCAAATATCTCAATTCTTTGCATGTCCCCAATGGAGTGAAGTGGCATTGATGACCAAGATAGTTCCACTGTAACACAAATCAATTGAGAAATTTTCAAACAAATTACTTAAAACTCTATGCAAGAGTCCCAAATAACATGGGTGATAATAAATGTCCCCAAAAATGGTGCTAGAAGTGTGGTGATGTTAACAAACTAAAGACAGTTAGAATAGCACAAAGGTAAGCAGAGAACTTGAAAAATGATATTAGTTCTCTACAAGAGTCTGCAGCAACACGAGTGCCAAGATTCAATGTTTTAATCCCTGACAATGGCAATAGAAGCATGTCATTTCCTAGTTGTACACCTCTTACACTCAGCCTTTCACACTCGAAAGGAAATGGCAAACAAATATGAAAAAATATATTATATGTTGTTATAGTTGGGGGAGGATTTGGCATCGAGAATGAACCAAATGGAGAAAATGATGGAAAGGCACCTACAAAAGGTATGGTCATCTCTCTGCTACTTCTAGTTCTACCTAAACCAAGGTGACATGACATATGGGGTAATTTTCTCACATGGAGAGATTCTGCGATTCAATGTCTATGGGGATTATTGGCACATAGAGACATAAATATGACTAAGGTATAACCAAAATTGCATGCTCCACCCAGGAAGTCTTATCACAAATGCTCTAATTTACATACAAGCTATTGAAAATAAATATAGAAGTCCTTATAACATTCTTCCTAAAAAAATTTCAATATCATGGCTGAATGAAAGATTGCAATGCTAAGATTTAAAACATAAGCTACAAATACATGTTCTATAAGTAAAATCTTATACATTTTTAGGTAAATAACACTTATGTTATGCAATAAGGATTGCATAATTTGTAGTGTAATATAGGGTAGGACAATTTATTAATTATAAATAGGAATGACATGGTTATGTGCTAGTAGTTTTCAATCATTAGGAGATCTTAAAACATTCATGACATTACTTATTACAAAGACATAACAAATACTCATAAGCGAGCTAACAAGACATATCAAATTATCTTTGAAATATATAGAACTTACACTGAAATTAAACCTTCAAATACTTTTCCCTATCAAATCCTTAAACCTAGGGTACCCTAACAAGTTATTCAGAAACATATTGTAAAATAATGTAGAAAGAGATTTATAATCTAGATCTAAGCCTAAGATGACAACTAGTAATGAGCATTAAATAAGATATGCAATCAACAACATTTACAAAACACATCACTGCAATTCATCAATAGGAAATAATAGAGAATCATAAGCATTTTTACTAACTTGGAAAGAGATACTATAGACATCAATTTTTAAAAATGCTCCCATGGAGACAAGCATGGTGAGATTTTTCTGTGTTAGACTAGGGAGATATAAACATGCTCTCAAAGCTGGCTAATGGTTGTACACTTGTAACCACCTCAGCAAGAGAGAAAATACATTTACTTAGGCAACCAATCCCAAAATTTATAGAACCTAGACTTGAGAGAGAAGCAAAGACCGATAACAACCAAGACAATGACCAACCCTTGAATAGAGGATAAAACCCCTTATTTATAAATTTTTCACTCTTCTTTCAAATCTGGGATTGTAGGTTGTAAGTTGAAAAATTGCACAACATCCCTCTCAATTCAACCAAGATGCTACCAGTTGGAAAATATTACTTTGTCCTGATTTGAAAATATTCATTCATTTAGAAGAAATCATTGCTCTAACTACCTCAACAAGGCATGATGAATATTGACAACAAACCTTTCAACTAGAAATGCCTTTTCTCATGATCTAGAAGGTGCACTTCATGGTGGAGGTTGAAAAAACTTTGTCATCATGTGAAACTTCCTAGAGATGCCCTTGACCACTTTCCAGCATATCTAGAACCTCTTGGACAATTATATTTCTTCTTATGCATGCCATAGAACAACATGCTCTTGCAATGATGGCTACATTGGAATGCTTGAGTTATGGTAAAAATAAAAAATGATCTATGGTTATTATTGAAAAATATGCTCTAGAATGCCCCATAGACCTTTCTCTATGCTTCAAATCCTTGCATGTCCATGAAGGAGCATTGATCTTGACCCATAATTCAATGTTTGACACATATTGATATGTAACATGCCACATCAGATCCGTTGAAAATTCTATGTTCATCTCGCACCATTGGATCTTGATCTAGCTAGTTAAATGTCATTGGTTGATATTCACACCTAACAACCAATATCATGCCATTTGATAGCTCTATGAACTTTTTGTACCTTGCATAATTAGTCTCTATCAGGTTAGTGCCCTTTCACCATGTGGTAGCTCCTCATTCGGCTTGCTTCTTTTGACAAGTCAGCTCTCACTCATGCCATTGATCTGCTTGATATCTATGATGGCTTAAATTTGACATTTGTGTGACTGTCATTGACATCTACATGACCACAAATCTTTTAATCACAATGGATAATTATTTAACTTAATTTTGATGTATGTATGATCATCCAGCTTCTTGTTCAACTTTAAAGGCTTGGATCTTGAGATAGAAAAGGCATTAAGGCACCAAATTTATAGGAGATGTTCATGTTATCTAGAATATTGATTCTATATGATCTTTCACCCATGAGATGCTTTCTATCAAAATAATAAAATGCATAAGTAAACTAGATAGTCTATTTCTGCATGATGAATGCAAGCATGACACTTGGTAGCTCTATGGGCTCTTAGCATCCCTTCAGCATTAAATTTTATTGTGAACCATTGATATATATTAAGAACCCTAAGATCATGCCACTTGGATAATCCACATGCATTTTACATTCTGCATAGTCAGTCTCTATCGAGCTATTACCTTTTCACTAAGTGGTAACTACTCATTCAACCTGAGTCCTTTGACAAATTAGCTTTCACTCATGTCATTGATCTACTAGATGCACGATCAATTAAAAACCATGTATTTGCTTGGTCACTCATCGAGATCTTGACACTTGTCCTTCTCACATTCATCCAAAGCATCTTTGACTTGTTGACCCCCTCTCACTATCGAATCATTATGTAGCCTACCAAGATGGTGACACTTGTTACCACCTTGTTAGTCTTAGAGCTTCGTTAAAATGTTGACCTTCTATTCACCACCGATCAAGATTTGTATGCCTTGTCATGTACCATTGATCAATGGGAACATGCACAAGCTTTAAATCATTCCCCAACGAACATGACACTTGGCACATCCAGACTCATCTTGAGTCCCTTTGACTATTTAGCATCTGTCATGCACCGTCAGATCAATTTATTTCTCATTAATGTGTACCTTTACATTACAATCTATAATATCAACTATGATTGGCTCAAATTTAACATAATAAACAATTAAGTCATAGCTCGGGACATAAAGCACTTGGTATAAAAATACTTAGCCTAAAGTTTTGGGACGTTAATAAATATGATGTAGACTTTAGGGCTTTGATCTCAATTTATAATAAAGTGACTCGACATCATTTAGACCACGTTAATAGACAAAAGTGACCAAGCATTAGTGGATATAAAAGGGACCCAATATGGATTTTTATACTAAGGTTCGATCATGTCAACAAACATGGCCAAACCTTAGTATAAAAATAAGACTAAGTCCATGGCATATTTAAAATGTTCTTTCTTAAATTTGATTTTAAATCAGAGGGTCTAAGATAGGGCAATTGGGACAAAAGACCTTAAAGTGCATAGACATGAATTCAACTCGGATTTTGACAGATCAAAGACTAGTAAAGATCAAATTAATAAGGCATTTGACTTCTGATGAACACTTGAAAAGAAGGCGCTAACAAATCAAGGATTCATACTTGAAAAGGGACCAATTACTTCAATGCAACTTTAAGTACTAACACCTTTCTTGGTAATTCATGAAATAATATACTTAATAATATTATTTATATCAATTTTGAAAATACCTTACATGATGGGTTCTGATAACAAATAGATCATGCTTTCCAAAATATAACATTTGCATTTCATCATTTTATCTGTATGAATTTGGCCTTGGAAACTCATACACTTGCTCAAGATATATATGCCAACCAAGTCATTCGACGACTCCATCAAAAACACCAATTAGTAATTCTTGGTTTCTACGAAATTTGCTTAAGGCATTTGACAATTTTTTTGGTTTATATTTGGTCGGGGTGAAAAATAATAGATTTTTCCTCCACGCATTTTAATATATAGAAAAATTTGAAGCTTATTTATATATATTTTTAAGTCTATGTAAATACCACATTTGCCCTTTTGTTTTATTTTATTTGAAGGATGCAGTGATTAAACATTTTTGTTGTAATGTTAGAAAATCAGTATTAAGTTGGAGATAATTTCTCCCACCTCCCTTCTGCTGTCATGCAAGCAAGTAGTTGAACAAGCAGTTAGTAAACTGGGAGTTGAGCAATCAGTTAGATATGAGTTAGTTAATTTAAAATTAGATATTAGTTATTTTTGCATGTAAAGACTAAATTTAGTCTTGAGTTTGTGCTGAGTTTATTTTCTAATTATTGTATGGATTCATATCTATTTAAAGACACTAAGGGCGCACAATGTAATCAAGGAAATTAGAAGATTAATAAAATATCTTTTCTTCAAGAAAATTGCAGTAGCAATTGTTTAGTTCTTGTTTAGTGATTAGAGTTATTGTTTTTTGCTCTCTTATTACTCACAAATTGGTATCACAGCAGGCAAAAGATCGTGGGAAAAGAGCCAGTAGTTTAAAGCACGCACTCAGCAAAACCCTGAAGGAAGAGCCACCTAAGAGAGTGCAAGCTGTTGCTTAAAGAACAAAAAATTGGCTAGCGCATAGGAGGGAAGCGCAGTCATAATAAAGATAGTGCAGCCAGTAGTTTTGAAAAGGCATAGTCAATAGTCCGCAGCGAGCAAAGATTATTAAAAAAAAAGAAAAAGGGCGCAATCAAAAAAATAGAAGAAGAAAGGAGATCAACAGCCAACAGTGTGCAGCAGACAGAAAAAGGTTAGAAGCGCAATTGGCAGAAGGTGAAAAGTCAACGCCCAGACAACAGGTTGGAGCGCTAAGGAAAAGCGCATGCTAAATCAGCACTCAAAGAACAGAAATTTGGCGAACAAGAGAAGCGCTATTTTTTAAGTTTTTTTTAATTTTGTTTCTTGGCTGGAAAGCCGTGAAGCATAGCCAAGGAGCTCACCCAGCGTTGGAGGAGCAAAAAGTGTGGAAATATAACCCAGGTAGAGAAGCGTACCCGAGTTTTACAATCATCAATTGTCATGGCAGCAAATAACAGTATTTCCTCAAATTCCCATTTTCGATGGTAAGAATTATAATTTTTGGGCAATTAAAATGAGAACATTATTTTTCTCACAAGATGTATGGGATCTGGTAGAAAGTGGTTTTGTAGAACCGCAGGACGAGGCAGCCCATCTGGCATTAAATCAAGCACAAAAGGACCAGCTTAAAGAGAACAGAAAGAAAGATGCAAAAGCCTTATTTATAATCCAACAGGGATTGGATGAATCGATATTTTCTAGAGTTGCAGTGGCAACGAGATCCAGAGAGGCATGGAAAATCCTGGAGACTACCTATAGAGGTAATACGAAGGTAAAAATTGTTAAATTGCAATCTCTAAGGAGAACTTTTGAAAATTTGCAAATGAATGAATCAGAATCAATAGATCAGTTTATGGGTCAAGTTTTGAATATAGTGAACCAAATTAGATCTAATGGAGAAACTATCACGGATCAGAAGATCATAGAAAAAGTACTCAGATGTTTACCCAGTAAATTCGATGCTATAGTTGTAGCTATTGAAGAAACTAAGGATTTGGAACAATTATCTGTAGATGAATTAATGGGTTCTTTGTTAACACATGAATCCAGAATGAATAGGAATAACTCTTCGCTTGAGAATGCATTCAAGTCACAGGTATCAGTTGGCAGAGGAAGAGGAAGAGCCAGATCAAACTTCAGAGGAAGAGGCCGAGGCAGATATGGAAGGAACAATTCAGAGGAAGGTGAGAACAATAATCAAAACTACAATAGTAGAGGAAACTACAGCAACAGAGGACGTGGTCACAACCACTCACAGCAAGGTTCTCAAAGATTTGATAAATCTAATGTTCAATGTTATTACTGCAAGAAATATGGTCATTATGCTAGTGACTGCAGAAATAAACCAGGATATGTGTTCAAACAGAATGCTAATTACACAGGGGAATCTAGTTCTAGAAGCATGTTTCTTACTTGTAATGTTACTTAAGAAAAAGCTAAAGATATTTGGTTTTTAGACAGTGGATACAGTAATCATATGACAGGAAATAAAGAATTTTTTGCTAGTCTTGATGATTCTGTAAGATCAGAAGTGAAACTAGGAAATGATATCACAGTAGATGTCATGGGTAAAGGTGTCATAAATTTTTTGGCCAAGAATGGTGAAAGAAGATTTATACCTGATGTTTATTTTGTTCCTAGACAAAAACATAATCTTTTGAGTGTTGGTCAGTTAGTGCAGAAAGGTTACAGAGTATCTTTTATGGATAATGTCTGCACAATATTGGACAAGGTTCCAAGTGACAGGTTGATAGGAAAAGTGGAGATGACCAAGAATCGCATGTTCTCTCTTCATATTCAGTGCATCCAAGGAGAAGATGAAGCACACTTCAAATCCATACAGCTAGATCAATCATGGCTATGACACTTAAGGTATAGACACTTACATTTTGGAGCTTTAAATTTGTTACAGAAGAAAAATATGGTGAAGGGTTTACCACCAATAGAACAGCCAGGAAGTTCATGTGACAGTTGTATTTTGGCAAAACAGCATAGAGAGAGTTTTCTAGTAGGAGGCTCATATAGAGCTAAGGTAATATTGGAGTTAGTCCATAGTGATTTATGTGGACCAATGCAAACTCCATCATTTGGAGGTAGTACTTATTTTCTAACATTCATTGATGACTTTAGCAGAAAGACTTGGATCTACTTTCTCAAAAACAAATCTGAAGCATTTGGAAAGTTTAAAGAATTCAAGGCAATGGTTGAAAATCAGAGTGGCCGTTATATCAAGGTACTCAGATCTGATAGAGGAGGTGAATATATGTCTAATTAATTTCAAGATTTTTGCAGATATCATGGAATCAAAAGACAGTTGACTACAAGGTACACACCACAGCAGAATGGTGTAGCAGAAAGAAAGAACAGAACAATCATGGAAATGGCAAGAAGCATGTTGAAGGCTAAACACTTGTCAAATGAATATTGGGTAGAAGCAGTAGCCTGTGCAGTGTATATTCTGAACAAAAGCCCAATAAAGAGTGTCAGAGATCGAATTCCACAAGAAGCATGGAGTGGTAAGAAATATAGTGTATATCATTTCAGAATTTTTGGTTGTGTAGCATATTCTCTTATACCATCTAAATTGAGAAAGAAACTTGATGATAGAGGTGAGAAATGCATTTTTATTGGCTATTCTGAAGAATCAAAGGCATACAAGTTATATAACCCAATTTCAAAGCAAGTGATTATTAGCAGGGATGTTGAATTTAAGGAAACAGAAGCATGGGATGGTAGCACCATCATTGTTGGGGCACCAATTCCACAGGATGAAGAAGTTTTTGAAGAAGAACAAAATTTGCAAGGTGGACAATCCTCTCCACAAGCAGGCACAAGCACTCCAGTAAGAACCCCCAGGAGGTTTGAACAAGGTGAATCTAATCATGCAGGTCACCCTACTCCAAATTCACAAGTAAGTGATGAATCAGATCCAACTCTTGCTACTTTAAGAGCAAGATTTAAAGGTAAGAAGATGAGAAGTTTAAATGAGATTTATAATCAAGAAGAGAAATTAGATTTGGTTTCAAATTTTGCTCTTTTCACTCATGACCCTATGTCTTATGAAGAAGCAGTTAATGAGTAACATTGGTTAAAAGCAATGGATGAAGAGATGAATGCTATTGAAAGAAATCAGACATGGGATCTAACTACTCTACCTGAAGGTAAAGATTGTATTGGAGTCAAATGGGTTTATAAGACTAAATTTGATGCAGATGGAAATGTTGAAAAGCACAAGGCAAGGTTAGTTGCAAAAGGTTTTGCACAAGAACATGGAGTTGACTATAATGAAACATTTGCACCAGTTGCTAGACTAGATACTGTAAGAATGGTATTATCCATAGCTGCTCAAAATAATTGGTATGTATATCAAATGGATGTAAAATCAGCTTTTTTGAATGGATTTTTAGATGAAGAAGTATATGTGAAACAGCCCACAGGTTATGAAGTTCAAGGACATGAAGAAAAAGTTTACAGATTGAAGAAAGCTCTTTATGGTCTCAAACAAGCACCAAGAGCATGGTATAGCAGGATAGATTCTTATATGATAAGTAAAGGATTCAGCAGAAGCGATAGTGAGCCTACTTTGTACACAAAAATCAGCAAAGAATGTCAAATTTTAATTGTGTGTTTATATGTTGATGATTTGATTTTTACTGGAAATTTGTCTATAGACACTTTTAAATCAGCAATGATGAATGAATTTGAAATGACAGATTTGGGATTAATGAAGTATTTTTTGGGAATAGAAGTTGAACAATCAGAGAAAGAAATATTTATCTGTCAAACAAAATATGCAAAGGATGTGTTAAAGAGATTTAGGATGCTGAATTGTAAACCAGCACCTACACCAGTTGCTACAGGGACTAAACTTAGCAAAGAAGACCAAGGGTCTAATGTTGATTCCATAATATTCAAAAGGCTAGATGGTAGTTTGATGTATCTTACAGCTACTAGACCAGATATCAGTTATGGGGTTAGTTTAATCTCAAGATTCATGGAGTCACCAAAAGACTCACATTGGCAAGTTGGAAAAAGGATATTGAGATATGTGGCAAGAACTACAGATTATGGAATTTTATATTCCACAACTAACGATTTTAGTTTGATTGGTTTTATAGATAGTGATTTTGCAGGTAGCGTTGATGATAGAAAGAGTACTTCTGGACATGCCTTTATTTTAGGCACATGTGTGGTCACATGGGCATCCAAAAAGCAACCTATAGTGACACTTTCATCAGCTGAAGCAGAGTATGTTGCAGCCACATCAGCAGCATGTCAAGCAACATGGATGAGAAGAATATTGAAAGATTTATTACAGGCACAGAAAGAGTCAACACCAATCTTCTATGATAACAAATCAGCAATCGCTTTATCAAAAAATCATGTGTTTCACAAGAGGAGCAAGCACATAGATACAAGATTTCACTTTATCAGAGAGTTAGTGAACAATGGAGAAATCCATCTGGACTTTTGCAGATCTGAAGATCAACTAGCAGATATATTTACAAAGGCATTACCAAAAGAGACCTTTGATTATTTGAGACAAAATTTAGGCATTGTAAATGCTAAAATTGTAAGTGGTAGAAATTAAGGGGGAGTGTTAGAAAATCAGTATTAAGTTGGAGATAATTTCTCCCACCTCCCTTCTACTGTCATGCAAGCAAGTAGTTGAACAAGCAGTTAGTAAACTGGGAGTTAAGCAATCAGTTAGATATGAGTTAGTTAATTTAAAATTAGATATTAGTTATTTTTGCATGTAAAGACTAAATTTAGTCTTGAGTTTGTGTTGAGTTTATTTTCTAATTATTGTATGGATTCATATCTATTTAAAGACGCTAAGGGCGCACAATGTAATCAAGGAAATTAGAAGATTAATAAAATCTCTTTTCTTCAAGAAAATTGCAGTAGCAATTGTTCAGTTCTTGTTTAATGATTAGAGTTATTGTTTTTTGCTCTCTTATTACTCACATGTAAATATGCGGTTGGCCATTTACTTCATTTGCTAGCATCTCACTAATGTACTCAAATGTATTCCGGATTAATGATTACATATGAGGAGGAGAATAGAATAAATAGTCTCAATTTCCTAGTTGTAAAGGCAGGGACAGATTAAAAAATAAAAATAAATAGAAAGAAAACAATTTTTTTTAAATTATCTTACCATAAGGTTGACATGAAAAGGCACGGTGCAAAGGTGTAAATCCGTCCAATCTGTGGAAGGGAGAAACGATAACAGTCACCCTTCTTATTATAAATCCATGCCAGATCTCGGTCAGCTTTCTAAATCTGTATTTAGAATTTCAAATAGACGTTGGATCCGAATGACCATTAAACGCGGCTATCTGGAGGGCGATGTTTCCTGCACATATTCAACTTCACTGGAAAAATAATCAGAGGACGGGTACACAAAGAAAAATTGTTTTCAGCAAAATCATCTGCATTAATGTCAGTGTCAACATATCAAATTCAAGGAACACAAACATCAATACAGGCAATAAAATTAAATGAGGAAGATAATAATAAAAGACCAATGTATTTGAAAAGTTTTTCTTTAGTCTATTACGCGCAGAGGAGGATTATAACTTATTTTCCATGTTTCATAGATGCTTCTCTATTTCCAGCACACCTGACTCAACACCAAAGTATAGCTCTATAGTTTACGCACCATCAATATTGTATATTCTAGTGACACTAAAAATTAATGAATGTTGATTTTTCTATATGTAATTTTTGTGTCATCAGTATGGTAGATTAAATACCATTTTCGACACAAGATTTGGTTTTTTCTCTTTCCTGGCTGTAAAAATAAATTGCAATTGTTTTAAGCAGACCTGCTTACCTTTGTGTGGATTTTGGGATAAAGAGGAGGTCTAGTAGAGTTAGCATAGAGGTTGGGATTACTTATGAACCACCAGTGGAGAGAGGGATTAATGTTTGGGTAAAAATCATCTGATCAGCAGCCATGCCTTGACCCAACTGAATTAGCTGCTCAAATTTTCCTTCTTGTTGAGTATATATATTATTTAACGTAAATCTATATTTCCTTATCACACTTAGATATATAAGAGTTCGATGTGGGCATTCCTATGTTTAAGGATGAAAATAATTTGAATAAAACGCACTTTCACTTTGCAAGAGTGAGAGGACGCACTTGTTTAGAAAAGCAATCCTCCGAGTAATGCCTTGCTCCTTAATGGTATGTAAAACGTGTGTTATAAAGTAATTTACATAGAAAAACATACGATGACGATGATGATGATTGATGATTACACATATCCAAAAATACTAATAGACGATCATGAATACAACATTCTTCCACTTAGTAAGTGTAACCTTTTAAGAACATGCCCTCCTTGGCTTTTGCAGATTCTCCCTTGCCGGTGTTTTTACCGAGTTGTGTGAGGGAGTTGACGGAGGCATGTATCAACAGGGACTTTTATGATACCTCCACATTCTTAAGCCTATTGCCCCATGTCTTCAGGCACGTTTTCTTTTAGAGCTGAGCATAGGAGAATGACATGCACCATGGGTGGGTTCCCTAGTTCATTGCATTCAAGTTCAACATGGCCTCCACCTCTGATTACCAAAATAGCAATCAAAGTGAAAGTGCAATCCTGAACAAAATAACACATGACATACCATGATGCCGGGAATGGCGGGTGGGACCCTCGTTCGAAGAAGCTTAAGGGTGTATTCTATAATGGTGGTGGGGGAGGCTTTTTTTTTTGGCGTTCAGCACCTGGGTTCATCTTACTTGGATTCAGTAGAATACCTTCAAACATTTTATTTTTCTCCGTCAAGTAAAAGAACACCTCTGCCCACAACTTTGTGGCTAATTCAAAGATCCTCTTAATAACGTGCTCTCCATCCAACAGGATTTCTGGTTCAATGATTGGGACCAGACCATTATCCTGCATGCCCATGGTCATGACCACGACACCACAATAATAATAATTAAAATGCTAATGCCATACTTGTATAATATAATAAAAAGTGTACCTATGTAATTACCACATAATGAGCAAGGGCCCATGCAACTTCCTTCATCGCAATGTTGAGTGTCTATTAGGCATAATCACCACCGTACGCTTATAACATCATTCATGCCATACGATTAGAATAAGTCAGAGCAATCCCAAACATTACACTAAATTTTATTTCCTTTGGTGACATATTCTGCTACTCTAGTTCAATCTTCCTACCTAAAACAACAAGTCAACATAATCAAGTCACAAGTCTTACTTGTACTTAATAATATGAGTAGCATAACAATAGAGTATTACAATACAGGAACATGTAATTGGGATTATTAAAGTGTTTTGAATGACATACAGTCATCGTTCATACCATTTAACGAATCTAGCTCCCTTCTAGTAGTATGTCGTGCACCTTGATGACAGTCCATCCAGACCCTGGCACCACGAATCATTATTCGAACTAGTGAGACACACCAAACCCTAACGAGAAGCAATTACATAGGCTAAGTGTCTGACTATAACTATAAATCACCTGATCGGTAGCCATGCCTTGATCCAACTGAATTTTTTCCTTCCTGTTGAGTATGCTCGGAATATCTGAGCTGAACATTGTAAGCTATGAGGCTAGGTGTGTGATTTCTAAGTTGTATACCGTCGAAAAAACATTTGTATTTACAATAATTTTTCATCAACTTAGATCTACGTCTTCTGCCCATGGATACAACACTCCATCATGGAATGAAATCTAATCGAAAGATTGGACAGATTTTAGATTTTAGTGATAACGCATTAGTATTATTTTAATGATATCAATGCCAAATAGAGGATATGATTATGCGATATGGGATTCTTTATAAACTAATACATTGAAATGGGAGGATGATAAATGAATTTACCCAAATGAAAATGATGGCCACATTTGAGATTTGTAATCGATATCTCCACGCGATGCATCTGGCATTGTCCCCTCGTGGCAACCTCTCCTTCCAAACACGTCTTCCATCAACCTGTGCTAAACAACACCCACATTCACACAATTTCGAAATGCATTAGAAGGAATATAAATGAAACAAATCTCCCTTATTGGCTGCATAGTAGGGAGACTATTCCCACTTTAGAATCAATGAAGAAACAAATAAAATATTAATAACTACCACAAAACATTGGAACATGGTTTGAATTTATGCAGAATCACCTAATCTCATTGGCTGCGAGCAACAAGCAAGTTAAAATATTTGTTAGAGGTGAAAACAATAATACCCTTCAATTACTAATAAATAGCCTCTACTTTTCACATAATTGAGCTCACTTATAGCCTCTAATTATTATTATTATTATTATTATTATTATTATTATTATTATTATTATTATTACAATATATCGATTAAATTTCATCATAAATTGTGGCAAATCTATGTTATAAGAAAAAATCCAAATTGAATTTCAAATCAAATATTGTGATCAAACAACAATAACTAATGAGGGCTATGAAGTGGATTTAATACATGCTAATGCAAATTGTATATAGGTTGATCTATGAAGTGTATTTAATACCTGCTAATGCAAATTGTATATAGGTTGATCTGTTAGAAACAATCGTTTGATAGTGATACTACAGTCACTGTATGAATAGTACTGAATAACAATTTTGTATTTCGACCTTGTAGATTATGTGTAATGATAATACAATTTGTGCAAGATCGTAAGCTCTTATTTTTAGTATCTAATGCAAAACATCCATTATCTACAAATAATATAACAGTAAAATTACCTTTCCAAGCAGGGGTTGCAACTTAATAATGAACAATGGTATATGGAAAAGAACATTATAGTTAAATCAAATCTAATGATTTTCTAGTGGAATTATTGACTAAAGAAATAGTGAGTTGAAATGTTGTGGTTGTCCATGCAGAGACTCAAGGTGCAACTAGTGCTTCTTATGACTTGTCCTTATCAAAATCTAAATCAATATGAAATGATCAAAAAAATATTATTAAAGATCAACTGTATGCTAAATAATTTAATCATAGAATGTAATTTTATCTAATCTAACACTCAGATACCCTCTATTGTATTACCATTAAACACTTTAGGATACAACTAGTACATTCATACTTATGGCTATGGGTTCTTAAGAAAAGAACCAAATAGGGGTCTTTAGGGCTAAAGTTCTATGCAAAAGTAAAACACTTGTTTGATTGGGGGTTTGATCATAGTAGAGCAAAATTATAGCTACCCAGTTCAATCTTCCATCACCCATAATAGGGTTAGAAAAAAAACCATTTGAACAAGGAAAATACAAAAATTATTTGTTAAATTTTTTAAAATAAAAAGAATAAAATTAAAGCCTAAAACCCACAAATTATCACCTATTTCCTTGAGCCAAACAATCAAGGGAAATAAAATGTGCACAAGCATTTACATGATTTCAAATTAATAAACATCTAATTCATCTCTCATGGAAAAAATTACAAGGAAAAAAATTATGGGAAAAATATGAAGAAAATAGGAAATTCAATTTATTCCATTGCATACTCAAACTACGAACATGGAGAAGAAAATCTATAATAATATCTAAAAACGTATGCAATCAAAAACTTATAATTAATAATATCTAAGATTATAATTATTTATTTAAAAAACTTAATTTCATAAGTACCCAGTGTATGCAATCAAAATTGCATCATGTCTATTAATTAATCCTAACTCAGAGAAGTTAAAGCATACCTACACTTACGATTGGAGATACACTTGTTAAGCAAAATCATGACCAATATGAGGATCTGCTAGACCCGATTAGGGAATCACATGTCACAACACATCATGTTAGGAAGGGTTCCAAAGCCTACAATTTAATATAACCACACAACAACCCTAATGGAGGCCTAAGGTTTAAAGCATTCACTTATTCTAATAACAAGAAAGTAAAATCTAATCTAGTACACACCAAATATTGTGACACAAAGTGGGGGTTAGAAACAATAATTCAAACATGTATAGGTAACTTCAATTAAAGTAAGTATGAGTAACACCCATATACATAGAATATGAAAGATAGTATTATTCAAACCAACACTTATGCTACTTCTATCCACTGAAGAGAGGAAAATAAAGTTAGAATATACTAATCTAAATATGAACCCATCAATACTCAATCTCTCCCTTGGCCAAATGGTATTTTCAAGAGGATGTTGTGGTTTCTAAGGATCACTAGGAAAGGCCAAAGTATCCAAGACTTATCCACAAGACTAGATTATCCATATAAGAAACCTAAGCTAAGTCTCCTCAAGTAGAATGTTGGAAGATCAAATTATGAAGAAGCATGAGTGAATAATAACTCATGATTGCATATATGAATAATTATTGAAATGGTCTTATATTTATAGGCAAATCTTACCCTAAATCTTTTCAGGAACATCGACTATATAGGGTCATCCTAGTCAATCTAGTGTGTTTTTCAGGGACAATTTACTAAGTTTGAGCTAGGTTGGACAAAGGGATAACATGTTATGAAAGTAAAGAGTACCCTTGAACTGTATTAGGTTGACCCAATACAACTAACTATCCAAAAGGAGTTTAAGACAAGAAAGGATGGATGAAAAGAGGAAAAGATTGGAGGAATACTCAAGGGAGGAGAAATAGTTTAGGAAAACATTTTGGGATATGGTTGGATTGGTAATAATGTGGTAAAAAAGTACAACAATACTGTGAAGCACCAAAGGTCTACCCACCCCTTTCTTGGTACACCTCCTAGGGCATCCACTCAGAGAGATTGAGTATTAATGGATTCCTTCAAGATGTAAAGCATTAGTATTTAGTAAAAGTTTAAATATATTATGTGTATATATATGCCCCACTCAAATCTCATCATGTGTCACTAAGGTGTAACAGGGGATGGTGCTTCAAGAAAGAATATAGTAACACATACTGCTAATGCTAAAAAAAAGTTGTAGTAGTTTAAAGCAAAAATAACTAAAAGTAAATGATTGAAAAGGGAAATTAATCTTTAAAAAAAGTAAATAACTAAAAAGTATATGTAATGCCTACCTTAACTTACCTTTATCATAAGATGGTTGTTTGTTGTGTTGTTAGTTTTGATTGTGTAGGGTGCAGAGATTGCTTTTGACAAACGCAAGAATATAAAACTAAAAAACAAAAACAAACAAATGTAATAAAAGATAAGATATCTAGTGCTATGAGGACAAGACGTACTTGGTAATTTTTTGTAATATGGGGTGATATGTGCTATGTTAGACTTAATGACCAAGTCAAACAACAAGATTAAATCAAGTAAACAAAAAACCAAATATACTAAAGGTTAAAAAACTCAAATAAGTTATCCTCAAGTAAGAAAGGCAAACTCAACAAATCAAACAAAGGATATATATATCAAATAGTATGGTAAAACAAAAATAAATAGATGGTAAAAAATAAAATAGAATGATAAAACAACACTAATGAGTGAGTAGTAACAATCCACATCTCAATAATCAATGGAAAAAAGATGCATAAAGGGGAAATTAACATTGTCGAGCAAGAAGTAATAAGTCAACCACACTCAATAATGAAAAAAGGGTATGAAATTAAGTGTTCATAACAGAAAGATAGAAAATTCATGATAAATGGTAAAAATAAAGTAAAGTAAGTGTAAGAACGTAAATGTTTGGTGTAAAGAAAGAAGTAATCCAGAGTTGCTCAAACATATTATTTCTCTATAAAGATAGATAAAAATAAAACAAAAGTAGTGATAACATGATGTTAAATGATGAAGAAGAAGGAATTAAATAACAAGGGAAGATAGATTTGAAATCATAATTTGTCTATGAAGGGGGGAAATAAAATGGGTAGAGGGGAGAATGAAGGATAAATCAAGGTAGAGAAACTTTTTGTCGAAGTCAAGACACTCAAATTAGGTTTGTCAAAATAAGAGGACTTTTGACCTTAAGGACTATGAAGAACTTCTCCTAGTTGCACAAGTCTTAGGTCAGGAAATGAAAGCTATATATTATCCCATGAAGCCTAAATGCATGAAAAGTAAAACTAACTTATCTCTCAATAATGTGTTCCCCATTCTTTAGGATGCCTTATAGAGTTGTCGATCTACTGTGAAGATTGGGTATTTGCATGAGAAATTAGGTAGCACCATAGAGTTTTTTGAATTCTCCTAATCTAATCTACTAGCGTACCACACCCAAACAACCTCATCTCTATGTGAGGGTAACTGTGAAGTCTGAGATTTGATTAGAGATAAGATATGTGCTTAGAATCACATCTTTTAGTGTGAATTTGATTTTTGAGATTTATATGTTGCCTTTTAGATATCATTTCCTTTTATTTTAAAATGATTTGGATTTTAACTTTATTGATGGATTGTTCAAATCCTCCTCCATATGGATTTGGAAAACCAAACATGAGTTCTAAAGATGAATTTCATTTGAATACTTTGGATAAAGTTGTTAAGAGAAATAAAATCAAAGAGCATGGGGTTTAAGAGTCTCATAAATCTATGTGAAGTAAAAGTGTCATCTAGAATTCTACCATATTTTATCCTATGTGTAGATGAAAGGAAGGGGAAATCAAGAGGCATGATACATGGAATAATTTTAATTGCTTCAAATCACAAAAAATGTGACAAAGGGAAAAAAGTGATATAATGACAGTAAAATGTGATTTTTTATCATAACAATAAGGGAAATGGAGGAAAACATGCTAACATAGATTGTTATGCAGATTCCATCTAGTAAAAGAAGTAAAAAAATAAAGTCGAGAACAAGGATTAAGAAAATGAAAAGGTGGTAATTTTATGAGGACTTGGTCCTATCTGCAGTCTTACAAAGTAACTCATAAAAGAGATACCCATGAAGGTGCTGACAAGCAAGAGAAAATCAAAGATAGGTAAGCAAAGAATGGTAGTATTTTTTGAGGGATGTTAAGTCCTATCCATGGTCTTAAAAATCCACTCACAAAATAAAAATGCAATGGATGCCATATAAATTATCAAGCAGCAATAATGAAAAAGAAAAATAGATAAAAAATGGTAGTTTTATGAGGAATGTCAGGTCCTAACTACAGTCTTAGAAAGTAACTCATAAAAGAAAAATCTAAGGGGTATGAAAAATTAAAAAAAAAATTATAAGATAAAGAAGACTATGGTACATCAAGAAACCAAAAGACCAAAAGGGAGTCCTAAATTTTTCTGAAAGAAAGAAAATTGTTGTAGAGGGAGAGACCCATCCTTAAGTAACCTATGAAAATTGTTAGATAGATATAGATAGAAAACATGACAATAAGTAAATGTTTAGGCAAATTAAATTTTAAGGAATTGAGCATTGGTAGGCTCTTTGAAAATATGGCCTTAATTGGTTTGAAGACAATAAGTGCTTAGACCAAGAATGCCTTTAACTAAATATGAGCCCCTCCATTTTTGGGTATATTTACCTTATTTATCGTCGGTGTAATCTAATTTAAGGACATGATCACCAACATTAAAAGTACAAACATTAACACATTTTTTATGTTATCTATTGATGCAAACCTTGTATTGGTGGTTATGTTTCAAGGTATAAAGATGATGTTCATCAAGAAGATCAATGGCATGAAGGTGAGCTTCATACAATTCTTCATCAAGAATAATTCCATGAAGTGATATACAAAGAGAGGGAAGTTTAAATTCTAAAGGAAGAACCGACTTAGAACCATAGACTAGAGAAAATGGAGCTGCCCCAATGGCGCTACATACACTAGTCTAATAGGCCCAAAGTGTAATGTAAAGATGAATATGCCAATTTATATAGGTTTCATGAAATGTCTTTTAGAATACTTTTTTGAAAATTTTACTAGTGACCTCAGCTTGACCATTGTATTATGGATGATAAGGCGTGCAAAACATATGATTGATTTTGAATTGGTTGTAAAGTTATTTAACATGTTTATTTTGAAATTACCACCATTTTTTGAAATGATGGTATGGGGAATGCCAAAGAGGCAAACAATTTAGTTAAGAATAAATTTGGAATTGGTATGATTAGGAACATTAATGAGGGGCATGAATTTTACCCACTTGGTAAAATATTTAGTAGCAGTGATGATAAATACATGCCCATCTTGGGACTGAGGAAGTTTACCAATGAGATTGAATCCCCATGTGGAAAATGGCCAAAGAGATTCAATAGTTTGAATTTTTAAAGGAGATGAATGGATAAGATCATCATGAAGCTGAAAAGGAGTACACTTTTTAGCATATTCAACTCCATCCATTTCAAGAGTAGGCCAAAACTAACCCATGCATAAGTATTTACATGTTGTATTATGTATTTTAAAGTAACCACCACAAATGCCTCCATGTTCTTTTTCAAGAAGAGGAGAGACCTCATCTTATATGTCACAATAGAGCAAGGTACCTTCAGCATTGTGATAGGAAAGGATGTTGTGTTGAAATACATACATGAAAGATTGTTTATGAATACATGTATTTTCATAAGAATATAAATTAGGAGGATAAGTTTGGTGTTATAATAATTGAATTATGTCTTTAGACCAAGGGATTTGTCTAATTGTAATATCCTCAATATAAAAAATGAGTGAATATGATGGTTAATTTGAAGACTGAGATTTTCTTATTTGTATAAGAAAAGAAAGATCAAGAATAAATTGATATAGATGAAATACAGAAGCTAAAGAGGCAAGGGAATCAACAATGGAATTTTGATCTCTAGGAATAGGATCAATAGTGAAAGAGATAAAATACTTAGCAAGAGTAGTTGTAATTTGATGATAGGTAATAAGATTTTCATTTTTACATTGATAATCACCACTAAATTGATGGAAAATAAGCTGAGAGTCACCTAAAGTATGAAGGTATTGAATATCTAAATCAAGAGTAGCTCTCATGTCTAAGATAAGAGCTTCATACTCGGCCATATTATTGGTGATATCAAAGGTGAAACAAAAAGCTAAAGGAATGATTTTACTATGAGGACTTGTGAGAATGCAACTTGCTCCAGCTCCTTGAAGGTATTTAGCACCATCACAGTGAAGGTTCTAAATATCCTCATGTAAATAAACATTGATTTTAGGGATCTCCATGATAACTACCTTTAGTTGAGTAGTATTAGAGGGAGTATAAGATTCTTTAAGTTGATTGGCCTCAAGATCTGTAGTAAAGCTATAAAAATAATTTTTAAGATAGATAGTTTCATTAAGACCTTCAATGTAAAGGATATTGTCATTGGGAAGGTCATCTTGAAGGAAAGGAGTGGATGAAATGGGAAAAATGTTGAATACCCATTCAAAATAACCCACTAGTCTTGATTTATTTATCATCGACTAATTTGATGATTTCCTTATTATGTAAGGTTGAAATTTCAGGCAAAAAATTTTGTTGCTTTTGATGCATAGGCTTGGCATCTAGATAATTAATGATATTATGTACCACAATGCTAGTGTCAATGTCGAGTATGTCTTCACAATATTTGTTCTACCACCCAAGGAGTACCAATAAGAGGAGGATTGATAGGAAGTACATGACCCTCAAGATCATAGGTACGCTCCACAAAAATGATATGCACACCCTAATTGAAATCATGGATTTGGTCTAAAGTTTTTTGGTAATGTTGGACATCCAAGTCTCTAGATTGAGCTTGGGACATGATATGCTTGTCATCATATGTTGGATAAATCATACAATCTTGACATTTAGGGGGAGTTTCAGAAGGTGAAATCCCAATATTGATGAATGTATGAAGGAAGACAATGAGAAGATCTTGAAATAATTTAGCCACTCCAAAATCATTACAAGTGAAGGAATCTTCTTTTAAATAAGGATCCTCAGCATTACATAGAGGGGGGAAGTCAGTAATCTCATTAATAAGAGGATTAGTACAGTCTCTTTGTAATAGAGAGGGAAGAAGCCATTGTAAAATATAAGGGAAACTTGGTAGTATTGTAAGTGTGTTATAATTCATTGGGCTCGTCATCATCAAAATTTGATTAGGTAATGAACTCAGGTAAAGGAGCATTGTTAATTTTAGAATTTATAGGAATATAATATTAAGGTTTAAGATTAGGAAGCTAAATGCTCCGTGGATTGGGATCAACTACATGCTTGTAATATTTTCCATTGTGTAAGAAATTGATACATTGACTAATAGAAGAAGCAATGACCCTCATTCTATGGTCCATGGATGACCAAGGAGGATATTGTAAGATAAACAAACATCAAGCACCATAAGCTTGGTTCAAACAGTCTTAGGTCCTATGGTTAAAGGAAGCCAAATAAAACCAAGAGGACTTTGATTATTTTTATCTAAACCATGACAAGTAAGATGAGTTTGCTTGAGATGATCCTTGTTATAACCAAGTTATTGTATAAGACACAAGGATGTAACATTAATACCACAACCTTCATCAACTAAGACTTTTTAGATAAAGGTGGTATTAATGGATATTTTAATAAAGAGTGGTAGATCATCATCATAAAAAATAATAATCATATCCTCTTCAAGAAACTCTATAGAAGGCTTGGAAGAAGGACACAAGGTTTCAATGGTATTGACATTAGTAGGTTGAGAATCATTAGAAGGTAGCTCTTTATCGATGGAGGATGGATCTTCAATTTATTGAAGTTGTTTCATAAGGAATTTATGGTGATAGGATGAAGGGAAACCATCTCCATAAGAGGAATTTTACAAGGCATAGAGTTAACTTCTTCAATAAAATTCCAATGAGATTTAGAAGAACCAGCATGAGCTTTAGAAGGTACATATTTAGTTAGAGGATTGGAAGAAGGAAGTTATTCCTCAGGTTATTCCAAGTCAACATTAGAGGTGGTAGTATCTTTAAGAAGTTTTTCTTCTAAAGATGGATTTTTAGACCTGGTAATGGGATATTTGTGAGGTAGTTTACGATTATAATTAACCTTGGTAGTGTTGACATATCGAGATTTGTTATAATATTTGTTGTAATCAGCATCAATGAAATAGACATCTTTGACATTTGTGTGATTATTAGAAGAATATATTTGGTTATTGGAGTTAGAAGCTTTGAAATTTTATAATTTTTGCAATGTAGTAGTGTATTATTGATGATGAATATTGATCATAGCTTCATGACTGTATGAACCACCAAGCATATAGGAGACAACAAATTTATTGATCCCTCTATAAGATTCATGAGAGTGCCTAATGTCAGAATGGAACAGACAAAATAGATTAGATTCATACTACTTAGGATGAACATTGGGATAGATGAAAGGTTTTGAAGGTGGTAAGAATTATCTCATTTGCTAAACTGAAAGAGGTGTATGGGAAGGTGAAGGAATATCAATTTTGTTAACTCCTTATTTATTTTGTAGAGCATTACTATAAATAATATTATATATTTGGAAAGATCCTTTAAGGAGATTAGGATTAGGTTTGAATTGCTTCATAAGAAAGTCTTGACATTTATCTTTATCAGGAGCTTCATTAAGTGTGTGAGGAGAAAAGGTTTAAAAATTATATTGGAGAGTGGCAATCAGAGTAGTGATAAATTTTTTGAATAAGTTATCATCAATCATATTATGATCAGCTTTACGAGCTAAATATTTCAATTTTTTGATAAAGTCATGCGATGATTCAATGGGAGATTGTAAAGCATTGATGAAGTAGCTAAGATAATTTTGAGGAAGATCATTATGTTGAACCTCTTTAACAAAATGATTAACCAAATATCCAAGCTTCAAAATAGAATATTGGGGTAGTTGATTATACCATTTTAATACATCATCAATAAAAATTTTTACTAAGATTTTAGTAGTGGTGAATGTATTAGTTTGGATCCACTCTTTGTAAAGGTTTCCAAAGCCTTTAAGAAATGAAGTGAGGTATTTAGTCCCATCATATTTGATAGTTAGAGATATGTTACCAACATCAATGGAAATAATGAAGGGATACAAAGGATTATTTTGAATGGTTGAAGAATCTTGTTATTCATTATGGGTTGAAGAATAACATTACCTGAGGCATCCCTAAGAGGTGGAGGAATATAATTAGGATTGGCTTGAGGATGAATAGTTGGAGGATGGTTAGCCACATTTATTAGGTGTTGTTAAAGTTGCATCATTTGGTTAGTATTATGATTTTGAATAATGTTAATTTGATAAATGACTTGAGCTAAAATTTGGGTTGTATCAGGAGCGGGTTAGTGTTTGTAGGGACACTCCACATATTGGTATTAGGGGGAGGACTACTAGAAGAAGGATTACTAGTAGGATTGTTAAGTAAACTTGTATTGATCACTCCCACATTAGTTTCAAGATTTTTATAAGTTTATTAGTGAATATAGAAAAGATCATATCCATCGATTTCATCTTGAAGTGTTATTTGCATTATGTTATAGTTCATGGATGAAGAAGGAGAAGAGGTGTCCCAAGAGTGATGGTGCTCTTGGGAGGAAAAGAGAGGAAGAAATGAACATCCCGTATGGTATTTAAATGTATTAAATGAATCTAAAATGATTCTAATAGGATATTTCATTTTAATGGAAGAGAGATGAACATAATACAAATTTGGAAGGATAAGGAATTAAATTGACAAACAAGGAAATTAGAATATAATACAGGGTTGACTAGGTCAATATATTACAAAAAAGGCCTATTAACTATACAAGGTCAAATGGATCAATACATTACAATGAACAAAGGTAGGAAAAAGATGGAAAATGAGTTACAAATTGTAAAGGGTCAAATGGGTCGATCCAATATAGTGAACAGGGGATGAAAAAGATATAAGGTCAACTACATCAATTTAGTATAGTAGATAGGGAGAAAGATAAAGATGATAAAAATTATGAATTAAAATAAGATAATTTTTGCATCTAGTCTAGGAAATTAAGCACTAAAAGAAAACAAATAGTTAATTAAATTAATGTTGGAAAATATAATTCAGGAACACAAAATAAAAATTTGCACTAATGTTGGCTAATGCAAGTTTTTTTATACACATATTTGAATAAAGAGCAAGCAAATAAATTTAAAATTAAATCTAACTAATTTTTCAACCTGATAGTTAAATAAGGTACTAGATAGTAATCTAAAGATGGTTTTAAGTAGTTTGGACTAAAAGGACTATAGTGGTAATGATACAAGATTGGTATTGGGACCTATCCCCTCACTTCACACACCATAACGATAAGGTTTTTAGGTTCTTATCCAAAATATACCATTAACCATGCTTTATACTTGACCAAAGTATCATGTTAGCTTCCCCCCTGGTGATGAAATCCAACTAGATTGGCTTAGGGTAGACAAAATGTTAGAGTGATTATTTATGTTTTTGTGATTTGGTCATGTGTGCATAAAATAAAAATAGTGAAACTAAGTGATTAATTAATAATACTCTAATTAGACTATGTGAAATATTATAAGCATGAAAATAATAGGAAAAGAAACTGTGAATTAATTACTAAGAGATATAAGGTTAATTTCAATTTTGAAACAAGGTATTGTCTTAACACTATATGCAAAAAATACAAAATAGGGTCAAATATATACTATGGAAGCAAAGTCTAAAAATAAACTAAGTCAACAATGTCAATCTAATTATTTGAGATAACACACAAAGCATAGAACTATATAGAATGTGTCAATCCAGTTGACTACGCAAGGGTAGTTTTAAAGACTACAAATAACCTTTGATTTCTTCTTTGTTTATTTATTTATATCATAAGTGTCAATCTAGTTGATTTCATCTTTGTTTATGTAGGTTTTATACATACCAAATAACCTTAAGAGGTAGTCTCTTATATTTTAGGATCTATGAAGAGTTCACTCAAGGCATGAGTTGCGGGGTAGTAAATTTTACAAATAACTTACTAGTGGAATAATAATGAGTAAAGCAATTATTTACCTTGAATAATTTAGACATGATATGAATCTAGGTTTACTTGATATGGATGGATAGATGATGGATCTAACCTAAACTAGGTTTGATAGAAAAAAACTCAAAAGAATAAAATATAGGGAAAAAAATAAGGTATGTGGACTAAACAAGATGAAAATTTTCTAAGTTGGATCTTGAATTAGGAGTTGGATAAAAAGTCAAGAACCAATGTTTGTTACAAGCTACTATAAGCACAAAAACAATCAAACATAGTTGACACTCTAATGGAATAAGTATACAAAAAAATTTAGCATATATAATCAAAGTTTTATATGTATTTGTGAGATTAAAATTACACATCTATAAAAGGAGATTATGATTATAACATAAAAGACATTAAAATTACCAATAGTACAATATGAATAATTGTACTAAAATAAAACTCATGCATAATTAAAAAACTAAGATACTAGTGTGATGGAACTTCTTGTAAGATTCATAAGTTTTAGGGAAGAATAAAATTTACACAATATGACCAATTGCAGAATAATTTCTTATTAATCTTAAACATCAAAACTATTACCACAATGATAAGCATGCTCTCCTCTTTCCAAATATATGATTTTTATAAATTTTGGACTATTTTATTGTTTTAATAAATGTTAATTTCTAACTATATATTTCTGAGGCCACTGCATGTCATAAATATATACATGTCTATATATTTTTGTGTATCTTTTTTTTCTGATCTAATTAAAAAATATATTATATGGTTACAAACTAGGCCTAATTCTACATACATTCCAAAAGACTATTTTTAATTTTTTTTTAGGCAGTTATAGGGGACTACATTATCGTCTATCCATTTTTTTTTTTCAATTTTCAAGATCTATTCACTTTTTTAAAAAAAAATAAAAAACAAAGATTGAAAAATTATAAAAAAATATACTCTAAAAACTAAATGATCTTATCTAAAGATTCACTAAATTGTTTTAAACAATATTAAACAATGCTAAAAAAATTGGGGGCCATATGGTCAAGTATTTACTCTATTTTTATATTAAAAATATGGGATTTTATATTCAAAATTTAGATGTTTAACCTAGTTTTATATATATATATATATATATATATATATATATATATATATATATATATATATATATATATATATATATATATATATATATATATATATATATATATATATATATATATATTAAATGTGTTTTAAAAACTAGACTCAAAATGTCACAATTCATGTTCTTACATCATATTCAAATTTTGAGTGTTATCCATCTCAAATTATCTATATAAGTTCACATTTCTTAATTTTTAGGGAAATCATGTCCATGAGTAGGCCCCTTTTTGTACCCAACTTTATGCACTTACCATAACCTTTTATAAGCTTTTATTTTTTTAAATAATAGTTATATTAGTATGTTCTAAAAATAAACATTGTTTTAGGAACATTTTTCAAATTAGTAAAGTGGATGATGCTTCTTATTATAATTGTGAATGATCAAGATTGAATTATGTAACTCGTTATTATTTGATATTCTCCCATGTCATTGATAAATAATTTTTATTTATTTTTCTTTTATAAATGATTAGATATGTGCTGAAGTATTTTCCTTATCTAGTTTAAATTGGTTGTATCTAGTTAGAACACTTAATGTATTAAATTATTTGTGATCATTATGTTGATATATATTTTAAAATGATAATTATGGGAAGTGGTGGGTCACAATAATTTTTAGCGCATTTTAATTAATAAACTATATTAAATTTAATGTCTATTTGATCATCATAAAAGGATATTTCTTAAAGTTTCGATGTATCATCAATCAACAAAGAATTGTGAAAAAAAATATGAAATTACATTAATATCTATTAACATTTTTTAAATAAATTTATTTAAAATATTTGTTCTGGTTAATATACTTTCACATTCTAAATGAACAACAAGTCGGATGTACCACTTTATGGTATATAAGTGGCACTATGGTATATAAGGTAGGGCACTATACCTTCCACTAAAAGTAATGATTTTATCTTTCCAACCAATCAAATTATATGATTTAAATATTATTATGCAAATAATATAATTTTATTTGTAATAATTTGGAATATTCCTTAGGTTGATTTTAGTGAATATTCCATTTAATTCATAATGATTGGATGAAATTCTGCTACACTAACATAAAACTTTCTAGATTACATTACACTCTAATACTTGGTAAGTTTCTATTTTTATTTTTTACTTTTTTTTTGCTATCATTCTCTTGGGTATTTTTTGAAACATTACTCTAACTCACTGCTAAGTTACTACTTTTTGTGTCTACTAAACACTTAATGAATTTTCACTTATACAATTTTTAGAATATCCATCTAACACCATCAAGCTTTTTATTTGGTATGGCCTCTATTTCTTATCAATATTGCAATCCCACTTCAATTTATTAGCGCTATAAACAAATTTGCATTAAATTCTCAAACTTGTGTGAATCTTTAGTATGGATGAGGGTTTATTAACTATGGAAACGGCATCAATAATTGGGACATCTTATCCCATATACCTAATACTAATAACTTTGTTATTCTTTTCATATTATTTCTATTTAATGAAAATGTGTTACCCCATTAAGAATTATAATTGTAGGAAATATTAAGTATCTAATCAATGGGGATATCACAAATGATCAATATAAATGATATAAATTATGATATCAAACCCAAACTATTTAACTTGATTCTAAGTTTAAGTTTATGCTAATTTATTGTTTACTATATATTTGATAGATATGATAAAAAATAATAACAAAAACTATACATTCTCTTTTTCTAAATCTCTATTTTTCGTGCACTTCTTCAACATAGTCTAGACACTAAAACAACTATATAATCCTTAGTTTTGAGCATATGGTTTCACTTTCAAATATCTTGGCATCCAAATTTGAGGTCATGCCTATAAAAATGCTATGTTTGTTAAGATTTTAGATAATACTAAAGATAGACTACATAAATGGACACACTAACAACAAGACTAGTACTACAAGTAATCCTAATAAATTAAATTATGCTCTTCATGGCCTCAAATGGTTGTATCCAAAAATTTGATCAAATTTGTAGAATTTTTATTTTTTAGTAGCGATACAAGAAAATCCAAAATGACATCTTGTAAATTTGGAAACTATTTTAATGTAATGCAATGTCTAATTATTAGGATACTAGACCTACAGACATATAATCATCCTATCTTTTTTAATGAAAAATCTCATTTATCCTATTAAAATTGTAGTAAGATGTGGAAATAATCTCATAAATTGGAGTGGAGCTAGCTAGTTTTCCATTGCTTGGTTGCATATTATTCCTCATAAGTAATGTCTATATAATTATCTATCAAAATTGATTTCATTAAATTTTTATAATTACATAGAGAATAATAGATAGTACACCTTCTTGAATTATACAATCAGAGCCAAAGATGACCAGGGGCATGTTTTCAACAACAACATTTTTAGAAAGGGATGACTTTTGGAGATAATACAAGTGATATACGTTATTTTTAGTAATAAGATTGTGAATATCCTTTGCACAATTTTTAAAAGGGGGAAATTTTCTAGTGATAATATTTGTAACATACTTTGCTTTATTTATTAAGGCTGGAAATTTCTTTTAAAGGTTTTCATTGGAAAGAAAATAATTGAAAGTTCATTATTTGTTTTTCCTTAGATTTTGGGCAATGGTTGGAAAGTAATTAAATCATAACCTATTAGATATATAATTAATTTATGATAATATTTGTTAACTCTAGTAACCCTAACTATTTTAGAGGGCAGGGGAACAATCAACCTTCTTAGATTTAAATACTAAAATGATCTGATAAATGAGCTTATATGCAAAGGATTCCATCTTTTCATTTTCTCATAGTTTAGAAATTGTAATTCACATTATTAATTATGGTGTATAAGAGGATTTTTCCATGATTTGGGATGTGATCTATGATAGGGATCTAACTATTTGTGACGCTTTCTCACTATGGCATTCCAAAATTATTAGAATACCAATATGGGAGTTTGTTAAATTCATTCTTTACATAACATCCTATGTTATGTTATGATTTTATTTGTGTTTTCTTCTGTAATATATATTAAACTCATTCACATAGGAAAAAAAATCACTTCTATAGAAATGATTTTACATAGTATGTAGAATCATGTTTCAGAATGTTTAGTAATAGAGTGAAATATTGGACCACTTTCAAAGAGGCAAACATCTTCATAATGAAGGGGTGTGACATGGGAGTATCCTCGATGTAGATGATCAAACCCGTTTGGGAGCTACAATGTAGGAAACTCTTCAATAAAGCCTTACATTAATATACACAATGGGTTGTGTGCCCATGTTGATGAGGTGGATATTGCAGATTATAATATCAAGTGGAATGTAATTTAAGAATAAATTTGAATAATTATTGTGCATCTAGGTAGGATAGGTAGGAATAATGATATATTGTATGAAATAAAAAATTAATAAATTTTGGGTAGCTTAAATGTCATTTATTCCATTAGCTATTACAATATCTATTACTCTTAAATTTTGGCTAAAACACTCAAATTTATCCTTCACTAATACCATCATGAAGATATGTATTAGCTGATCTTTAGATCTATATAATGCTAATTCGATTTCACCATTTTCAACCAATTTTCTTATGAAGTGATAATGAATCTTTATATGCTTTCTTCATCTATGAAAGACTATATTTTTGTAAAGGCTATTAAGATATATTATCATAATATATGATTTTATCGTATATTTATTCCTTCTTAAAATCTGATAAGACTCTCCTAAGATAAATATCTTGACATGCTACTACACTTGTTGTAATGTGTTAACATTCGGTTGTGGAAAGAGAAAATATGGGTTACTTCTTGGATTTCCAAGAAATGACCATTAAAACCATGTGAAAAACATAACCTGATGTGATTTATTTTCATCTACACTACCTTCCCAATCACTAATTTATATCTAACTAAATAAAAATCACTTGATGTAGTATAAAGGACGCCATAGTTCTTGGTTCTATTGACATATCCTAGAATTATCTTACATAATTGCCAATGTGTATCCTTTGGTGTTTCCATAAATCTAGAAATCAAACTTAATGCATACACTATATTAGGCCTAGATGTTCTTGAATACATGAGACTACTACCATGCTCTTATATAAAGTTAAATTCACCTCATTGATGCAATCTTCTTTACTCAATTTGAGACCTATTGTAGTTGGTGTTGGTTCAGGCTTGGTGTTCAATATTTTGAACCTCTTTAATATTTGTGAAGCATACTTAGACTTAGAGATCAATATTCCATGATCCATTTATTTTACTTATATACCAAGAAAATACATTACCAAATTCATGTTTGTCATTTCAAATTGCCTTTCCATTGCTTCTTTGAATTCAATAATAAAAGAATTATCATTTTAGGTGAGAATATTAAATAATTTATATATAACACCACAATAAAATCTTGCCATGGTTCTCCTTGATGTAAAGTCTAGGCTCACTACTAATTTTGCTAAAATCATTGGTAGTAAAGTATGAATTAATTATGTTGTGCCAAGTCCCTAGTTCTTTCTTAAGCCTATAGAGTGTTTTCTTGAGCTTATACACCTTGGTTTTTTCTTGGTATTTTATATTCAGGTGGTTGATCAACATAGACTTATTCTTTGATTAATCCATTCTAAAAGGCATATTTCACATCCATTTAATATACTTTCTATTTATGTTGGGAAGTTATTGCTAGGATAACCTCTATCATTTCCATTCTTGTGATAGGAACATAAGTTGCATCATAGTATCTACCATCTTTCTATTTTTATCCCTTAAAAACTAATCTTATTTCATACCTATCAATTTTTCCTTCTATTATTATATTGGCCTTTTAGACCTACTTCACTCCAACCACTTGTTTACCCTTGGATAAATCAACTAATTCCCATCTCTTGTTTCTTTCTATTCCATATATTTCCTCATCCATGGATTTATAACATTTCTATTCTTTCACTACTTATTCAAAACATATAGGTTCATCTTGAAAAAATAAACCAAACTTTAAAATTTCATTAAGATCATCATAACTTGAGTCACCATAGATCTTCCTCAAGTTCCTTGTCTTTGTAGGCATAAGGGAAGCAAGAGTTAGATCTAAACTATTATTGGAGTTATTTGAATAAAGAGTATGTTGTGAAGGTGATGAAGGTGTTAATAATTGTTCACCTTGTTGATCTATGACTAGTTCAATTTGATCATCCTCATATCCATCATCCATGAGTATCATTTTTGAGATACCTGAGGCAATACCAATAGTGCCATTGCATGATTCATTCTCAATGAATTAGATATCTCTTCTAATCACAACCTTCTTTCTAATAGGGTTACACAATATATATGCTTTATTTTCTTCACAATATCCAATATTTGTCATCAAATTTTTTCCTTTGGCACATGTGCATATTCTACACAACCAAATATTATTAGATGTCGATGCTATACTTTCTATTTTTACACACTTCTTCTGGAGTCCTATTTTGAATAACATTTTTTGAACACCTATTTAATAAATACACTTTTATTTATACATCTTCACCCCAATATTATTTTTAAGGTCCCTTATCTTTTAACATGCTTATAGCCATCCCTTGGATGGTCCTATTTTTCCTTGTTGCCATTCCATTTTGTTATGGAGTGTGTCTAGCTATGAATTGTTTTTCAATGCCTCCATTCTTTAAAAAAAATTATAATGCCTTAGAGACATACTCTTCCCCTCTGTTTGATCTTAGGATTTTGATGGAGTATCCACTTTATTTCTCAACGAATGCCTTGAAGCACTTTAATTTTTCAACACTCTCAAACTTATTCTTTAAGAAATAAATCTAAGTCTTCATACTATAATCATATATGAAGATTAATAAATATGCATTCTTAGACTGGGTGAGAGTTTTATTTGGGCCACACAAATTTGAGTGCACCAACTACAAAGGTGCTTTTTCCCTCCTAGACATCCCTTATTGAAAGGGTTGCCTATGTTTTTTTTCCTAGAAAGCGTGCCTCACATTTTATTTCAAGATCTACTATTCTTGGTAGAACTATAACCATATTATTCTTAAATAAAATATCTAATCCAAAAAAACTTAAATGCCCATATGTTAAATTTTAGAGTCTAGATGTGCCTTTGATGACTTTCTTGAAGGTTGCTTGATATACTACTACTATAATCTTGAGAGGATCAATTTACATCTTAAGATGAGACATGAAATTCTTTGTCATTTGAATTATATCTATAATTTTTTTGCTTCCTTATTTATCAAGGATTGTGCACTCTCCCTTCTCCATCAAGACTCTATACCCTTTTTGAACTAACTATCAAATACTAAAGACATTTTGTTTTAGATAAATGGAGTATAATAGATGCCTTAGATTTCTTTCCTTTCACCTTGATTTATGTAGATAATGAGAGCCCCTCTACCAACAATAGGAAATTTTTCATTGCTCCCATCTTTATATCTGACTGAATATTTCTATCAATGGAGCAAAATAAGTTTTCATTACCACTCATGTGGTTACTACATGCACTATCCAAATACCATACCTCATCACTGCTATGCTCATTAACATTTCATACAATGAACATGTTTAAAAAATGTTCAATTTTACTTACATTCTCAATTAATAATTTTGCACTTTACCTTGATTGGTTATGTTGCCTATTTTTATATTCACTATTAAAATGATCATATTTATGAAAATAATATCATTAAATATTACTTTTATCATTACTTTAATTTTAAGTACTACTCCTCTTCATGTCTTTGAAATATAATTGGGAGTTCCTTGCTCCTTGATTTTTTGAACTTGATCTAACATAGTATCATATTTCGCTTCCTCTACCTCTGAATCTTTTGCCTCTATTTTCTCTTCCTACCTTTGAATCTGGGCTGAGCCTTGAAGGTTTGCTATATGGAAAAAGGTTTGGATCTATTCAATCATTGTTCATGGGTTTGTAGAAAACCCATCAAATCATCCATTGTCATCCTTGAGAGTCTTTCCCTCCTCAATAGCTAAAATAATTGGATCATATCTATTGGGAAAACTCTTAAGGATATTTAAAACAATATTTTGGTCTTCTATAGTTCACCATTAGTTCTTAACTAATTTATTAAACTAGAGACTCTAGTATGAAACTCATAAATAGATTCACTATCATTCATTTAAAAGATTTAAAAAAATATCGTAAACGTTTGGAGTTTGACTAAATATACCTTATCAATACCTATGGAGGAATTTTGAAGGATCTCCCATGCTTATTTTGTGTGGTTTATTGCTACATTTCTTAGATATATGGCTTCTGCCATTTTTGTCTATATCAAACTTAATGCTTTCACATCCGTCCTCCTACTCTCCTTTAGTAGGTTCGTATGTGTATTTGTCAATGCATTATAGGTAGCTTGATCAGTTGCATATGTGAATCTGGTGACCACAAACTTCCATACATCATTCACTACTAATATCATCTTCATTTTATTTGACCAAATATCATAGTTTTGTCTGTCAAATGTTGGCAAATGCTACTAACCTTTACCCACTAATCTGATCATTCTATTGTTTTTTAGAATGTTTCTTAATTTTTTTCTATTCTATGGATTGATTTTCTATGAACTACTATTCTTTATGTCTCAAAAATTCCTTAGTTTGAATAAAGGTTATGACCTTCTTATAACTACAAAGATCCTTCCCACACCTTGCTTGGTAGCACTTTGTTCCTTCAATCTCACCTTTCCCACTTAGTTATTTATTCTTCCCTTCTTTCAATTTCTATGCTATTTTATATTTTACTTATTTCTTTTTAATAATATGGCAGCTTGGATAGTATTCTCATTAGCTACACCACTTTACATGGCTTTTGATATCTCCTTTCCTCAAACTATATCTTCTTTGGACTCCAATGGTAATTTATTTATGCACCCTTTTGATTTTACTATAGTTTGACCACAAATTGGTTTTAACATCTCTACCTCCACTCTAGTTGTACTACATCTCCTATGGTAGTGGAAATTTAAAAAAAGACTCCACTTTTTTTCATTTTATCTAGCTATAAATAACAACCTACCTAAGAAGGTGTTAACTTGGTATTCTTGTCCAATGATCAATTTCATACTCACTTCCCTAGGATTTGATACCAATCTGAGATTTAAAAAAATAATGCAACACAACAAACTGAGATGCTACAATGCGCAAAAAAACACAAAGATACTTCTCCTCAATTACACTTTGATTGCTTGATTGCTTTCTTATCTATAAATGGTTTACAAGTACCTATACTAAAAAAGGTCTTATTTAAAATTTTTTAAAACCCACTGACCATGACATAGTAATAGAATTAAATATTTACCAAATCAAAAAATATGCCTTACAAACATTTAGTAATGGGTGGAGTAAATTACAAATTCCAACACCATTTGTGTCAAATCTATATGTAAAGCGTTATATCTTTTGAAAAACATTAGTTTTATTTGGATCTTCCAGATCCATTTTATGTAAGGAAGTGAGATACCATACCATTTATTTTTTTAAGAATATGAATGTACAATATGTATTGTTAACATAAAATAGTTTAAAAAAACATAACTTTTGATATTTTTAGACTCTAAAATATATGTATTATATCTAGTTATTTGTTTAGTAGGTTATATAATCTATTGTTATCTTTTCATCGTTATTATATATGTTTCCTCTTAAAAAGTGTGGTAAGATCAATCTTATGTTGATAAAATTTGGTTTTCTCATCAAGTTTCTGCCAAAGCTTCTATTACTCTCGTGTACCTAGTTCTCAACTACCATTGATTTAACAAACAAATTTACCTCTTCAATTATAATTTTCAAACCATTTCATCCTTTCATGGTACGAACATTTATCTTGAATTAAATATTTCATGTACCCCTTTACTGACCATCTCCTTTATTCATTCTGATTAGATAAGTAACAAATTGCTATAGTTCTCTCCTCCTAATAGTGGCATACCTATCTATCCTTCTAATAGTGTATGTATAGTAGTATACCTCTCTTTATGTATAGAGTTTCTCTAATGTTAATATGTTTCCACTAATCTCTACTTGTAGAAAAAGGTATTCAACTTTTAAGCATAATATTTTGATCAAAATAATTTTTGAACTTTATCATGTTTTTATGTGCAATTTACATTGACACTTTACGAAACTATTATTTTCATTCATGTTTTATAAACGAGGTAATTATAATTTTTAAACTAACAGTGGTTAATGTTTGAATGCAAGAACATAGATTCATCAAAATGGGTTTCAACTTTCAATCCTATTCTCTTAATAAAAATAATTTTTAAACTTTCTCATTTTTTTATGTGGTGTTTATATTGACACTTATACAAAACTTTTATTTTTGTTCAAGTTTTATAAACTAATTAAATATAAAATTTAAACTAACAACAACTAATGTTTGAATGCAACAACTAACTAAAATTGTCATAAAAGACTTTCAAACTACTGATAAAATTATCATGATTCATAAAGAACTAAAATTAAACCTATTTAAATTTTATTTGTTCTAATTTTTAATATAGATTAAAATCAAAATATAAAGGGATTCGTAGCATTTTACAAGATCCACTAAAAATATCCATGTAGAAGATGACAAGAAAAAATATAAGCTTCCTATATATTTTTGTTTAACAAGGTATGTAACCCTAATGTCTTATATTCAAACTTATTCCCTCCACTATAGAATACGCATGCAATTGCTTTCCAAATTAAATGTATATAAAATTAATAAAGATGATGTCCGGTACATGATATTGACTCCAATGGTGTTTTTATACTATTTACTCTTAGGCTGAGCTAACCTTGCAAATTTACAATTTGCAAGGAAACTCGACTTTAAATAATTTACATTACAAAAGTAATTAAATTATTTTGTAAATAAAATCATCTCAAATTATTGTCTAACTCTATCGGATATTTTTAATAAGTAAGATAAACTATTTTTTATAATTATTATTTTTAATAAAATATATTTTTTATATTTAATTAATGTTCTTTTTACATTATTTGTTTTATGTAAATAAATTTATATTATTTTAATTAAATATATCAATAATTAAATTTAATATTAAAGAGTTATATATAAAATATTAGAATTCCAAACTACTTATTATAAGTTCTATTTTAAATTGTAAATGATACATCACAAAAAAATATTATGCATATGACATATTCAAATTACAGCGTGGTGTCAGTTTGAATATTTGTCATCACCAGGATGGCTGGGGGTCTCATACTCAGCCACAGACCAGTGGTTGGGGGATTCCCTTCCTACCAGAGACTAACATGACGGTTGGGACGCTTCACTGCCTTGGTCAGACAAGTTTCTAAAGCTGGGTTTGGCCATTTCCCTCCAGAGATCCACTGAAGAAGTCGGAAATGTTACTGAAGATAATATTGGTGGTTGGGAACCCCTTAATGACTATGAAGATCCACTTGCTAATGTGGGGTGGGGAGGAAAACCAGATAACCCCCCACCTCCCCCTCCTCCCACCTCTATATTCATGATGGTGGTTTAATTATGTATTTTCTTTACCTTTTTTAGTTGGCAGCATCTATAAGCTTCGTTGTACTTTCCCCTGGACGTTAGACACAGTTTCACATGTGGGTGTGACTTCTCCACCCTTTTTTTGTATGATTAACTGTACTTTTTAATGGTTTATACTTTTAAATGGTTTAATATAAACGTTTTTCAATCAAAAAAATATTAATAATAATAATTACTACATTAACTCTTTTTTTTTAATTTTTCTCTATATTATTACATCATATCTAAGGAAATTATATATTTATGTTCCAACTATCATATCAAATTTATTTAAATATTGTTTTCTTTTACATTTACTCAATTCAATTATTATGTAATTTTGAAATTTGTATAATTATAACACTCTTTTTCCATATCTTTAATAGGTACTTATCTTTATTAATATGTAATTATTCCCCCTTTTAATTCTTATCATATTTATTACTGCATCAATGTGTAAAAGCATGAACTAACAACTACATGACCCTTGTATTTTTCTAATAATCTACTAAAACAGTGATTTTAATCCACCACATCATCTTAATTAATTTTAATAAGTATCTAAATCTCTTTAGCAATCTATTAGTATTATTTATCCCAAAATAGAGGCCCTTATTTAAGTAGTTTATGAGCGGCCCCAAATCATTGATCATATTCTTCCAAGGCAGTCATAGACTTATCACCTAGCGCTGACAACAGCCCTAACAGTTTACTGACCACAATCACTGCATTTTTGCTTGCCAGGTTAAGGAAAATGGTAGCTTCATTTTCTGCACTTGATCCACCTGCCAAATCAGAGAGTGATCTAACGATTATGAATGGCTTGCCCATACTCAGGCTAACCTGCAAAACAAATTTTAAAAAAATGTTCAATCAATATAAGCACATATCATCAGGGAGCTATAGACATACATTGCAAACCATTATAAAATGTATTATTACCAATGCTACTGCTGCACTCTCCATATCAATGGGAGTGCAGTTGAATTTTTCATGAACAAAGTTTCTGTAAGCAGCATTATCAACATAAATGCTCGCACTGCATCCTCTTTCCACTTTCACAATCTTTGGTTGGGTGGACACGCAGGTTGTAGAGTTAATGCAGGACTCCAATGTTATATTCTGTTGATTGTTTCCACCATTTACAAAATTAATAAGAAATCCATAAATAATGTATTGTCTGATCAGCATGATGAAATAAACTAATTTGAATGAATTACCACTAGCTGCTCTGCAAGGTTATAATAGGTTTCAGATACATTGACCCAAAATGTGTGCTCTCTATCCTCCGGGGTGCCATGCTTGGGGAAAATCTCGTCTGGGTTAAACCACACATTGTTTAGTAGATTATCACATCTTCCTTCTGATCGAGAACTGTAGTTTGCAAAATGAAGATACCCAATATCACGAGTGTAGTCTCCATTGGACTCCAAAGCAAGTTCGTCCTTCTCTCCTTGTCCATATCTCTGGCCAAGGAAACTAACACTTCAGTGCTGTCTGAGCAGAATTAATGGTGAAGGTTTTTCTATATAAAGAGAACGCCCGAGACTAAATAATCTGTACGTTTTCCAATATTTGTTTTGACTGTCCACGGTTTAACACTCATCCATCCACAAAATTTTTGAAGATCGATCATATTTAACCGTTAACAGGCAACTAGAACATGTAGACAATATAAAGTGCTCTTGTAAAGAAGGTTATATGCTTAGATCAAACTTCTAATAGGGTCTCACACCTACTTAAACAAAATATGAAATAAAATGAAAACAATTCCATTCAGATTCGTACAGAAAATTTACATATATTTAAATAATATATAAAATAAATGGAATATATATTATGAAATTTTAATTTATTATTAAAAGCTTAAAAGCATGAAAGATAATCAATATTTTTTTATTTTTTTCTCCTCCTTCCTTTGAAAAGATTCAATTTTAAAATTAATACAGTAGAAACAATCTTAAAAAAAACTAAATACTGTTGCATAACCCTTGGGGGGATCTATCTCAATCCTATCTATTTATCTTTATAAAATGTATAAAATTGGTATGAAATTAAATAGAACCTGCCAATTCCATAGGCCAATATGAGCCCACTGCTGAGGAATAGTAACATCACAAACGTGATGGTTAGAGTTTCCATTTCCAGCAATTCCATAGTGCACAACTCCTTTTATGTTGAAGAAGCTCAAGAGCAGCTGGGTGGTTATTGCTGCATTCATCTGTATCAAAATACAAACATTAATGAATATTTGTTTTAAGATGGAGTGATTCAGGCTTACAAAAGTTCAAAATCTTATAACATCTATTTGAAATTTATATATTGAAAAATTAAAAAAATTATGTAATATGATTTCAGGATTAGTTTGGTAGTTTTAGTTAATTTATATTGATTTATATTTCACATTTATCATGAATATGAATAGTTCACTTAGCACTCATTAGATATAGGTGATATTCATAAAGTGAAGCACACACTTGGATTTTTAAGAAGATTGCTTACTTTCATTTTAGTATTACTCTGACTCAAACTTATTTAATTATAATTTTTTCTCTATAATCAAATCTACTGGACATAATTTTATTTGCAAAACCTTCAACAATTATTGTGCCTTATAAACCATTTATTATAGAGCACCCCAATTCTTAAAAATGAATAAATAAAATTCTATATTGTTTTCCCTGTCACAATTGGTGTAATCCATTAAGCATCAAATTTTCTGTGTGTCATTACCATTGCTAGCCCTGTCATGACCACAATGACCTTCTGATCTGCAATATTTCCTACATGAAATCTCCTTCCTGTATAACATAAAGTACACAGATTATATATACATTGTATATCCCCCTAAAAACAGCTCGTGTGAGAAAGAGTAGATAAGTAATTTACCGGAAAGATCTATGTATGCAGAATTTTTATCGGCTATAAAAGTTGTAGGATCTAGAAGGGGCTCCATTTCAAAAGCGTTGGGAACAATCAGCCCCAAATACGGGCCTGCACTGTTAATTCTATTGACATGGCTGAAGATTTTCGGCGAATGGTCTGCATTGCATCCAAAGGCCGTGACAATGAGCAGCATCAGATGAACATAGGTCATGGTGGTGGATATAAGAAATTTCTGGTATGAGTAGGAATTTGGGTACTATTTATTGGAGGAATCGGGATTGTTAATTCAATTGTTCAGTTAAATTGTTATTGTGAACTTATTTCTTAACATGTTTTTTTAAACCTTTTTCCTATTGTTTGGAAGTAAGGCATTAAAACCTATTCATACTTATATTTATTTAAGAAAAAATGGAATTTGTTATTTAACATTTAAAATTTATTAGAGAATTAAAAAAATAGTGGAAACTATTTAACAAGTAAAACCAAACCCCAGTCGACATGAACTGATGATCTAATGTTTTAGTGATGGATAATTAATGTTTTATAATAATTTAATTTATATGTTTATACATATAAATTAATAGTTTAAATGATATAAATTAAATGATTTTATGTATATTGATGATGAAGATGATGGTTGTATATATTTATTTATTAAGGTTTAAATTTTTTTAGATATTTAATATATAGACTTAAGCAATTAAAATAAGATTATGTGTTGGATGATTTTGTTTGTATAAATACTCTTTATTTATAATTATTTAATCAAATAAATTTAATAATTAAAATATATCTGTCTATATAATTTCATATACTATTTTTACAAATTTAAAAAATATATTAAAATAAAATATTGAATAACCATAAAGTTAAAATCAAACATGATGTCAAATAAAGTGTAATGATACTAAAAGAAAGAGAAGACATAAAGTGTACTGATAATAAAAAAGAGATAAGAATATAGTGATATTTTATCTCCCTCGGTAAAATTTCAAACACACCTTTTGATAGAAAATGATAATTTCTCCAAATTGTGCATATGCTAATGATGATTGATTCAGAAGCAAAATGTCTCTGTCTTGTCGGTAGTACTATCTCCACCACTTATGAAATAATGCACGAAATGATGAGGAGATGCTTTACAACTAAGACATGTTGTCTCTTGGAGGAGGGAAAAAGATATCTTGATAAGATTTAGTTAACAAATATTTTAAATTATATTATAAGGTATCATAATCCATAAAATATTTGTTAAGGGGAATTTTTTTAATAAGAAGTTTTAAAAAATTAATGATATTTATCATCAAGTGATTAATTAAATTTATTTTTTTCCTTTATATGTTAAGTAGATTTTATGATTATTAGTGATAATTATAAATATTAAAATTAAAATTATTAATTAAATTTACCATTTGTTTGAAAATATATTAAATAAGATTTTTAATTTTATAATTTATTTTAATATTTAAAATTGAAATGATTAATTAAATTTCTTTTTATTTTATAATGGATAATAATAATTATAAATATTAAAAATTAAAAAAACAATTAAATTTAATATTTTTGTTATATAATTATTAATAATAATCATAAATATTAAAATTAAAATAATTGATTAAACTTATTATTCTCCTCCTATAATATATTAGTAGGTCCTTTTATGCTATAATTATTATAATAATTAAAATTGAGTGACATTATTTCTTTCGATGGACCCGGCATTTAAATAAAAATGAACATCAAACGTCAATAAAAATATGTTTATGTTGTCACATATAAATTTAGAAATAACCTGATAAAAGGCTTTCTTCACCTTGATCATTGTTGTTTGTCAAATTTTTATAAAAAAATCAACATTGTTATCAAATCATGTGAAAGTTTTATATATGATTCACTTATAGTGTCCATTTTCTAAGTTTTACACATAGTGAGTATGCATATAAACATGGTATGATTATAAGAGGTTTGGTGTAGAGAAAGTAACACAATATCATAGACAATGAGTTAAGCAACCTACATTTGCAAGAGTCAACCAACTTACTTTATTACTTCTTTCTTTTGACATCTCCTTGATGAAAGTGGTGAAGAAGAAGGAGAAGGAGGAGGAGGAGGAGGAGGAGGAGGAGGAGGAGGAACATCTAGTATATTTTTTCATAAGTTGTGATAGTACTACTAATAAAATGAAGAGATTTTATGCAAGTTATATATAATGTCATGAAATCAACTTTATAATTATATTATATCCACCATTTGATCAACAACTATGGTTGATAGGAAAATGATCATGTAGCCAACGAATGATCACACCAGATCTATTAAGGGCAAGGCCATCCGCTCTCCCTCAACCCTACCCACCACAAAGATCCACCTATCCCTACCCCTAGTACCCACCCACTCACAATTATTTGGGTTCCCCTTTAGCTTAAATTTTGTCTAATACTAAAAAAACTTGAGGGTTTTATATATCTTCTTGTGACATTTTTTTATCTTCATAGGGATCATTGATATTTATGTGTAGACCATTACCCTATGTGCTAAATGGGTTCTCAGAGTTGTTAAAGTTAATGAATCCTAAAAATTTATCCAACATCACTATATCTATTCTATATCTCCTTATAGTAAGTCTAGTTAGAAAAATATTGGTTTCTACACTCTACCAATCTCTCTTGCTCTTCTTAAAACTAAAGGCTCATTTGTGGATAAAAGTATTTAGAAAGCTTTTGAAATGGACAAGCTTCATTTAAAATGGGTTGGTGATGGCTTTCATAGTGTTCTTAACTTTAATGACCATGATTTATTGTGTTCTCCTCAAATGACCAATAATAGCCTCCTCTTTATTGAATTGTTTGGTATGAAAGCTTTAAGGATTTTCAATGGAGGAATTCCAACTATAAAATATTTGGTCTCAACTTGTAAGTGGACTCCTTGACCCTTGATAAAATTAAAATTCAGATTAAACAACTTTAGCTTATTAGTTATTTTTCACATTCAAGAGTTAATGCCAAATGTTGTGCTCCAAAAATAAGGTCTGCAACTTCCACATTCTTTAATTTAAAATTGAAGGTGGAATTGTGATACTCATTTCAAGAACTTTCTTCAAGCCTCCTTTATCAAGTCATGATCCAATTTTCTCCTACTCTTGGTAAGCTCAATAGACTTTGAAATCTTAATTCCTAGCCCAGGGCATGGCTTTCCCATCTCAACTAAATTTTGAATGTTAGCCTTGAACCCAAGCTTGCTCATTTTATTTGGCGTCTAATTTATCAAATCCTTCTACTTGGAAAGTGTCTTTATCAACTTAGATTTGTGCAACCCAACTGCCTGACCTATACTAGAAATGAATCCTTCAAATAAATATTTTAAACATGTCCCATATCCTAATCTACTTGGAAATGGATACAAAATTTCTTTAAACCTTACCATCCTAAGCCTTTGTCATGGATTTTTACATAAAAAACCTAAAATATAAAAAAAAAATTATTTTTAGTAGCTGTTATTTATAGAAAGTTTTGCATGCAAGTGTGCATAGCTCTAAAATCTCTTGAAATATCCTATTTTCTAAAATTAATCTATAGAATTAAATTCAAATGAAGTTGACACTCAGACCTAAAAATATATAATTTCTAAAAATAAAAAATTCTCAAAAAAATAATTAAATTATCATTTTGAACCCTCAGATGATCACGTATGGCCTCCAAACAATATCAAAAACATCCCTAATAGGTATAACTTTTTGAGATAGTCATTTTAGTGTGTGAAAGATCTCAAACAAAGATATGGGTCAAAATTTATGGCCTCCAAAAGTTTGGCCTATTTTTTTGCATCATTCTCCTGTGGTTGTATATAGCACAACTCTTGTTAGTTGCCCTAAATATACTACTGTCATTTTTCCTTGTCATTCTTCTTTAGCTCCTATTCTATAATCTAAGTGTTGTCTTCTTGCTACAATCCTTCCTACTATACCAAATCCTTGTTATGATTCCCTTGCCTTATGCTCAACATCTTCATATCCAAAACTTACACTATCTTTTCCTTCTTCTTTGGAACCTAATGCTACCAATCTACTTCTTCATCTTCATCACCTTCACCATCTTTTCCATAGAATTCATATAAATTTGAAAGATTAAATACTTGAGATATATCAAAATTTGATGGTAAACTCATATCATAATGATTATCATTTATTTTCTTCATAATTCTACATGGTCCAATCTTCTTGTACTTCAACTTGTTATATGTGCCTTTTGGAATTCTTCTTTTCCTCAAGTAAACCATTACCAATTATCCTTTAAAATTTTGGATCTTCCTCTAACATCTATTATTTATTTATATTTTTCATTACTTTCTTACATCTTTATTCTTACTCCTTCCAACTATTGCATATGCTCTGCAAACACTTCTGCATCATCAAAAATTTGATCTACAATTGGTAATTGTACCAAATTAAAAATATTAATAGGATTTTTTCCATAAAAAATTTAGAAAAGTGACATTCATGTTTATCTATTCACTGAAATGTTATATGAAAACTTAGCTTGTGGTAAAGCCAAGTCTCATTCCTTGGACATCTCTCCCACTATGCATCTCAATAAATTGTCTAAGCTTCTATTCACAACTTCTGTTTGTCCATCTATTTGTGGGTGATATGCACTACTGAATTATATCTTAGTACCCCTATTCTTCCACAAATCCTCTAAAAATGAATTAGAAATTTTGTGTCCCTATCTAAAATAATAGTTTGTGGAACACTATGTAATCTCATAATATCCTTAAAAAATAATTCTATAACTTTAGTGGGATTATTGGTTTTCTTACATATAATGAAATGAATCATTTTATAAATTTTCTCTACAACAACAATAATTGAATCATTACCTCTTTGTTTGTTTGGCAATCCCAATGTAAAATCCATACTCAAATCTATCCATGGTCTTCTTGAAATTGGTAATGGCATGTATAATCAAATATTTTGTGCATGTCCTTTATCCACCTAACATATTATACACCTTGAAACATACCTTGTCACATCCCTCTTCATCTTTGACCAAAAATACTTTTCCTCCACCAAATCTATTATCTTTGTCTTACCAAAATGTTTAGCCAAATTGCCACTATGTAATTCTATTATTATATTATCTCATAGAGACCCAACTAGAATGCATAATTATTTCATTTTAAAGAGATAACATTTTTTTATAATATACTCATTATGAATAGCATCTATCTTACCTATTAATAGATTCCTGCACTGCTCAACTATCTTACCAAGATATGGACCAATATCATATAATTCTTTGATAACTTCAAAGCCAACTACATCACTCACCATAGTAGTTAATAACAATACTCATATGCTTAATGAATCAGTTACCTAATTTTATTTTATAGATTTATATTTCAACACAAAAGTATACTCCTACAAGAAACAAACTCATTTTGCATACCTACTAATTAACTTCTTTTGTATATTCACATATTTCAAAGCCTCATGATCTGTAAATATGATAAACTCCTTAGGTACTAGGTAATGCCTCCAATGTGTTAATGCTTGTATAATTGCATAAAGTTCAACATCATAAGTAGAATAATTTGTTCTTACCTCATTCAATTTCTCACTAAAATATGTTATTGGATTTCCTTTTTGATGTAGCACAACACCAATTCCCATAAATAAAGCATCACAACCAACCTCAAACACTTTGTTTATATCTAGTAATGATAAAATTGGACTTTCTATAATATTCTTATTCAATATTTCAAATATCTCTATGGATATTGTAATCCATGCAAATTCCTTCCCTCTCATGCAATCTATTATTGATGTCACAATACTACTAAATTTTTTAATATAAATTTTATAAACCATGGAAACTTCTCACCTCTATAATTATTTTTAGAATATGCCACTTAATAATTTCCTTTATCTTTTATTCATCCATTTTCGCACTATTTTTTGAAACTACATATCCCAAAAATATTAAACTATTCTACATAAACCTACTCTTCTTCAAATTTGCATATAGCATTTATTTTCTTAACAAATCTAGTACCACTCTCAATTTTTGTAAGTATTCTTCTTTAGAGTTATTGAATATCAAAATAAACAACCATAAACTTACTAATATATTATCATACCATTGTATTCATCACCTTTATAAATGTTCTAGGTGCATTAGATAATCTGAATGGCATCACCATCCACTCATATAAGCCATCCTTACTCTTGAATGCAATTTTCCACTCATTTCTTTCATGAATTTGAATCTGATAATAGCCACTCATAAGATCAATTTTTGTAAAATATTTTCTCTTACAAGACCATCTATCATATCATCTAAACAAGATATAGGAAACCTATACTTTATTGTCCACACACATTCTCCATCCTCCATATTTATTTAGAGTTATCAATGTTGATGTTGCACATGGACTCATACTCTCCCTTATCATCTTCTTTCTTATAAATTTAATAACTTATTTTTTTAATTTTTCATACTTTGATGGACTCATCATATATGCTGCTTGATTTAGTAGAGCTGATCCTGAAATCAAATCAATGTGACGTTGAATATCCTTTTTCCATGGTAAACCATTTGGTAACTCATTAGACATAACATCTACATATTTTTTCAACACTCTTGCTACTTTTTTTTTGTATTTACACTATTTTTATATCTTCATTATTTGATAATAATACATAACGACAAGCTACCACCTTCATATCATGGATAAATTATTTAATAGAGAACATGCTTTTTATCTTCATTTCCTCTTTAAGAGGTAGAAAACTACCTTTGTACCACTTTTAAAAAAGTGTGTCTATTTTTTTCTCCATCATAAATTATTTTTCTATCAAATTACCATGGTCTTTCCAATAATAAATGGCATTCATCCATCAAAATAACATCACATCATATTTCATCATTGTAACATTTTCCTATAGAAAAATTGATTAAACACCTTCTTATCTATTGTAACTTCATTTTATTTCTTAAAACATGAAATATAATAAATATTAGGATGCTTTTCACATTTTAAATTTATTTTCTCTATCATTTCTTTAGAAACAATAATTTCACAAGCATACCTTTCCACCTAAACTACATCTTGTTAGGAAAATGTTTGATCATAGCCATGCATCACCATCTTCTTTAATTTGCACTTGTTACTTCCTTGTATTGATCATGTTTCTTCTCATCATGATATTATCTCCAACATCTATAGGTGAAATTTTGATATTTTGCTCTTTTATCTTAGCCTTGACTAGATTCACTCTTGGGTGATCTTTTTGTCTACTTTCTTGATCTTGGTAGTGTGTACACTAAAATTATCTATGCCCTTTTTATCCATATCTATAATAAACATAATATTTGTAGTGATTCAAAAATCATGTTCTACCACCACCATACCCTTGTCCTCTTTGAAATCCTCTTCCTCTTTCTTGGTATTGAAACCCTTGCCTATTGCCAGCTTGCCTTTCTACACCAGATGATGATTCACCTCTATTAGTATTAGACCCACCTCTAGTGGTATTAAACCCACCTCATACCTTATTTGGAGGGGATCTACCTCTTCTTGGACCAAGAGACATTCTTTTGAAATTCTATCTATTTTGTTTTTATTCCTTTAAAACTAATTGATAAGCCTCCTCCATACAAAGTATTTTATGCATGCTTAATTCATCTTGAGTAAAAAAGTTTAAATAATTTACATACCTTTAATCCATCTTCTCTTCTATTTCATCATGTTCCATTTATATGGAAAACTTATAAAACTCATATATATACTCTTGTATACTATGATATTTTTATCTCAATTTTTAAAATCTTCTGTATAGGGTTTATGCATAATTCAAAGGAAGAAATTACTCTTTCAACTTATTTTTCATATTTTTCCATGAATTAATCTTCTCTTTACCTTTTCTTTGTCTCTCTTTCTACAGGTGATCCCACCAAATCATTGCACGACCCTTCAATTTTGTGCATGCAAACTTTACCTTCTTGTCTTATCTTATAGTCTTTCACTTGAAGAATTTATCCATACTATTCATCTAATTTATCAACTCCTTTGGTTTTAAAATACCTCTATAATTTAGAACATCAACTTTAATTCTTTCATTTCTTCCTTCTAAATCTTGAACCATCCTCTCTTCCATCGATGGAAGTTGTTCTTGTTGTATTTCTTCTTGCTAAACTTATTCATCACGATCATTGTCTTCCTCAGCTTCATCACCACCTTATCTTATTTCTCAATTAGTGATAATCTCTGCTAATTATCAAACTTATCTCTGTAACTCTTTTATAGTTTGGTTCATCCTTGTAATTCCTCTTCATCCTCTCATCATGTCTTATTCCTCTAAGATTTGAACTTGCTCTGATACTAGATAATGAACACAAAAACCATCAACATAATAAAATTACCAGTAGACTAATATTCTAAATAATAACTTGTATTGATTTATATTAAATAAATTTAAATAATTATAAATACAAACCATGCTTAAATAAGCCTCAACTTGAAAATTAGAGTTTACATACAAAATTCAAAAGAAACTAAATTATAGAAAAATATCTATTTTTAGTAGATGTTATTTATAGTAAGTTTCACATACAAGTGTGTGTAGCTCTAAAATATCTTAAAATATCCTAATTTATAAAATTAACCTATTAGATGAAATTCAACTAAAATTGATGTTCAGACCTAAAAATATACAATTTCTAAAAATAAAATATTCTCAAAAAATAATTAAATTACAATTTTGGACCCTCAGATGATCACGTATGGCCTCTAAAAAATATCAAAAATATCCATAAGAAATTAGAACATTTTGACACAATCATTTTGGCATGTGTAAGATATCAAATGAAGATACAAGTTAAAAGTTATGCTCTTTAGAAGATTGGCATATTTTTTCTTGCATCAACTATGATCTAGCCAAGCCAAATTCCACAATTAGTTGTTTCCTATCTTCCATTTAAGATCAATTCAATGGCCACCACATCCTCTTCCCCTACCCCACAACCCTGTAATGATCCTGAAAACCCTAGAATTAGTTTTGATGAAAGTGCACCATCATGAGACACAACACAAATAAAAATGTTGCCTTATGATATTTTCATTAATCATCATGAATCTTCACTCTCATGTGTTTTTTCTATTATTTATCTATTTTTGGTATGATTATTACTAATTAGATGTATTTTTTATATTTAAATTTTAATCTTAATACACATTTTAGTGATGAAGGTGAACTATTGATGAATAATATAAATATTGTATTGAAAGTGAAAATGTGCCATTTAATATAGCCATATATCTAGTGGGTCTTTAGGAAGTAGTTGACTGTCACTTGATTAGGTGGGATTGACTAGGTGGGAAACTTGAGAAAAAAGGGTGGGAATAATTCAATTTTCCCCCAAATTTCATTCTATTTTGACAATCACATTTTTGAAGTGGCATTGCATTTTTGAAGCGAGATAACATTGTAGTGATAGCATTGGTGATTGAGTGATTGCATGGCTAGTTCATATTCCACTAGAGGTGAGTACCTATTGTACTTCAAAAATCTCTACCTTTTATTTGGTTCTCTTTCTCATTATTTTTCTCATCCAATCCTTCTTTGATATTATTTATAATATATTTCCTTAGTTGATTTTTGTATTTAAAATATATTTAATCAAATCTCCACATACTTTATACACTCTACTTGGCCTTGAATTTATATATTTCACTATTATTTTATTGAGATTACCATATTCTCTTAGTTCCATCATGGTGTGAAATCCACCCACATATATCAAGTGTAATTTTTAAATATTTCATTCGATATACAATCTCTATAAATACAGGGTAAACCACTCCAAAATATTTAGTCAAATACTTCATTTATGTGCATACAGGGTAGGAAACTTCAAAATATTATGTTCAATATGTACCATCTCTGTAAATACATGGCAAAAACAATGAATATTTTTAAACTATACTAGTATTATAAATTTAAGAAAATTTCTTGTTAAATTTATGGTTTCTATAAACACGATAAAAACTATGAAATTTATGTTAATCATATCTTTTATTATGGATGATGTTAAGCCTAAAACATACTAGCATTCCTATTCTATGGATTTTAACTAACATATTAAATAGAATAGTAAAAACATTAAAATCCAGGCAATACCTTATCAAATTATTGGATTAGGGGTTATAATGCAATGTTGTTATATTATAATTATTGATGATAACTATATATTATAATTGTAATACAAATTTGAGGAGAGATTTAAAATAAATAAGATGATGTAAAATTTGAGATTTTATTTTATTTTATACAAAATAAATGACAGGGATAGATGTGTACAATAAACATTGCTTAAGGATGGGTACATACAATAAGAGTAGAGTTGATTATATTGTGATCAGGCGTGGTTCTTTTTTAGAATGGAGCTCCCTATCTATTTATCAATGGTGATTAGGATGGATCTTCCACCCTAGTTTCTTTTAGGATGGTGATTAAAATTTAATTGACCCACTTTAGTACAAACTCTAGCTTTGATACACTCTTAAATTTTTATGGACCTGCTTTGCTACAGAACTTAGCTCTGATACATTTAAACTTTAATGGACCCACTTTTCTATACAACTTGGCTTTGATAAAATGTTAAATTATTATACACCTATTGTTCCATGAAAATAGGTTTTGATACACTATTAAATTTTCATGGACGTCTAATTTTTTTGGATTAGGGGTTATATTTTAATTATTGGTAATAACCGTATATTACAATTTTTATACAAATTTGAGGAGAGATTTCAAATAAATGGGATGAGGTAAAATTTGAAATTTGATTTTATTTTATACAAAATATATAATAGGGATAGATGTGTAACATGAATACCCATGAGGCTTATGGTATTGATATCAATCCTATATAATACCCTCGTCCCATTTATTTTAAATCAACTTATTTTTTTTAGGGAAGTGGTATTGATATCAATCATGTGCCTCATAATACATTTTCCATCAAGGCACAATACATGTTGGTATTCATAAATGCATAAGAGATGATATATAATAATCTTATATAAATCAACTTTGACAAAACCATTAAAACTATTATAAAATAATGAATCACTACTTTTTTCATTATCTTGAAATAGAATGTGGACTCATTAAAAATCCAAAATACACCATTCTTCCTTTTGGATTGAGATTTGTTTTGGGGCAATCACTAGTATGCTCTCATCAACATTTCATGAAGTCAAATCACTTTATTCCACACATCAATATATTTGTAAAATTTCTAATAAATAACCAAAATCAAAGGAAAATTATGTATATATGTTTCCAATTTATTATGACATTCATACAAGGTTTTATTACCTCTTTAGAGGAAATCATTGCTCTATATGATATCTTATTCAATATGAAGGTCAAATATGTGTAGCTCTATTCATTAGAGATATAAACCAACATAGAGTTGTCCTCTTTAAGATTCATCAACACAACACTTTATTTCATTGTTCAGATTTAGACTCTTTTCTCCAATCTCAATTTTAGAGGCACAAATATACCCATTATTCTACTTAACAATCATAATTTATTAAGAAAAAGGTCTTAAAAACTTGACTCTTTTGTTTTATGTTAAATATCCCCTTTTGATATTGTAATGTCTTATTTAAAATTTAATTTTGAATTAATTCATTTTAACCTACCTTATGGTTGTTAATCTAAAATATTATATATTCATATTCTTAACACATAACAACAACAATATGGCGATGATAAAACAAAATCAACATTTATGATCATATGATTTCTATTATTTGGTTTATATAATTTATAAATGATATGATTTATAAATGGTGACCCATTTCTCCTTTTATATTTGTGTGTTATTGTAGACACCAAATTCTAGTACAAGACCCTTTTACATAAGGTATGTTTCATGTTTTATCAAATATGATCTATGTGCAAACATTTAGATATTTTTAGTGGGCTTTATTTTTTTGGGGCCTTATGTCATCATCCCATAAATTAAGTCTTCCTCATAACTTGAAGTTTTGTGAACAATATTTTCATATAATGTTATATCCATCAGATGAAAATTGTATGAAAACCTATATCTTGACTATTCATTTTCCTTTGTACAAATCTGAATGCTCTCAAAATGTCCAAAATATTATTTTAGTGTCTTTTCCTTGGTTATCCCATATGACTATCCCCTTAATTTATGGTTCCTTTGTGGCTTGATTTTCACCTTTTACTATATTTTAAGGTCAACTGATGTATATATATGCCCTTGAGGAGTGTGCATGAACACACACATACACATGCATGCACACACACAATGCTTGGTCATTTCATCATTTATATTATCATCCTACCCTATTATAAGTAGAGTATCTCATGCTTATTTTATCAAGTATTATCAAGAGATCTTGACATTTAATCAAAAGAGTTATACATTGATTTAATTTTTCCCTTATATATCTAGTGCGAAGTGCTTCTATAAAAATAAGGTTATATTAAGAGTATGTAGTTACATTAAATTATCTAGGATATCACGTGAATCCCTTTATCTCATGGTTAAGATTCCACTCACATGGATGTTATGGCTCCATCTCAGTATGGAGGCCCATAAAATACTTGTAAATTACTAATGTTGAATGTTAATCTGATATTTGTCATATTGGCTTCTTATATTTGTATGACACCACTTTGGAGTATGATGTTTATGTCAGAGGTGTTTCTTCATTGAACAAGATCCTCTTGCCTATGCAGTTTGTATGGTGGTCTTAATCTACCTTTATAAAAATAATTGATACATATTTCATAACTACATTCTTACAAGTACATTTCTAATGTTAATTTTTTAGAAGAAAATGATTAAATATTTTGACAATCTATATTTTAGGTTGATTGGCGATTGATGATCATTTTATTAAAGAATTTGTTGTCTAAAATGTAGTGGATTCTATATATAATTTGTTTTTTATGGTTTGTGTGTTTTTTGTAGTATGTCACTATTTTTGGAACCCCTCTTTAGTTGGAATTCCAATCACTTATAAAATTCCCTAATCCAAATAAAAGATGTAACAAGAAGAGACTTAGATCAATTTACAGTTGAATTAAATGAAATTTTCAGTCAACCACAACCTTCTTGGGCTACTCATGTGAATAACATTGCTAGGATTTGGTGGAATAAAAATAATGATTTTACTTTGGAACTATTAAAAGGCAATTGGTCAAGCCAACAAATGGAAATGTTGGATATAATTTTTATGTCTAATCTCTTTTCAGAATTAATTATTGTACAACATGGAATATCTTTGAATTCCATGATGAAAAGTTGGTTTGACATATACTTTGATAGAAATATTTATGTAGTATTCTTGTCAAAGAGATTATTTCATATGTATCACCTTATGATTAGATTTTAATTTTGAATGTGACATGGTCTTCATGATAATTATGTATAATTAGGGAATTCTCCATATTCAAATCTTGAATTAGATCCTGAACACATGTTGGATGACCTTACATATCAAGAAGCAATGTGGCAAAGAAGTCATTTTCTAACAACATCAGAAGAATCTAAGGATGATAGAAATGTCTATGATCATGACGGGCACTACTTGGTTTATTTGTAAAGAACTAACATTGGACAGTGTTATAATTTTTTACATGTAATGAAGAAGAAGATTTTTTATCATGAAAACTTTTTGTATAATTTTGTACATATAATGAAGAAGAAGCTTTAATTTAGTTTCATAATCATTTTCTATCATCTCAAGGGCCTTCCTAAATTTAGGGGCCAAAATTTGTGGTCTGGTAGGTGGGAATTATGGTACTAGTGGTCTATGAGGACATCATTTAAATAAAATTGGTAGCATATTTTGCTACATTAAAGCTCTAATAGCTCAATATGGGTTATGACCTAACCTTACTATGGGTGATAAGGTAAGCTACCATTACAACTTAATGGGATAAATTACATCCCATATGGGCTCATATAATTTGCAATGCACACATGTCATATAAATTTTTCTTATGTTGTGTACTAGCATTTTATTTCATGCACTATCGATAAATACTAGCATGTACATGCCTCTAATTAAATACATCAAATTATTAGTTGATGGACAATGAGAATATAATCTAGGCTTCTTATCAATTTCAATTTTTTTACCCTCTCCTAATTCTATGGGCTTCGTAGAAAATTACCTATTTTTAAAACCTTGTCTTCATTTTATGTGCTTCTTAGCAATTTCACTTTTTTTAACCATTCCCTGAAGCTATGGGCTTCATAGTAAATTCACATTATTGTGGCCAGCCCACATACACATAGTTAGTGCATGCCACTTAAGATCATCTATAAATGTAACTACCTCATGTATGCACTATTTTGTCCATTTATCCATTTTGATATATTTATTTTTATATGTTTTGTGAAGGGATTGATATTGATTTCAATGAGGTTTTGTATATTATTATAACCTTTTTGTTTACATATGACACACTCTAAAATATGTTTATATCTTGAATGGACCGATATGTGTTAGATTTAATAGTGAATGTGAAATAATGTATTTAAATGAGGTACAATAAATGTAGCCAAAAGGGCATTCTCTTCTTTATCGGTGCATATGAGTATGACTACCCATTTTGATGATGTGTACATGTTTTAATGTTGTTCAGAATAAATTATGATTATATTGTATGCATTAGTCAATCATTATTATTTGTACATTGAAGTATATGATAGATAGTATTCAATAAAAAAAAGTCTTCTGCAATACATGAAACTTGCGTTCACTTAATATGAAAATTTCATTTCTAATTCATTGAATGAAATTTTCTCCTTTTAGGCTGAAATAGATGGTGAAAAGGTGGGAAGAAATGATGCACCTTGAAATGTAGAAGCTAGGTGAGGGTCTATTTGATTGTGGTTGTATCAAGTGGGCTAATTTTCCTGACGATAATGAGGAAGACTTGTGGGTTGCCTGGGTTGAGAAGGATAGGGTGGATGACTTCATTAAAGGATAAAGGATAAATGAGAAGTGTGTTGTTCCTTATAAATTTTAATGTTTCACATTGAAATAAAAATTCAAATTTTCTTGTAAAGGATATCAAGATCACCACAACCTACGAATATGTCATGTTAGTCACCTCACATTATAGATTGAAAGTTGGTGTCTATTCAGATGATATTATGTTTAATTCATTTACATTTTTTTCATCTCACATGATTGTTTATTTTCACCATAATCATGTAGGTACTTGTGTTCATATGGCCTTGACAACTTCTGGGAAATTGATTCCATGCCAAAAGATAAGTCTTCAATGCCCAAGTCTAGAAAGGGTAGCTAGTTAGGTCTAGGGCATATAAGGTGAAATTTTCATAATAATTTCATCATAAAAAATATGGTGTATATACCTGATCATGTGTTGCTCACATACAATTAAGTAGAACACATGGACAATGAGCACAACTATTACCATGGCCAATAGTATGAATAGTTCAAGGGCAATAAATGTTTTTTTTCTCCTCACATTAGCCCCTAACTTAATGAATGGGTTCATAGGCTACTATTATTTGGAATATCTATTGATACTATCAACCTTAAAAATTAGGAGATGGTGCATGACAAACTTGTATTTTTTATTGGTGAAACGGAGTGGGATGATTCTTGAGCGAGGATGACATATATAACAAAAAGTTATTAATCAAGGAGGTAAAATACATGTATAATGTAGATGATGAAACAAGTGTTCAAGATTAGGGGCTAATGAATCTTGAAAATTAGTTTTTTTATCATGGATATAATATGGGGAGTTTTATGGGGATAGGGAAATTATCTTCATCTTATGCATCCAACTTGCATAACAGTTATAATGGTTGTTGAGATTTGGGAAGCATAGCTTATTGGCAATGGATGAAACATTTGGGACAAATGAAATGAAGGTATTGTGATAATTTTTATATGAGTAATTGAGAATATTAGTTGTTTTGATATTTTTAATAATAGTAGTTGCTCTAATGTTTTTTATTTTTTTCTTTTACAATTCTAATTATACACATTATGGACATTTAATTATAAACATGAAGGTTTACCCATTGCATGGGACATTATTTCTCGATCATGTACTATAGACATGAGACAATGGATGTAAATTCTTCTTCAATGAGTGCATTTGAAAGACATTGAATAGACAATCAGTGCCTTCATGGTTGACAATGTCAGTACAAAGATATAAGCTATTAGGCTCATTGTCATTAATCCTACATGCATCATGGACTTCATATTTGCATGTTCATAGACACCATCCCTACCTTATTCCATTAACTTATGAAAAACTATTTTGTTATTCAAGGAGGCATTTAATTATGAGGTCTACTTATGCATTTGGCATGTTTGTCATACGTGGTTGAAAATTTTGATAGCAAAGGTGAAAGATGATGAAGACATGTGATATTTCAGGACTTGGTGTTCATATTTTATACTTTTGATGATTAAGACATGGCTAAAATTAATTCCAAAAAGTTTGTAGAAATATATCACTCCTCTCAGCCTGATTTTGTTGAATACTAGGAATAACATTAGCCATACAAGGTTAGAATATGGCCATGATGTGATCAGACACTTTCTCATGTTGGAAAAGACACCAATGCATCTATATAATCTTACCATTCCCATTTAAAATGTAATTTCCTAATCATAGTAAGTACTTCTACATATCATAGGGTGGATTGGTTGGTTCACCAACTAACGACATCAATTTACATACATTATTTGTAGTTATAGTTATGCAAGGACAACATCTTCCAAAAGAACTTGAAAGTAGAAATATATGAAAATATTTCATGGGTACCGGCTTTGAAAATCCTATATTCTAATGTTACCTTTGACAATAGTCACCCTTGTATGACATCGGTACAAAGTATGAAAGATGAGACATTGTATTATCGTGTTTTCAATGTAATGTCTTCTATGTTGATGTAAAATTACTCATTTTTAATCCAAGAATATAATTTCAAGCATGTGCTTAAGATGGACTTAATGAGAAAGATGATAATTTAGGTAGTTGTAGAGGATGCAACCACAATACATGGTGTTAACAAGAGCATCAACAACATTGATGTTGAGTACCATGTAAGTTCTTTTTCCCCCCATATTGTATGCATTGACAACTTTGAAGTGACTATATTTTGTGTAATATATTTTCATTTCCCAAGTCAAAGACAAATATTTTTTAATTGAAAATGAAGGAGAAGGCATGGATTTCATAGGTTTGCACACTGAAATACATGGTGTATCAGATATGGATATGTAAGGATCAGGCTATGCATTAAAAGGTGTTGCAGTAAATTTGGTGGATGATGTTAAAGACCCACTAGGGGGATAATATTATAAGTCTAGTAACTAGTTGCAGTCTTATGTTTTTCATATTTTTTTATTTCTAACTAGATTATTTTCACTTTATGAATAGATCTCATATACTATAGAAGTTAATGATGTTGAGGTCCTAATATGCATAGCATAAGAGATATTTGACATATGTTGTGTAGTAGATAGAAGCATAGAAACTATGGCACTATTAAAAAATTGTATGGCACAAGGTTACAACAAGGTACAGAGTAAGGCGATATCAAATACAAAACACCCAATGACTTATCTATTCCAAAAAGTGTAAGATGGGCATGGAAATTTCACTCATAAATAGAGAAAATTCATAGAAAATATGAATAGACATAGTTCTCAGAGCATGTCGTAGGAGACTACACTTTTATCAAACCCACCTCATAACAATCTAAACTAACAATTATGGGATGATGAACTTAACAGGGCAGCGAAGTGAGATTAGGGTGGACATAATAGAGATGATGCATCCTAATTGTATCCCTTTGTAGGTTTCAGTGATAGCACAATAATAATATATGCATGTAACAAAAAATAAATACCTTTTTTTAATGTGAATAGTTCTCTTCGACTACTCACATGCTGTAACATATTGCATAAATTTATTGTGATTTGAATTGTATTGTATAAAGATTTTTTAAAAATGTAAAAAATATAAAAAAAAAGAAATAAACCACTCATTGATTACAAAGAGGCAAATCACATTTCCTCTTAACACACACTACTCTTCATTTAAAAGTTTTTTCAATATCTTTTTGGCATTGTGTTTATCATTTTTAAGGGATTTGGAAGGTTTCTGCAGCCAATCCTTCATTGTGAAAATTTTCTTTTATTATGGATTATTCCTAGCTACTCAAGATGAAAAATACCATATTTAACCTATGTTGGATCCTTTTAGGTGTTCTATCCTAACTCATCATTCCATTTTATATGACAAGTTTAAAAGGATTACACAAGGCTTGTAACCATTTTTTGGATAAACCTCCTTGCCTGGGACACTCCACAATGCACTTTAGAAAACTAAGTTCATATGCTATCACTCTTTATATTTCTTGAACTTTTTAATCAATATAAAAACTTGAAAACCCATGATAATCTACTTTCTAGTTCAAACATTCCCCAATTAGGTCTTACATTAGATCTTCAACCCTGAACCCTTGAGTTTGCCTTATCCTAGTCTCCACACATTCCAAAACTCCCAAGAATCATTTCATTCACATATGGAATGTTAATTACAATATTCCTTAAAAATTTGAGGTTTTGACTCCTTCACAATATAAAACAAAACAAAACTTAACAAGTCTTTTACACTATTTGGTAATCCTTGGTAAAGGTTTAAGATCTCAACTTTCTCCCTAGATAACTACAATCTTATAATTAGTTAGAGAAACTAAGTATTAATCAAGTAAAATTTGGTGAAGAATATATTGGGAGCATCCTCATGATTAATTATTGTTTATTGAGATTAATGGAGTTGTGATAATCATTTTTCAATAATCTATAGGGTTTAGAAATGTTGAGACCAAAACAAGATATCAAAGAAACACTTGTAAACCTATAATTCACCATTGTGTACATAGATCATAATAAAATATTGTTATAGAGATGTTAGTAGGTATTTTTTTGACTTGATAAGATTGAGGAGTTCATTTTTAACCTATAACTAAGCAGCACAACCCTGCATGTGGTAACAGATTGAATAGAAGGATTTTGTGCATAAATAGTGATGGGAGAAGGTGAATACAATTGTTGTTGTTGACCTTTATAAAGATTTTTAATAATTTATAAAACAGCATGGATGGTCTAAACCATCAAAATAAGATCCATGGACCTTAAACATATGACTATGTTCATCTAGTGAGATAAAAAAAACCTATGATCTAGTGAGTACTATGTGTAAATAGGGTTGTGGTAGACCTAGAGAGGCCTAATAGGCCTTGATAGAGAGGGAAAAGTGTCTTAAATAATTATCTAGTGAGTGAATCAAATCTTGAAACTTGATCAAAAGTAAGAGGACAATATAGGGTGTCTTCAAATGAAATTAGTTTGATGTTTTGAATCTGTATCACACCGTATATAAGGAATTTGTGTAGAAAAAGGCTACTGGGAGAAGACTGAGTGAAGGGATAAGTATAAAAATTGATGCAAAGGTAATGGGATAATTCTTATACTATATCACCATCTGATGTTAAACCCAAATGGTCATAATGACTTGCTTGATTTGATCTTCAAGACTCCATTTCTTTGTTGGTATCTTATTTTCCATTGGGATTAATAACCTCATTCAATTTTACCTATACCTTATACTCTATAGATATACTTCTTACTATCCTTGGGATTATATGAAAACCAACCAAATTCACTCTTCCCTCATCTCTTGAAACTGATCTCTTTTGAAAAGTCAACTCCTTCATTGGTTCTTCCTTTAGGCACACCTCTTAGGACTTAAGGACTAGATCTTAGATTAGGCATTTAGGACTGAGTTAACAGGGTATACATAATGTTTATATTTATGGACTCTTAATAGGGGACATGAAAATTATTACCAACTTTGTTCCTCTTTTTTCCATCCATAAAACTCATTATAATCAACAACACACATGTTTAGATGTTAAACATCCTTCCTTCTTTGCTTTGACTATGCATTATTATAAGATTGGACAAGGGTTAGAGGCCCTATTCATTTTCCCAGAAGTTCCAAGGTTTAATATCATTTAAATAGTATCTTACACAACTTACCAATATAAACACACCCCTTACTAAATCTATATACACTCTCATTCTCAAGAACAAGCACTTTTCCTTGGTGGTAGATTGTGTTAAACACAATAACATGTATGCAAATAGGGGTTTGTAATTACAACATTCCTTGTCACATGTCTATGAAAAATTTACTAACCTTTTAATCTTTATCTAAACAAAAATAATAATCTTGAAATCACGATTCCCTATTACCATCATTTCCTCAACCACCACTTGCATATTTAACACTTAACACACAAACAAGGTCCCTTTCTTATAAAACAGGGGTATGATAGTTACCATATGACTTATCACTTCCTAAATCATATGTATTAGATTCCCTTTCCCATTATTTTTATTCAAATATTCCTAAACAATCAATACTTTCATTGACCAACTATTTTTAATCTTATTGATGATCAAAGTCTTAAAACCCAAGCATTTACTCCCATCTCTTGACTGTGATAACAGTCTACATGACCTTATGAATTCAAGTGGTTATTTTTTTGAGTTATCCATTGATATAAGTTATTTCCATGATCTAAGATTATTCATAACACCACTATGTGCAAGGCTAGTTATCTTTGACAAAATTCATCTACCAACTTAGAACACTTTCTCGCAACTTTTCCTCCATGACTATATTCTCATTCCATCTTGTAGACACACACATACACATAGTAACTATACATAATTTTAAAATATTTGAACTTGAGATCATATGATTCAAGATACTCACATAACTCTTCAAGGAGAGTACATCCTATATAATTATATTCCATTATTCATTGAATAAAAACAAGATTACATTGTATCCAAAAACCTGAGCATATCAACTTCTAAGAGGAGATTGTAGACCAACTTATTTTTAGATTCTTATTTGTGAGATTAAACATATTAGTAAAACCAATATTCAGATTTAAAACTTTTCATATCAATAAAATATGTCTGTTTCGGTCAAAACTAAGAAGGTTCCTCACACACATTGAGACTCAACTTTGATAGTTTGATCTCCTCTATTTACTTGTTAGTTACATGTATGTAGGTAGTTAAAAACTACTTGATGCATGAAGTTGAATTTAATTTACATTATATTATGCATTTGACTACCAAATTTTATTTACATTCTCTTATGCATTTATAATTACATTAGTTTTTACCAAACTCCACAAAACATCTTACTATGTTGATTAACTACATGCAAAATGTTTAACTATAGTTTATGAATTATTTTTGGAAATTATCGCTAATTAATTTTTTTAATTGTGTGGTAGGTCTAATTAATAATACATGGGGAGTTTTTTGGAAATATGAGACAAAATCCATAAATTCATATGGAATAAATCAAATGTATTGGATGTAGAATGACAAACATTACATGAAATCTCGTGTGTGGTGGTTGGTTTCATCAATTGGAGGGGTGTTGGAAGCATGAAAAAATTCATGAATGTTTATGGATTATGATGGGTGAATGTTATCCTACACTAAAACATGGCATATCCTTCATACTACATTCAAATGGTGAGCTATGAGTACAAGACATTCATAGACAGGCCCAATCATGATTTATACATATAATAGTCATATGAATGCCTATATGATGATGCCATTTTGATTGATGCATGGGATACTCCTAGTGATATTCTAGTGTATTTTAGTCCCTTCTTGGATAAGTTATTTCCAATGAAGGTGTCTAATGATTTGGATGTCTATATGTATCCAGATCAACTGTGGATTATATTCATTGGTGCCAAACTACAATTCAAAGTGTGTTTTAAACTATATAGTGTTTGAAATAACCTCTTTTAGGATTCTAGTCTTTGTCCAGAACATTCATATGTAGTATTGTGGAAGAGATACACAATCTTTCATAATAAATATTTTCCTCTCATCCAACTAGACCAAAGTATTTAAAGAACAAAACCACTATTTTTTTACATGCATGTTTTAGAGGATGAAATCGATGGTGACTACAATCGATCAAATGAAATTGATGATTCTAAAAGTGAATAGGATAGTTTTATAAAAATACATTTCAATATTGATAAATATTTTAATTGATTACTATAGAAATTACATATTTATGTATTACATATTTATTATTGTTATTGATGCTGATGTTAGTTGTTTTTCTTGATGTTTATTAATGCAGACAATAAGCTACTTATCTCACACTTTGCCTTGTTCTTGATTGCCTTTCTTTGAAAAATTTCACTAATTCATTGGTCACTATGTGGTTTATGGTTCTTCAACATATATTTAGGTTCAAGGTATATAAACATGCTCTTTAATGTCTCCTAAGAATCCTCAATTCACCTATTAAGTCTTCTAAAAATATCTTTGCCTCATTATACATCTAGGCTTTGTCAATAGGGTTTTTAGGCTTTGTCTCAAGGTTTTTACTTCTCACAAAGGTTTACAAACACTATAAATTTTTTCAAAGTGTTTGAATAAAATCCTTATACATTTATAAACATTGAATTTAATTTTTTAATATCGATTTCCACTACACTATCCATGTTATTACCTCTTCAGTGCACACAGTCTCCATTTATTAAATCTACAAGTGGCTTCTTGTGATTTTTTATTCATGGATTTCCAAATATCATTAGTTTTTTAAGCCTATGCAGGCTCTCCAAGATTGGTTCTAATATCAAACAGCTTTTCCAAGCACTTTATCTTCACTAGAACACTCATATACTCCTCTTGATAACTTTTTGGACTTCTTTGTTTGCATAATGAGCAATTACAAGTCTGTAAGTGTTCTCTTCATGTTTTATATCATTGAATGGATTTATCAAATCTATTTGAAGGTGATAGGTCCAAAGACGGTTGGTGACATCTTTAAAATTTATTCCCAACTCCTTTGATATCTCAGTTAAGCTTTTTTACTATAATTTGTATACTCACAACCCGAGTATGCTCTTTCTAAAAGGATATGGCATCCTCAAACTATTTAACATAAAAATTAACAATATGAATGGTCTTACATAAATTTAATAACATGAAAAAAGGACTCACTAGATTCAAACTAAATTTTATAAAATAATACATTGTGAATCTTTTCACCTTGAGCAAACAATATGCAATCAATCTTAATTTATATGCATAGAAAATAGGGTTGTAGACTTGTTAAAACTTAAAGTCACCATTCATATTATTTTGGGTCTTGAGCCCTTATTTTTTTAAGTGCACATGACAAACTAATCACAAAACCAAAATTAAACTATTTTGGAAATAAACGTGACTACCTAAACTACCTATCAACAATCATTTGTAAGACATTTAGCAAATTACCACAAGTTCCAATGTTGATTGTCCATATAAGTGACATATGCATGTATTTAAATATGTTAATGATGTAATTTTTATGATTTTAAAATCATTATATGTTAGTTGATGTTGATGTTAGATGTTATAATTAATAAAGAAGGAATTTATCCATGTAATTTGATGTTATTAAACTATATTGAGTTGTTATGAATCATTTATATTTCCTTTGAAGGCCATTGAGGCTGTGTATTTGTTCATATTTATGTGGATTTGTAGGTTGTTGAATGATTGGTGGATTTTCAAGTTATTGAATGTTTGGTTACAAATCAGAGTTAGAGTTTAGTGTCATAAACATCATTGTATAGGTTGAGAAAGTAAATATCTTCAAAGAGTTGTGATAATATAAGTAACTGGGTGAGACTAAGAGTAAAATGGACCATTGAATCCTTAATGTCCTATAGACTATTATCTCCATCATAAAATGAGGTAATAATTTGGCTTTAAGACATAAATCAAATATGTGATGAGATGATGATTGAGATATGAATGTGTGGTTCCTATAGAGGGGAAAATGTTTTATTTGAATATAAGAGAGGTAGGGAGCTTCTATTCATAATTCACAAAAGGATCGACTCTATTACATAGTCCGTAACCACTATTTTGGTAGATGTTGGAATGGATATACATTGGGAGAGAGGTAAGATCATTATTCTATCAAGTTCTTGATGTTAATAAGTAGGAAATAAGATTTTAAATTATAATTATTGAAATAAAGAGACCCCGGCATGTAAGTTGATAATATATAGGCCCTATTTCTATACTTGCATTGTTGTTTCATGACTACAAAGACTAATATATGAGAGAATCCATATTGTAAATGAGTTCTTGTCTTTTAAAATGTGTTGGTAAGTTCACTGTGGAGGTTTGAACTATTTTATAATCTATCTTTGGTTGAAACATTGTTGTTGGTTGTCTAACATGGACATAGTCCTACAGGAAACCCTTGTAATCTACACAGTCCAAGGGAAATTGAGTTGCAACATGTGAAAAGAGGGTTGGATTTTGGTTTTCATTTTGGTTTACTCTTGCAAAAATTTACATTCAATGTTTCCATGTATATATAAAATTTAATTATTCATTTTTTCATAAACAACTTAAAATTTAGTCATTCATTTGTTCATAAACAACTTAAATATACAAGATGAAGTAAGAAATTGGTGGAAAATAAACATAAATTTTTTAGACTAAAATGTGAATAAGCATGTTTTCAATTGATTTCCATCCAAAGTACTAAGCATACATCATGTAATATTGGACACATGAGTTATTTCACACAACTAATTATCAGTATTCATGTATGGAACACCACATCTATTAGGATACATCCCATTGGCTTGTGAAAATAAGATATCAAACTCTGCCTTCAAAATCTATAGTTGTTTCTCATATATGGCAAGTATTCCTTTGATCTTCATTTTCATGGCCTACACAATCTACACTCTTGCATCATAGAGTGATTTTGTGTAGGCATGGGCATCTTGTAGATTGACAAACTTTATTTTAGCATCCATCTTCTCATCCCTCAATGTGAGAAGTGCATAGTGAAACTTGTCAACCTTTTTGGTCTTGTTAGCCAACATAGTTTCCAACTTGATAATATTTTCCCTTACACCATCAAGAAGCTCAATCAAAAACTAGTTTTCCCTATTGAGTGATTGTTTTTTTAGTTGATAGTGACAGTTGCAAACCAAGATGTTCTTCTTATCCCATTGTGTTCTAGGATCTCATCCCTGTGAGAAGTTATTCCATGTCCTCAGGCAATTAGGTAGTCACATTCTTTTCTATATTTAGTAATTCATCTACAAAAAATATGAAACATGTGAAATTCAATGATAGCATTCAATATTTTTAGCATTGAAAAGCTAAAAAAATTAGACATAAATGAGGGTCCATGAGAATATTCAAAAGCTAAGAACATCTAATTTTTTAAATTATGAATAGTTTCCTTACATAAATAATTTTCTAACTTAAATGAAAACAATTAAATCATTATATTGGAATATGAAATATTTACCTGGCATGGTCATTTTGATGTATTAGAGTGTTACCACATTCCTTCTCACTCCTCCTCCCTTGCTTCAAATTGTGGGCCATAGAAATCGATAGTTGTTATATTAATTACCTTAATAGATAAACACATGATATGAGATAAAGGAATGTTAGAGAGAAAAAACATGCTTAAAAATTATTTATTACACTGCTTCCCACCATGGTTACTTTTATATAGACATAGAGACATTCAAACATGTGAACTTTGTCACCATCATGTGAAAAAATGAAAGGAGAATAAGGTATACATGTGAAGATGATAGATCACCAGTCAAAAACATCACATACCATACATGTAAAAAATATACAATGACTACATGGGAAAAACATTACATCATTGAACCATGAATTATTGTACAATACATTGGTAAATTCAAATTAACCACCAAACCATTGCTTAAATCATACATAAACAAAAAAATACGTATCCAGCACAAACCAAAAATGAAACACTTCTATTCAAGTATCCTATCTAAATAATATGTTTGATCACACATTAAACATTTCATACATATTATGCCAAAATGTATGTATATAAATAATAGTTTCTAAGGTACTAGCAACAAGGCAATATCAATGTTCATGTCATGGTCGTTAGCCCTCTAGAAATGGATTTAAAAATGGAATCAATCAACCACATGAATCCACATATATGCATGTCACCATGGACACCTACATTTGAAAATGTGTAGTTTAGAAATCTTGACAAAATACAAGAATAAGACACCAACATGAACAATAAACTTATCAGTTTTACTAAATAAGAAGTAACTATCATACCTCTTAAACATGGTCCATCCATGCCTATGATGTACCATCTCATCTCCACCAAAATTCTATATGCAATAAAAATATACATCACTATCAAAATATGTAATGGTAGGGTCGAAAGAAAGGTATGTGAAATAAAGAAGAGTGCATATAACACATATTCATCATACAAAGTACAATATCAATTTACGAGGAAACCTATCATGTGCACTTTCATTTTTTATTCCCCACCCCCTTGTTGAACATATCTACCATTCCATAAATGCATTTCTCTCAAAGCAATGTGATCCTCATCACTAGAATGGGATTGAGGGTCATCCCTTTGTAATCATAATAGTGATTTTTGTAGAAATATAAATTTTAATATTGAGTAAGATGAATTAAACTTAACATTAACTTCATAAAAACTAATGAACATAATGCATTTAACTTGAGGTCCATTATTGCATACACCTTGTTATTTATTCACCCATTTTCTTTCTCATTCCATTTGTCAAAAATATTCTCTTCACTGAATGCAGGCTTCCCTTCTCCATGTCAAGTTTACACTTGAATCATATACACCCATCTCATGATTGATAGGCTTCAAGGTTGTCTCACTAAGATAACATAACTCAAACACATCCTCCCTAGCCAGCCATGATCTTTTCAGCCTATCTATGTTTTTGATGCTCTAAATTTTCAAGAGTTTGTCTATTTACCTCCTTTGTGTTTTTATTTTATCGATTTCTCTTCCCTTAGGCTTACTTTCCAACTTTTAGCATGCCCAAGGGGCCACCTTGGAATGGGTTGCCGACTATGAATCTTATGACCATGATTGTTAAGTCTGTGTCATGACCACAATTAATGGCCACCATCAACTCTAAATGTGTGACATGGCCTCAACAAGCAAAGGTGCACATTCTACTTCATAATACCTGAATCCTTAATTTTGTACTCTCCTACATACAATCATTCAATAACTAACAGATGTGAGGTTAAAAGCATAAAGTAATAAACAAAATATAACTTCATCAAACATAATAAAATGTTAAAAGAATAAAATAATCAACATAAGATAACATCATCAAAGATAATCAAATGTTCTTGCAACATTTGATTATTCCTCCATTTCAGATTTAGAAACATCTAGAAGCCAATCATCATCATCATCATCATCATCATTGTCATCAATGTCATATGACTCTACCTCCTCCTACCACATAGGTGGACATATATATGTGATTATAACTCAAAACATATATGGAACAATAAACACAGGGCTATGAGCATGTTAAATGAAACAATAAATATAATGACTATGTCCCTACAAATTTGAATATTTTCTCTAATCTCTCTTTCATTTAACATATAAAAATGCATGGTGTGTCAATCAAACACAAAAGAAAAATAACATATAAAAATGCATGGTGTGTCAGTCAAAAGTATTTTAATTTTGATTGTTGTAAGATGGAAGAAAGAAACATTATTTAACATGAGGAGCAATCAAACATTAAAGGTAGTCAAAAGTTCCCATATATCTCTTGACAAATAGTCATTTGACACTTTAGAGATACCTTCTTCACCTTTGGTCTACTCCAACCCCTCTTCCAATAGTATTAAAAAAGATATAACATATAAAAATAGGGATGCATGGTTCACAATTATTAAGCATGGAAAATAAAAGGGAGAGTACAAAAAATATGCACAGTTTTAGGGATGGAGTCATCATGCATGTGACTATTAGCCACATCTACATGGCTCTACTCCACCCCTTCCAAATAAAACATAAAATAAAAACAACATAGAAAAATGCATGGTGTGTCAGTCAAAAATATTGTAATTTTGATTATTTTAAGAGAGAAGAATGAAACATTATTTAACATGAGAAGCAATAAAACATTAAGGAAAGATAAAGGTTCCCATATATCTCTTGAGAAATAATCATTGGGAGATTTGGCGATGCCCTCTTCACCTTCAATCTTCTCTACCCCTCCTTCAGTAATATTTAAAAAGGGTAATATAACAAACTAAAATAGGGATGCATAGTTCACAAATATTGAGCATTTTACATATGCGGCAAGACTATTAAAGTATGCATTAAAAATATATGAACCATAAATAAAATACCTATGTTATCCCCTTGTTTTCATCTTTATTTGGTAAATATTCCATCTCACATTGGCATTACACCCCTGGTTATTCACAGGTAGCGGATGGTTGTCTCATAATAGTGGGAATACCATCCCCAGTTATTGATGCTCCATATAGCTTCCTCTTTTGATCTCTAAGGGGGTAAGGGGAATATCTAAACTAAGCTCTTACATGTGATGAAGACTTCAGATTGACTTCTTTCTCCTAACATAATGCTTGTCACTATAAATTAGCATCAACAAAAAAAATAATACAACTCAAATTCATGTTCGAGTATAGTAGCTAAAAATGCATACCATTTGTTTAGCCTTAGCATAAATTTTTTTGAGGCAATAATCTAATTACCACTCATACATCTTAAATATATAGTATTTAACATTCATAGTATTAGTTTCCAACAAACAAAAAAAATTCATTCAAATAAGTTTAGATTATGCTTTACAACACTAACCCTTACCAATGAAATGCTTATAGAAATCATCACAAAGGTCACCACAAGAGTACAATGGTGTGATGACAGTTAGGGAAATCTGACTAGTTGACAATGCGACATAAAAATAATGAAATAATTAGGGAAACCACTATTCATGAAATTGACACGCTATATTGAAAGTATATATTATGAGCCTCCAACAATGAAATGTACATATGAAAAGGCATTACATTTTTTTGTATATAGTGTAATATTCAAACGTAGATATTACCTTTTCATATTATAGAAGCTTAACATACCAATTCATTTATAAACAATCTATATAATATGGTAATGCTTCATGTGGATATTCAAGGACAAGTTAAACAAACCTTTGTATGTAGTAGATGAGATAGAGAAAATTTAGTGGATACATTACATTTTGAAAACTTTAAAAGAACCAAAACATGCATGTTGTAAATTTCAAAGGATATCAATAATATTTTTTAAGCTTGGAATATCAAGTCCATGGAGATTGTATGCAAAAAAAATTAATTTCAATTACAACTTCTATGAAAGACATTGATGGAAATATTTAATAAGCTCACTAAACATTCTGAATGAAGAAGTCAACAATAATAAGTATAAATTACGTAGTATAATGGGAGTACAATAAACACAAACATGGATTCACACATCCTTACTTTGTGGAAGTCTGCACGTAAACATGAAATATGATAAGAATAACACTTTCAATATACTTAAAAGCATGCATATGCCAATGACCCCATCACAAAGAATAAAGTACATTTACATAGTTACAAGATTAAATACACATGAAATGGTGAGTAAAAACACATGAATTAAAAATAGAGCTCAAGAAATTAAAGCTTGGAAACTATAGGGGCTCTTATACACCCTACAATGGGAGTACAACAAACATGGATTCACACACTCTTACTTTGTGGAAGTCTGCACAAACACATGAAATATGATAATAGTAACACTTTCAATGTACTTAAAATCACACATACATGATGACCCATTCATAAAGAATAGTGTACATTTAGGCACTTGTAAGACTAAATACACATGAAATGGTGAATTAAAACACATGAATTAAAAATAGATCTCAATATATTATAGCTTGGAAAATACTAGAGAGGCTCCTATACTCCCTGTTCTACCCTATTGAATAGCTCTCTTCCTCTAAATTTATAGTGCATATGACCCTGAATATAAGCTTGCCTTTATGAAAAAAAATAACTTATTAACAAAGTTAAAATCTTGGTTGAGCTTAACCTTATGTATAGTGGGCCTCTAGTAAGGACAAATAGGGCCCGACAAATAATAGATATAGGTAAATTGAAGATAGATGTCATTTTATAGGATTTATTACATTCTTCACTACTTTTATTTGTATTTTCATCTAAATAATTTGTGTAAAGGAGGCTTATGAACACACTATGAATGTGTTTATCTGAACCATTTTCCTTTTTTCCCCATACCTATTTTTTCTTCATATGTTTTGGATTTTATCTATGTTAATAAGATATGGATTTAATTTTTTCACATCTATAAAAAAAACTTTGGGATTTCTTTCTTTGTTTAGGTTATTCAATGTCCACTTGCCTTTTAAAATGACCATCTATTAAAGGATATTCTATGTTTGTATAATACATCTATATTTCTTGTGATAAAGAGGATTGAGTATGTGTTGCTTATAAGAAGAACAACTTGTAAACTAAGTGAAGACTCAAGAATACTGACTACAAATAGATTTCCTATTCTTTAAAGTGTTTGCAAAGATTTAAGTGTTTGAAGTGGTGTAGAGTTCATAAACATTGTTCACAATCATGCAGACCATTGTGTGTTAATATATAGTCTATAGAAAAGTAAGGGTAACCTCAAATAGGGACATACAGAAACCTCAAATAGAATGAAATGGAAGGATAAGCCTATGCAAACCTTGGACAATTCTAAAAGTGGTTAACAAGCCATTTGAATGACTTAAAACATAATAGTTCTTTATATTTGTGCATAGTTCTAATATCAGGAGCCACGATAATTTTATTCAATGTATTTGTCTTCATACTTCTCTTTTGTGTCTATGCCATTTTATGCAGGGTCATATGCTCATTTTATGCATGCCTAAATACAAATAGACTAAATATCAAATGAATGACTTTGTCAAAATGATAAAACCTTTGCCCTAAAATTTACCTTGATTTTTGACTACTACAAAACTTGGGATTAAACATTGACACCTCCATCCTTGTTCTAATTGCCTCCACTTGAGCTATCTCCCTCCACTTTGGATCTAGTAGTGAGCAAATTGTGAAGGACATCTATTTGGCCATTAGGATTGGTTTTACTTGATTAATAGTAAGCCATAGGAGATTAAGGCAATAGTAAGAGGACATGATTATCAACATGTTAGGACACGATAATCAAGCATTACCATCAAATGATTTGCATGTCATACTGGGTCTTTGCCACCTAACAAGTTAAGTGACACCTACATAGTCATAATTCACGATTGGCATGACGGTTATTATTGATTGATGGTGAAGGTGGCAGTGACCATGGTGAGGAAGGTTAGAACAAAGGCATATTTTACCATCAAATTTAACTTCTATTTAATTATGGTTAGTCATAATCCCTTGATGACCAATGGAGACCAGCTCCCCAATAATTGGTGATGACCAACACATGTCAAGAGTTGGTGCATGATATTTAAGATATGTTAGCTATTAGTGAGCCATTGATCAAGATAGGATCATAAAAAAGAGATATGACATTTAAGGGTAGTTTGATTGAGGCTAGGATCAAGAAAGTGTTCATCATCTAGTCAGGCTAAGTTTTGGAGGTTGTCAAGGAAATTATCGATATGGGTTTTCTTGAGACACCCTTCCATGTCAAAGGAAATTCTAATCTTCCCTGTCTTTTCATTTCCAATCTCTTTTTCCTTACAAATGGTAAGGGCTTGGTCAAAAAGGTGGTGGAGATATTGATCAAGTCACGGTATAGGGTCAAGTGCATTGAGGTCATTGATGGCTTCCCATCCAAGAGCCATACCTCTCTACCTCTCTTTAGTGTTGAAAACTTCAATTTAATCCCTCATTCAATGTTTTGTGAGCTTAAACATTGGTTGTGTGTGTTAGTGTCTTTTATTTAAGATTTATAGAGATTACTTCAATCTCTTATGATGGGTAGTAGGACGGTGGCACAGTTGGATGTGGATTCCTTGTGAGCTCATGTCCCCTCCATCTCTGCCATCTTGGGTCAGTAGTGTTCTACTCATGTTTTGGTTGCAGTACATTCCCTACGTAGGATTTATGGCCCTAGCCAATTATATAAATTAAAATGTATAAATAATAAAATGAAAGCATTTTGAGTATACTGATTCCTTACATTCCTCTATGAAAATTCACACTATGTTAAATATTTTGATTAAGAGTGTTGTTTTTATTAAATAAAATATTTACTCCCAACATACATAATTAGGGAATATTTTTTATGAAATTAGTTTTTATTTTATGATAAATAGTTAAATATTCATATAAATTAATTGTATAAAAGTTTTTTTTTTTTTTTAAATTAATAATATAAATATAATTGTTTATGAATGTTTTTAATTATCTAATGTAAATATATGATTGAATTTTAATTGAGTTAATTTTACATGATAAGCATTATGAGATAATTGTGATTTATAAGACATCATATTCATTCACATATTTGTGAAATTTATAAAATATTATATTCACTAAAATATTTATCAAAGAAGAAAAGCCTTTAAAAAAAAAAAAAAAATGAATAAATTCACCATTAAATGATAAAATGATTAATTAAATTTACTATTTCTTTCCATACACTATATCAAGTGAATCTTTTTATCTTATAATTATTAATAATTATAAATATTAGAATTAAAATGATTAATTAAATTCACCAATCCTCTTTTTAAATAAAGTGAGTGAATCCCCTTATTTTATAGCATTTATTAATAATTATAAATATTAAAATTAAAATGATTAATTCAATTCACCAATCCACTTCTTAAATAAATTGAGTGAATCCCCTTGCTTTCTAGAATTTATGACAAAATTGTGAGAAAACAAAGTCATTGAAAGACAAACGATGACATTTATGACGCAACTGAAAGAGAACGAAAGCAAAAAACAGCTCATTATGAATTTATGACACAACGGAACATCAAACATCAATATAAACGATGAAATTTCTGACAAAACCAAACATCAAACGTCAATAAAATATATCTACAAAGCTTTTATTGCTACAAAGAAATTTATAAAATGACTTAACGAAAGGCGTGCTGCATCAAAAACAAAAAATATCTTGTAAGCTTGATGGGTTGCTGTTTGTCAGATTTTTCATCGCCAACCAGGTCCTCGAGAACAACGTACCTTACATTTTATGATCATTATCAAACCACGTCAATTTTTTATATATGATTAACTTCGTCCAATTATAAACATACCTACATGGAAAATCAAGAGATATCCATGGATCTGGTGCAGTTTTATATTTTGCTCAATTTTTCTTATTTGTATTTCAATTTCCTTGTCACTGCAATAATATACTCTCTTTATGTCTATGCTCTCGATGTCTATGCTCTCAATTAGATGATATATTTATTATTATCAAATGTTTCAAGGTGCAAATTACACTAAAAAGATGGTATAATATTCATTATTAATAGAAGCAGAGATTTTGTAAAGTGAAAGTGTGTAAATTAGTAAGTGTATTTCATTTAAAATATATGAATGTTAATCTTGTATTATATTTAGTGAATAAAGTTTCAAATAACAATAATTTGATATTTTTTATAGAAGTGATAGTACAAAATAAAATTGTGTATTCCTTCGTACGATAATGAGTTGTCTAAGGAGGAGATATTTTATATTATACTGAGTATGAGGAATGGTATAGTGTTATATAAAAATATGAAATCGATCAAATATTTCAAGATACACTAGACGGTGATGGTAGAAAATAATAACAAAATATGTCAATAAATAGACTCAGAGAAACCCAAATAATACACATACCAACCCCTCTAACATATCACTATTAAAATATATTGAAATATTATATATTTGTATATAATAAACTATAAATTATATTATTAATCACTTTCACTCTCACTCACATGCATATATTGATATTGTATAATTATTTTATTATAAAAATATATATTATGTATCATATATAATATTATAATATATCTTGATGATATATATTATTATTTATATTGCACGTTATTTTAAAAGTGATGACGTAATATACATTATTGGTAAATTAGGGTTTTATAAAATGAAAAGAGTGTAAATCACTAGACGTACCTCATTTGAAATCCATGAACACTTACCTCATATCATCTTTTATCAGTGAAGTTTCAAACAATAACATTCTGATATTTTTGGTGAAGGTAATAGTGGAAAAAAAGGGTTGTGTATTTATTTATAAAGTAATGAGTTGTTAGGGGAGGAGATGCTCTATGAGAAATGATTAAGTGTTGGGAAAGAGATTAAATATTTCAAGTGGTTAGGCAATGATGGTAAAGAATAACAACAAGGTATTTTTTAAGATGGACCTAAATAAACTTAGTACAAAGCTCCACAACATGTCAATATTATAATATATAATATATTAATATATTATATATTAAACTATAAAATTATACATATACATATACATATTAGATAAATTTATCTCAAATTAGTAGAATATATGTCTCGAGATTGATATCTATGGATGTATTTTTAGAGAGATTTTTATATTATGTGTATGTTAGTAAATTTATATTAACATTATAACTTAATATCGATCTATTAAATTACAAATAAGCTGGATATAAAAATGGTCGTATCTATTTACCTTATGATATACAAATTTATTTCAGAAAACCTTATAGACTCTGTTAAAGTATAAAAATCCAAACAATTTTTAAATATATAAACAATTATAATAGCATACCTAATTGTATTATACATATAATTATTTTACCATACATATCATTGATTTAATGGATGTAAAAAATTATCTAAAAAACCTAATTACTTAATAATATGATTTATTCATAAATATATAAATAATTATAATAACATATATAATTATGCCATACATATAATTATTTTACCATACATATCATTATTTTATCAAATTTAGTTATTTAAAAGTATAATTATTTTTTATAGGTATCATAATTTTGAATGCCTAAAGTTAATCCTCTATACGTATTTTTAAAAATCTTATTTTTTCCTAAAAACCCTAATTATTTAATAATATGATTAATTTCTAAATATATAAATAATTACAATAGCATACATAATTATGTTATATAAATATAATAATTTTATCATACATATAATTATTTTACTAAATCTCAAAAATTATCTAATAGGATACATATTTATGTTATACATGTAATTATTTTACTATACATATCATTAATTTATCGGATGTAAAAGTTTCCCAAAAAACTCTAATTATTTATTAATATGATTAATTTTTACATATTTTTTAGATGATTATTATTTTTTAATTACTTAAGTGTCATAATTTTAAATGCCTAAAACTAATCCTATATGTAAATTTTAAAAATGTAAAATATAAAACAATTTCAACTTCAAGTGCTCCAAATACACATAAAGATTGCAAATTTTGTGGGTATAGATTATTTGTATTTATATGATTCTTTTTTTTTAAAATATCACAAATTTTAAGGTTTTTAATATGTCGGTTGTAAACTAATTAAAAACAAGTATAAGTTTTTTTTTATTTTATCAGCTGATCTTCACCTTATTTAGTGCGTTCAAACCCAAGTCACAAGATTCACCATTTTTTGGCTCAAAAATTAAAATTCATCATTTCTTGCACACATCAATAAAAATATCCTAAAATTGACAAAAAATGAGCTTCATCTATATATGTCTTTGTTGTACCCTATGTTGAATGTTAGGTTGTGGAGCTAAAAGCTTCACTGATGCAGACATGGAGAAGGCCATTGGAGGAGTTGTTGGAGTGTCACAGACACCGGTGTTGGTCAGGCCAACTGACGTCGGCAGGATAAGGCAGGAGAGCAATCGACGTCGATCAGATATTGGCCAGCGTCAGCGACCCCCAGGCGGATAGGGACCAACATCGATCACTTGTGTGGTTTGACTGTGAGTATATTACGAGCAGTTAGTTGACAAACCAAGTGTTTGCATGATGAGAGCTAATTTTAGAATGAGAGCTACGGATCTAATTATTGTAATTAGGTGTCTAATTATTGTTTGGATGAGATCTATATAATAGACTCATGGTTGTATTGTAAACTTGTGCTAGAGAGTAAGAGAGCATTATTATAAGCTCCTTTTGTGTGTGAGGTGAGCAATGGTGTGTTCCTCCTAGTGCCACAGTACCAAGGTGGGTGCTGGATTGGAGAATCAGCAGGGTTCTTCAAGAGTGTATGATCTTGGTCATCAGGTGAGCATGGCTTCTATAGGAGATCTACATGGTAAGTAAGATCATTGATATGCAGATTTATGTGTGTGCAAGGTCAAGGTTCACAGGTGTGCAAGATCAGATAGGACAGCAACACAACAGGGAGCAAAATCAGGCAGGATCTACTTGGAGTACAGGTGTGTACTCAAATAGAGCAAAGAGGAAGGCAAGGAAGATCCTTCCATAAGTAAGGTCTATTGAGGTGCAGGTTGTTGCAGGTTTAGGGGAGATCTACTTGAAGTACATTTGTGTACTTGTGGAGTGCGTGGAGCACAGGTGTAAGGTGAACACCAACTCAGTGTTTGAGTTAGGTGCTGGGACCTAAGAGAGAGAGCTTTGAGGAGATAATTACTGTTCACTTGAGGTGTGGGAAACCTCTGAAGAGGTGGTGGAGAAGAAGTGGCATCTTCTTTATTATATTCTTTTCTGTATGAGTATTAATACAAGTTGTGTATTGTCTCTCATATCTTGTGTTATTTCTGGATTCTAGTTACTTGTTGATTCTATTTATTTCTGTATATTAAGTTGCTTGGTATTTGGTAATCAATTGTGTGCTTCCGGTGTTTCATATCCCAACATGTGGTATCAGAGCTAAGGTTGTAGGAAGCGGTTTTGTGTTTGGTTATAGGTCAGTCTCAAGGGTTTCTGATTGAGTGGGAGTAGAGCAATTGTAGATCAAAGTAAGCTAAGAATGGAGGAGTTGAAAAGCACAGATGGTCACCAACAGTCTTATGGAAAGAAAGAGCAGGTAAAAGAAGATTGTTGGTTGGTAGCAGATCAACATGAAGGAACTGAAGATGCAGATGTTGTATGGGTTGTTGCACAGGATGCTTTGGAAGGTTTCTTGGATAAATTTGAATCTTGGATAATAGATTCTATTGCCTCTTTCCATGCAACCCCAGGGAGAGGAGCTGGTAAACCTTGCCAAAGAATTGGCAAAGGGGAAGTGAAGCTAAATTTACAGGTGGAGGCCAACACACGGGTGTTGAAGGAGGTCATGCAGGTCCCAGGTTTGGAGATGTGGCTAATTTATTTTAAAAAGTTGGGTGATGAGAGATGCATATGAACTCTCACAGTAGATGCACTTGAATTAGCTAGTGGTAAGAAAATAGGTACTCTTTATCTACTTATTTATATTACTGATTCTTCTTTTGTTGCAGAGATGTGGCTTCATAGGCTTGGTCACATGAGCAGGAAGGAGATGCATCTTCTTAAGTGGAAGATAGATATATTTGACAGGTTTAAGAACTAGAAAGCCTTGGTGTTTATGGAGGAGATGGCGGACAGAGACCAGTGGATAGGGCTGGATACTTCTGAGCAGGGTAGTTTGGACATGGGACTTGATTCAAAGGAGCTCGCAAGTAAAAAGTCATCACTTACAGGAAAACACAGGTACCAGCATCGATAGGAAAACTGACGTCGGTAGGAGGTAAGATCGACATCGGTCATGAGGACCGATGTCAGCAGTAGGGACACTGACGTCGACAGTGTTGGTAGTCAGGGACAGGCACATGGAACCGATGTCAGTTGGATGCAGACTATGTGGTGACTGAGGTCAGTCACTGTAACGGATCTTGGGTGGACAGCATGCTGTCAAGGAGTCTCAAATGCCCATATGGAGGACTGAAGACGTAAGTAAGCCTCAAATTCATTGTTCCTCTTTTTTATACTAGTTGCTGATTGCAGAGCAGGAAGGATCCAGGAAACAGTGGGAGCATGGCATGGAAAGATTGCAAAACCAAGCAGGAGATTTGGTAGGGTTGCTAGCAGGTATGAAAGCACAGAGATGAATAGATTCCTTAGTTGAAGAATAGAGAGAACGGACACGTGAGACAGAGGGCCAGGCATATGGTCTTGAGAAAGCTACAGAACAGTGGTACAGGTTTTGATAGGTGGATGACAAAGCATAACTTTAGTCAATGTCAGGGTAACTACTGTGGTTTGTCTTACCAGGGGGATGATGGTCATGACATCGTTCTGTTACTGTATGTGGATGGTATGTTTGCTAGCAGGTTTGTACATACAGGGGTTTGTTGAGCTAAGGGTAAGATTAGTTCAGTGGTTTGCTATAAAGAATTTGGAGCAGCAAAATTCTTTGGCATGGGAGACATGGGAGATCATAGGGTGATTTTGTTTTTAGTGGGAGCTGATGTGAATCAGGTGTTGGCAAGGTTCATTACGTAGGATGCAGAGCCAGAGCACACTAAGGGCTGGACAGTTTAGTGTCTGAAATCACATGAGGTCTAATATAGACCTGAGTTTTCCCAAGCAGTGGGTGTTGTCAGAGAGTTAGGAGCCAATTCAGAGAAGCGGATTCTCAGGGATGTGAGAAGGACCAGCAGTAGGGATTCATGATATTTAGGGTCAGGACTTCACTACATGGGTTTGTAGATGCAGATGCGATAGGGTACTCAGATGATAGGAGGTACACCACAGGTTGTGTGGTGGGTTGTCTTCAGGATTGATCTTGAAGAGGGATACAAGCCAAGAAATAGATTAGACGGGGTACAAGTACAGGTACAATGCAGCTATTTATCTCCAAGTGGGAGATTGTTAGGTTGTGGAGCTAAAAGCTTCACTGATGCAGACATGGAGAAGGCCATTGGAGGAGTTGTTGGAGTGTCACAGACACCGGCGTTGGTCAGGCCAACCGACGTCGGTCAGATATCGGCTGGCATCAGCGACCCCCAGGCAGACAGGGACCGACATCAGTCGCCTGTGTGGTTCGACTGCGAGTATATTACGGGCAATTAGTTGACGAACCAAGTGTTTGCATGATGAGAGCTAATTTTAGACGGAGAGTTGCGGATCTAATTATTGTAATTAGGTGTCTAATTATTGTTTGTATGAGATCTATATAATAGACTCATGGTTGTATTGTAAACTTGTGCTAGAGAGTAAGAGAGCATTATTATAAGCTCCTTCTGTGTGTGAGGTGAGCAATGGTGTGTTCCTCCTAGAGCCACAGTACCAAGGTGGGTGCTGGATTGGAGAATTAGCAGGGTTCTTCAAGAGTGTATGATCTTGGTCATCAGGTGAGCATGGATTCTATAGGAGATCTACATGGTAAGTAAGATCAGTGATATGCAGATGTATATGTGTGCAAGGTCAAGGTTCACAGGTGTGTAGAACTAGGTTGATTTGCAGGTGTGCAAGATCAGATAAGACAGCAACACAACAGGGAGCAAAATCAGGTAGGATCTACTTGGAGTACAGGTGTGTACTCAGATAGAGCAAAGAGGAAGCCAAGGAAGATCCTTCCATAAGTAAGGTCTATTGAGGTGCAGGTTATTACTGGTTCAGGGGAGATCTACTTGAAGTACGTTTGTGTACTTGTGGAGTGCATGGAGCACTTGTGGAGTGCATGGATCATAGGTGTAAGGTGAACGCCAACTCAGTGTTTGAGTTAGGTGTTGGGACCTAAGAGAGAGAGCTTTGAGGAGATAATTACTATTCACTTGAGGTGTGGGAAACCTCTGAAGAGGTGGTGGAGAAGAAGTGGCATCTTCTTTATTGTATTCTTTTTTGTATGAGTATTAACACAAGTTGTGTATTGTCTCTCATATCTTGTGTTATTTCTGGATTCTAGTTACTTGTTGATTCTAGTTATTTCCGCATATTAAGTTGCTTGGTATTTGGTAATCAATTGTGTGCTTCCAGTGTTTCATATCCCAACATTGAATTGGTGAGGGTGTCTATATTATTTCATGTGCATGATGTGGGGGTACAATAAATTTTGTTTGTGTTATTTCCTATGTGTGACATGGTGGAGCGATGAGGGTTGTAACTAAAAATAGAGTCTGAGCCTTGGATGATGCGAATAGAGATGAGGCAACCTTAGATGCACAATTAGGGGATAGGAGAGGTAGGGTTGATGTGGGTAGGGTTTAGGGGGTCAACATAGCTAGTGTCAATGATGGATAATTCCCTACTCAATATCTTCATGGTGACATTGGCTTAATGCTTCCAACTTTTGTCCTACTCTAAGCATAACCTCTACATCCATTTGATTCTCATTTTCAAGTAACTATTATGTCACATACCTATTGTGTTGATCTTATCTCTTCTTACATTTGTGATTCTCATTTTTTATGCTTTATTTTAAATTTTATTTTTTAAACATTATTTTACATTTTAGTTTTTATTTTTTTACAATATATAGTTTATTATTTATAAGTTGGTTTTAATTGATTTTATGTCTTGTTTTTATTATTTCAAATTTGTTCTAAATTCTTTTATTTTTAATTTTATGACTCTTTAGTTTTTTTTCTAATTATGTATTTTAAATTTTTTATTTTATTTTTTATAATTTTATTTTAAATATATATTTTTGTAATTTTTTATTTTAATATTTATCACGTTTCAAATTTAATAGCACTTTTTTTATTTGAACTTGAACTCGAACTTAAATTTGAACTAAATTTTTATCCTCTTCAAACTCAAACTTGAAATTGAAGCTTGTAACTTAACTTCAAACCCCTTTATTTGGACAATTGGTGTGCAATAAAATATGTTTTCATTCCCATTAGAAAGTTGTCCTATTTACCCATGCTACCCAATGAAATATCTAGAGAATATCTTAAAATGATTCTAAATAACATATCCACATATTGCTCTGTAGTATAACATCTCTAACATAAGTAAGAAAATTATCTTCTTAAAATTATAATCATATAAAACCCTAAATAAAATGAATTCAATCATGACAATGTATGACCATTGTTATTTAGTTTATTTTTAGTCTTGAAGGGTAATTCTAAGAACCATTTTACTTTATCTTAAAATTATTCCTGAATATGTTGGGCGATCAACTTTCATTGATTATTTTTCAATAAAAATATTAAGACAATTACAAAGTGCAATAGTAACTTTTTTAACAAGATAGATAAAATAATAATATTTGGTGGAAGTTGATTGGCAACTTTTTATGTTATGGGATGCTTTACTTATACCAAGGTTGGGCACTAACTGCGTTGTAGGTAGAGGATGGGTTTTCTTAGTGGTCCATTTATTCCTACATTTGTTTAGGTGATACTGGATACCTAGTTTGTAAATTTTTCATTGAATGTTGGGCTATTTCATTAAGGGACATGGCATGGGGTCATAAAGACCTAGATGCCTGTGGAAGCTTGTTATTATTGTTTGGTTTTGGTGAAGAGAAAAGGGTTGGAGAGAAATTTGGTGTTGTTTGTTGTAAAACCTTTATTGATGTTTTGAGGGTAATATCTTTTGTTTTATATATTATATTTCATTTTGCATCTAGAGCACAGAGCTATGTGATTTATGTTGTGTTTGCTTATAATTTTTTTGGTGTAAATGACATTTTAGATAGGGCTACAAGAATTGTTTTTGAAAATTGAGTATTTATTTCAATACCATTTTTTTATTTTTTTTAAATGGTTTCCATGCTTGAAAAAAAAGAAATATTGTATAAGAGGGTTTGGCGAAGCGAGAAGGGTTGGAGAGAAACTAGGTATTATTTACTACAAAGCCTCTATAGATGTTTTGGAGGTAATATCTTCTGATTTTACATCCAACACAAAGAGATTCATGATTTATGTTGTGTTTACTTGATTTGGGCCTAAATTTTCTAGATTTAGGGCTTTGTATCATCTTTTTTTTTCAAACAAAAAATTTATGTTGCAAGTTTTTTTAACCATGTTTTTATGGAAGAAATTGTACTTTTATGGTGGTGATATGGGAAAGAAAATAGTTTTAGTGTTTGTGACCATTACTTTTTTTTTATTGATATACCCAATACTCATTGATATCTGTTTATGAGCCAAACAAAAATAAAAATACTAGAAGTTATTTTTAAATTATTAAAAATTAAAATGAACAATAAATTTGAAAAGTAATAGTAAAACCCTTCAATCTAAATCTCAACAACCAACCATTGGTTTAGGTGTTAGGTTATTAAATTATTTTCTACAACCTATTGTGTACTCTGTGACTTCCTTTTTTTAATTTATTTCTATGTTTTTATATGGGATATGATGATATTTATTATAATTGTTTATTTCAAATTTTGATTTATGTTTTTGTTAACGTAATAAATCTTAAAATCTAAAGAGACTTACCTATCATATATAACATGTAAACTATTTGACAAAATGTTAATATTTAAATTCTATTTTGTTGTCTTTGTTTTAGATCAAATATAAACTATTTGACATGATGTATATAAGGAGAAAAAACATTAATTGTATTTCCTTGTTTTAAATTGCATGTAATGTGTTTGAAAAATATTTATGAAAAAAATAAAATTTATTTCCATGTTTTTGGTTAGATACAAGCTATTTGATTTGTATCATTATATTTATTCATATTTTTTTTAGCCAATTATGTATAAGTTTGTATGGAAGTGATAGATATGAAAATCATAAGTAACTACATGTTGTGAATTTTATGTGAATTGTTTAACAAAATTTCAACAAGAAAATTGTCTTTGTTTCCTCTTTTTAGATTAAATGCAAATAGTTTGACAAAATGTACGTGACTCCATTTTTAACAATAATAGTGAATGCAAAGTTTAAGCTTATTTTCTTTTTGTAATGATGTTGTTTATTCAAAATTGTATTTTATTTTTGGTGTAGATGGCAATGTAAATAGGGCTATAGGAATTATTTTGCAAAATTAAGTGACTATTTCAACACCATCCTCAGAGTTTTAGTTTTAATTTTTTTTGTTTTTGGTTTTTGGGGCTTTTTTTTTTTTTTTTTTTTTTGTGGGGGGTGGAGGAGGTTCATGCTTGGAAAATAAGTAAGATTGCATAGAAGGGCCAATTATATTTTATGTTAGAATCAAGGAAAATGTAAATAGGGTTTACAAAAATTAGGGTTTGATATAATATAGTACTTTGTGTTTAAATAAGCTGCAAATGAGAACAAGGTTCATAGAAGCTAGAATTTGATATTAAATTATACTTTGTGATTCAATTATTTAATATTGCTCAAAGATTCTAAAATGAAAAAAAAGGACTAGTTTTTATTTTTAAAATGGTGTGTTTAAACATTATAGTCTTTTGTGCCTACTTGTAACTATCTCTATTTTTTTTATCATTTAAGGTTACCATATGAAGACTGTTAGGAGGTTATGAATGTTTATCTTAGCTGATTAGATCATATGTTCTCACCTATTTTTTTATTATTGTGGTTTGAAAGCCAGGCACAAGATGATTATGTTAGATTGGAGTAGGGTTTATATAAATTATGGTTTATTGTTTAATGTTTTTTTAATACTTTATGCTTAAGTTATGCTTGGATTATCTAGAAAGTTCAAATCTAATCAAATGTTAAGTAATACTTTTGAAACAATTATCTTTGTGATGATATGCCCTACAATTACTTAGAATTCAAAAACCTTGTTATTAAAAATATATATTTTTTAAAATAACATAAATAATTTCAAAATATATATTTTAAAACAAAATAAATATAGATTGATTCACAAAATAAAATAATAGAAATATTCACATTATATATTGAAAAAAGATAAATACAAAAATACATAAAGTTAAAAATATTTAGAAGATTATAGTTTGTAAAAGTTTTATTTTTTTATTTTTCCTATTATTTATTAAGTTTCTCCTTTTCTTTAAAAAAATATTATTTTTAAAATTGTTTAGTATATTTTTCGTTAATTACATAATCAAATATTAACTACTTTCCTCTAAATTTTATGAATTTCACATTTTTTTATTGTTCCCTTTTTGGGAATTTTATCTAATTTATTATTTTTCATTAATGATATAAATTTTTAATAAATTCATTAAATTTTTACTAAAATCACCCAAATTTTTCATAATTATGGATGTTTAGGATTTGTTTTTTGAATTTCACCTAATATTGTTAAATTTTCAATTAATTAGCTTAATTTACAATATTTTTTTGGAATTTATTTAATTTAATATTTTTTTGTATTTATTATTTTTATATACTTTTGTCCATTTTTGAAAATTATTCCCCTTTTTTATATATGAGTATTTTTCATTTAATAAATGTTTTGTTTCATAGAAATGGGTCAAAATTAGGTAGTAGTATTAATAGTTAGGTTGTGTTTGGGATTGTAAAAGGTGTAATTTTTTTAACTAATATGCAAAACATTTTAGTCTTTGATGACTAGTTATAAAAGTTTCTATTTTTGTCTCATTTGAGGTTGCTATATGAATATTGGTAGGATGTTATAAATGTTGCCTTTAGCGGATTAGATCAAGTATTTTTTCCTCTTTTTTTTATTGTGTTTTTTAAGTTGTACAAGATAATTTTATAGATTATCTCTTCATATATGTAATATAATCTTTAAAAAAACATGGTTTGATTATGTTATAGTGTAAATGTTACGACTTCCTAGATAGGTTGGCTATAACTATATCTTTTTTTATTTGTTTAGGGTTTCCATATGAACATTGATATGAGGTTATAAATGTTTATATTTGATAATTAGATAATCTATTTCCACCCTTAATTGGACAAGGAATGGAAAAATCAAAATCATCCTACATTTTTACTCCTAACTACTTTAGAGAAATGCAAACTACAAGACCTTCAGCATTATTTTGAAGGCAAAAGATAACAAACAATATAATGTAAAATGTGTGTTTGGATACTAAAAAATCTTAGATCTTTGATGTGTAGTTTGAATTATATTATTGATTATTTATTTACATGGTAAATGGAATATAGTATGCAACTTTTGGGTAGATTATAGAATGTTAGTGACTTTGATTTATAATAAATGCTCCATCATGTGATAAAGTGAGGTGTTATGTTCTACATGATTGAGATGCATGAAGTTATATTTTATAGAATTTGGAATTAAAGTTAAGATTCTATTATAATCATAATGATTTATTATAATATAACTAAGCCAAGTACATTCAACATTATAGAAACAATAAATTTGATCATAGTGAAAAAAATAGTGGTTGGTGAAATAATTGTTGTGGGTTGTGAAACAAAAATTCATCTTCTTGGAGAGTGAGTAAATTCAATCTAATTTGATTGATTATGGTTCAAATAGATTTTATTGACTTTAGTGAGTAATTTTCATCCATAGTAAAATGATATGAAAAATGGGAAACTAGAAATAAGATGATTTTTACATTTAAAGTGGGGATTTATAGGACATAATAAAATAAATAGATTCAACAACATTAAGTAGTAGTGGATGTTTTATCCATAAAAATCATATAAGAAGAGAGTTGTAGAATAAATTCAAGATCCTAATATGCTTATGTCATTATACTTATGTATATAATGTATTATGTTTTATCATGTTATTTATCAATAACAACATCCTACCATGTAAGGCCTTGAGTAGTTCACCTAAAAAAAATGGGAAGGGAATTTTCCATTTTATTGATAGGCATTTGTTTTATATTAATTTTTGTGAGAGAAGTAGACTTTATAGATATTTTTGGAATTGTGTTTTGAGGATGTTATAGGTGATGTCTTTAATAGTTGTGCATGAGCTAGCACTTTGAAGTGCCTTTGTTATTTTGAGAGATTTTTTGGGGGTTGAGATTATGTTTAGATTATTTGAATAATTTATTTTGAATTAATATGCTTTATCTAATTAACTTTATAGGCATCCATGACTTTGTTGTAATCACAGGGATTCCTTATAGCATTTCTTAATTTTTAAAGCAGTAGTCCTTTGCCTTATACAATAATTTGATGCAACATATATCATATGCTTTTGTTCTAATGTCTTGAAATATAAATAGACATAATATTATGTCTAATTTATGATTTGAGACTATATTTGTCCATATCTAATCCATGTTCTTTTTTCATGTCTAGTGATCTTTTCTTACAAAAAAGGGCCTATACCATCTTGCAAGTACTTATCATATTCAAATGCTTGTGTATCAAAAATTTGGAAAGGGTTTGGAGAATATTGTCAAAAAAGGTTCAAGAATATACATTAAGTGAGCATAATAATAAGCAGTTCATTTCTTTGGAAAAGTATAGACTAGTGGCCTTGACTTGTTTTGATAACATAGATGTTGCTTTGGATAAAGTGGTCATGTTCAGAACTTACATATTCAAATACAATATTAGGGATTTCTTATTTCATGTATTTCAAGTCTTATTACATTTTTTATGCACATCAATGGAACTTTGTGTTGAAATTATAAAACATTTTAAGAATTTATTAGAAAAGAATGATCAAGATGCACTGAGATCCTTGTAAATGGAATTGGATCCAATAGAGCTATACATACTACATCATGTACATGACATTGCAATGTAATTTGACTGGACAAAGATTTTAGTATCTAAATTCATGCCAAATCATTACCATGGTTTATGGGGAGATGATGTTTTACTAAATATTTTTCTTTGTAAATGGCTTAATATTTCCATTTATGTTTTGTCTTTAATGACTAGGAAAAATAATTACACTTTAATGAAAATTTAGATTCGCCTCCATATTTTATTATTTTCCATGATCATAACTTTGTCTATGGACATTTTGAACCATTATATTAAAATAAGTAAATAAAAGTATTAAATTCCTAAATTACAAACACCTTTGTCAAGAAAATATATTATGTTTCCTTTTTATTAGCAAGAAAACACTATGAATTTATAGCTATACAAATTACAAAAATTCTAGGAGACACATCCTATTATGTCGATAACATGTTTAATTATTTTTATCATTTAATAAAAAAATACCTTTGACATATAGTATTTACATTATTATACCACACAATCCTTTCTCAATGTCTTTCTTTCTAAAGATACAAAAGCATATGCCTATTTAGAAATAAATCTAACAAACAATATAATCAACGAAATACTAGTTATTATAAATTAGAAATGATACAATGTAAAACTAGCTTCAACCTATAATGATGATACAATAGAAGGTGAAAACATTGTTTTTCAATGGATTTCATATATATTAAAAGTAACAACATGTTTATGGTCATCAACTAGCTGACAAATTGTCAAAATATATACTAATTATTCTCAATTTAATGTTATTTACAACATTTTAAAAAAAAAACAAATACAAATCATATACATTATTAATAACTAATAATTTAATAAAAAAATGTATAATAGGTCCAAAAAATTACTAATTTTGCAAGTATATTACCACCATAAAAGCAAATTTTGATTCAATCATTGAAAATTGCATGTAAATGGCCCATAAGCAAGAAACACATTAAGAATCCTCTTATTAAAAAATATCAACTTTCAAAAAAATAATTAATTTCATCTTCATACATGTTTTTACTATTTGAAAACAATTACATTTTATAAGTAGTATGAAACCTTTCAATCAAGATGAAAAGGACATATACCAACAATTAATAGGAAAAAGTAAAGTCATTTTTTTAAAAATATGTGCAAACTATAACCATTCATTGAAGAATGGAGTGTTTCCTAGATTTGTAATGCCTATTAATATTAGATAAAACAAATGATTAAATTTTTTGTTTATGCTATCGAATTATAAAGAAAGACTTATTGTATCGAGGATAGCATTTGCATAGATAAGAGATATTAGCTACAGAAAACCATAAATTGGAATAAAAGGTCCAATTATCAATGTCCCATCGAATGTTGATAAGGTTAAAAAAGCATGGCCAAGATATATAGATGATAAAACAAAAATAGCTATAGCTCTAAAAAGATGACTAGATAACAAAAATACTAGGGATAATTTTAAGAATGGACCTCTAACACTTACTATAAAATCCTAGTGAATCCTAGAATTCAAGCATAATTCCACTAATGAATCTTTGGTTAAACTTCCATGAAAGTATAAATTGACTGGTAATTTTTACTATCTCTTTAAAAAACTTATAAATATCTGTTGAATTAAACATCATATTCAAATCAAGAAATAATGGTGAAAAAATTCAATTTAAACCCTTTTCCCTAAACAAATTCTTGGGGAAAATATACTTGAGGTGGAATAGTGATTATGATCAATGGATATCCTATGGTTTTTAGAATATTTATTTTATTTTTCCCTATAAAATTGGGGGAAATCTAGCCATTTCAAACACATTCCTGAATGAATAAATCTAATCTAAGAGTTCATGAGAGATAACATGAATAATAACTCCTACATACCCATCCCAAACCTAAAACTTAAGTAGCTGTGTACGAGTCTAAAAAAATTCATCACCATATCAATGCCCAAACACAAAGTCACAAGATTTTTAAGGTCTTATTGATCTCATAACTAAGCAAAAAATCCTAAATAAATTCAAAGATCTTATTGATCTCATTACTAAATAAACAACCCCTTGTGATAATCATATTGTGTCTAATATTAATGGTTTTGATATAAGATCAAAAAAGGTTTTCATATTACAAATAAAGATGTTATGAAAAAATAATATGGGAATAGTTTAGATCCCTTAAAAGATAGGTAGAATTCATTAAAAGTGTGAAAATAGTTGTAGATATTTATGGCTTTTATTTCTTACTTGGATTATACTTCATTTTTGGTTGTTTAGACTCCTCCTCGACCTCATCTTGTAATTATCACTCACTTCATGATTCCTGTGACATGTCAGGGTTATATTTATTACCTAGACTGTACTTCATTGTTGGTTGCTTAGACTACTCATTTGCCTCCTCTTAAAATTGTCACTCACTTCATGATTCTCATAACCACAAAAGAATAGAAATCTAACATAGATGAAGTTATATGAGTTTAGGTTTTTGAACTTTATGGTTCTAGGGTTTTAATCAATTTAAAGCACTTATGTGTATTTATTTTATATGAGGTAATATGTGTTAATTAAAAACAATGGATAAAGATGTTAGAGGGTGAGAAGTCTAAACTCAAGATCTTGTTTATGGTTACTTATTTTAATGATTAAATTTGTCCTTCTTTTTAAAGATTAAATTTATCATTTTTTAGTGTTAAATTTGATGGCCATATAATGAAGTACAAATTGAGTACATACATTTTTAAGTCTCTCAAAAGACCAACTAGATAATATAATAAAAGGAGTATAGAAAAAATTATGATAAAAAAAAAATAGAGTATAGAGTATAAACTAACTATGGGGCTATAAAGCAAAATAACTATGAAAAGCAATGATATAACTAAAAAATAAACAAAAAAATTTCATCATTTTAAAATAATAAACTATATAATAAGGCCTACTAGAATATCTTAAATACATCCATATTGGCCTTTCAATTTTTTAATTTATATTAACAAACCATGTTAATCAGAATATAATTATTATCTTTAAAAAAATTTAAAAATACAACATGATCATGAGGCTTTGTTGTATTTATTAATTTTTTTCTTTGTGAATTGTCTGAAATAAATATCTTACATGTCATTATTTCTTAGAGGAAATAAATTTCTTGTCTTTTTATAATAAGTATGTGGTAAAGATCAACCAAATAATATAATAAATGAAGTATAGCAAAAATAATGACAAAAAATTAGAGTGTAGATTATAAACAAATTATGGGACCATAAAAGAAGACAAATTGAAAAGTGAGGATGACATAATTGAAAAAATATTCAAAACATTTTCATAATTTTGAAATTATAAATTATATAAAAAGGTTTGCCAAAATATTTTATCCACATCCATATTGGCTTTCAAAATGCATTTTTTATTTAAATTAATAAATCATGCCAATCAGAATATAATTATTATCTTAAATATTTAAAAATAAAATACTATATGATTATGAGGCTTTGTTGCATTTATTTAGTTTTTTATTTGTGCATTGTTTAAAATAAGTATCTTACACATTATTATTTCTTAGATGAAATCAATTTTTTTTAAAAAAAATTGTATGTGGTAAAGACCAACCAGATAATATAATAAACTAAGTATAGAAAAATATAAATTTAGAGGATAGAGTATAAACCAACCATGGGGCCATGGGGCATCATAGCTATGAAAAATGAAGATGACATAACTAAAAATATATTCAAAACATTTTAATTATTTTAAAATTTTAAACTATATAATAAGGTCTTCCAAAATTTCTTAATCATATCCATATTTGCTTTTCAAATATTTTTTATTTCAATTAACAAACCATTCCAATAAGGATATAATTATTATCTTAAACATTTAAAAACAAAATACAATATGATCATGAGGCTCGATTGTGTGTATTCAATTTATTATTTATGCATTATTTAAAAGAAGTATCTTACACATCATTATTTTTTAGAAGAAATCAATTTCTTATTTTTTAAAATAAATATTTGGTAGAGACCAACCAGATAATATAATAAACTGAGTATAGTAAAATAATTGACAAAAAATTAGAGTATCGAGTATAAACTAACTATGGGGCCATAGGGAAAGACAACTATAAAAATTGGGGATTGAAAATAAAAAATCTAAAAGAAATAATTTTATAGTAATTTATCATTATATTTATTCATTGCATTCATTTTCACTTGTTTCATATTGATATGTTCTCAAAATCTATGAAATGGGGTTTTTTGGCTTACTCAAAAATATGGTTGAAATGATCATGAGGCTCTACTACATTTATTAAATTTTTTCTTGGTTCATTGTTTAAAAATAAATATCTTGCATACCATTATTTTTTAGAGAAAATCAGTGGTAAAGACCAACCAAAAAATATAATAAATTGAGTATAGTAAAAATTGTTACAAAAAATAAGAGTATAAAGTATAAATAATAAATTGACTATGGGTACATAAGGTAAGAAATCTATGAAAATCAAAGATTGAAATAAAATAGATTTAAAAAAATATTTATAAGGAACTTATCAGTATATTTATTCATGTCAAGATAGATGACTATGCATGCAAAAAACTAACTTCTCAGTCTTCTATTTGATTAAGAGAATGTGTCTATAACACTTTTAAACTTTACTATAGATATGTATATGTATTTGAGCATAAGTAAGTTACTTTAATATATATGTGATAGTTTCTCAATTTTTCTATTCATTGATGGATGCTATTATCATAATCAAACCTTTGTTAGTCAAAATATTGGGATGAAAGGTTGGGAACAAAGGTGCAGATAATTTTTAAGTTGGTTATGATTTAAAGGTATGGATTTATGTTTATTTTATTCTGAATACTAAGAGCAATTATTTTAATGCATAATCATCAATGTTGAAATTAATAAATCTAATGGTAAATTCCTTGAAAATTATTTATTTAAATATATTTGCTCAAAACATTGTCTTTAAAATGTATTAATCATATTCATAATCAATAAGTATAAGGTCTACCAAAAAATCTTAACCATATCCATAATCACTAATGGCCTTTCAAATACTTTTTTATTTCAATTAATAGACTATGTCAACCAAAATATGTTTATTACCTTAAGCGTATTGTTTCCTAAGTCACAATTAGTCCTTACCACATTTATAAAATTGAGTAAAACAAACTACTATTCTTTCTATGTGGTTTTAATGACTAAAAAACTTAATAATAAATAACTACAACTATAATTATAAACTTGTAAATTGAAATTGCTACATCTTCGATGCTTAGAAAATAAGGCAGTGTTAAAAGAGTTTAATAACATTTAAATGAATTCACCTACTAGATTCTCAAACCTAATGTATATTTTTTTTTCTAGTATTGATTGTGGCACAAATGGAATTAAAACTATAGAGATCAAGGTTGAGATCTTACCTCATTTTCTAGTGAATTGGTACTAGCATATTGAAGGGCCAATGTAAATAACTTTACCTAGTATTTAGAATAAAATAAACTCAAATCCATACCTTACATTTGCAACCACAAGGAAAGTAACTTAGAAATTATATGCACTCTATCGCAATGTTTAAACTACCACAGCTTTGCTTCTACCAATATATTACATCAATGACTAGAAAAATCAATAAACCATCAAAAAATATCTTTAAATAACAACTTTTTAATGAAATTATCACTATATTTATTCATTTCAAGATAGACGAATATGCATATAAATAAATTCTCTCGGTATTTAGAGTAAAAAAACACAAATCCATACCTTATAGTTGAAGTCATAAATAAACTAGCTTAGAAAACCTTTGTTTTCAACCTCTCATCCTAATCTTTCAACTACCAAAGCTTTCATTCCACTAATAACTTACATCAATGACTAGAAAATTTGAGAAACTATCACATATGTCTTTGAGAAACTTACATTAATATCATGGGTGATGTGTTAGACTAACATTAATTTTTGTCTTGAGACCCTCAATATACTAGTGCCAATTCATTAAAAATGGGGTATGCTCTAAGCCTTAATCCTTGTAACTTTAATTCCACCTACACCACATTCAATGTTATAAATAAAATAAACATTAGGTTTAAATATTATTTTTTATGAAGTTTTTTATCTATTAAAATTATATATAAAAAAGAGCATGTTTATTTTACTCAGTTTTATACATGATCCAAAAAAAATTCAAAATATTTTTATAGTTTTATAATTATAAACTATAAAATAAGGTTTGCTAAAATGTCTTAACCATATCCATAATTGGCCTTTCAAATTTTTTTATTTCAATTAACAAATCATGTCTACCAAAACATAATTATTACCTTAATCTTATTATGTCTTAGGTGATCTCTCTCTCTCTCTCTCTCTCTCTCTCTCTCTCTCTCTCTCTCTCTCTCTCTCTCTCTCTCTCTCTCTCTCTCTCTCTCTCACACACACACACACACACACACACACACACACACACTTGGTGATACCAAACTAACCTATACATGTCTCATATAATTTTTTAGCAAATCAAAACTATACATTCATTGTAATTATGGTGAATCTATGTCTCAAAACTAGACCAATTATAATCTATAAGGTAATTCGAAACACATATAATAAATTTTATAAAATTGAGGCTACGTGACCTATATATATTTTCATAGAATTAGACATTTTAAAAATTTAAAAAAAATACTTATATCCTTTTGGCTATAAATATCCTCTAATTTTTTTTTGAAAGATATATATTGACAAAAATATTTTCAGCCACAAATAATTATGAAATCATTAAAATAACTATGCATAGTAAAATTGGACATTGTTCATAATGTCTAAATTAAGCACAACTAGAAATCACTCATAGCTGATAATATTCCAATTAATGTAAATAATTATAATGTCTCAATTCAAACTAAACCTAATACAAATAATGGAATTAGAATGTCTTCTAATAGAGATTGAAGTTATTCTAATGATATCCAGGTGTATGTTTTTGTAGACTCAACATGTATTGATGCATCATAGGACAAAGTGATCATAATTTCACTAGCTAAATATAATCACCCACTTGGTATTTTCAATGACAAGAAATCTAAAGAAATAGATTTTCCAACACTTTTGTTTAGAAATCCTTGTGATGAATACATTTTTATCAATATTTACATATAAAAAAATAGCACAATGGTAAATATTACATGTCAACTGTCAATTTTCATATCATCTCACCAACTTGTTTTTAAAATCAATAAAAATAATCATAGATCAAGTTGGAAAGACTATGTTTGTTTGAATTAGAAAAGGATAGATAAAGGGGAGAAATCTTGTAGTAAGGAATGCCAAATACAAACCAAAATTGGAAAAAATGCATAAATAAAAAATTAGATACATATATTTAAAAAAAATATGTATCTCACTTGACTATATGGAAGGTATAATTTTTTTTTGACATGATACGTCAAATAGGACCACCTACATTCTTTTTGACTTTTACAATTACATAGCATCATTGGGAACCATTGATAGATATATTACATAAATTATATCTAGAACATAGAAAATAATATTGAACTTGATGAATTCATCAAATCTTATGATCCTTCCTTCCTTGAAAAAATATATCTAGTTATATGCACATGATATTATAGCCATACCATCAATGCATTAAAATAAATGTTATGCCATGATGAATTTTTCCTAGGCAAATTCAATGATTATTTTTGCATAACTAAATTTCAACATAGAATAAATGCTCATGACCATTGGCTGGTGTGGACAAAATATACACCAATATATGGAAAGGATAAAAAATTAATGAATGTCAATTTTATATACAAATACATAAATTTTGATACTAACATTTTAGAAGTTGATGTGGTGAAATTGCATAAACACCATCATTCTAAGAGTTATAAAACAAGGGAAAAAATAGATACAATTGTTCACAACTGTCAATATATAAAACTATAATACTAGGCACAAAATTATAAACTTGTTCAGATAACTTCAACACTTTTTTGTAAGACATGGGTATGATTGAGCCCCAATACCTATAAGCAATATAGGCCAAAATTACATAGCTTGATATATTCCTTGCCCATATACCATCACAAATATAAAGCAATAGTTTTATAAAAATTGTGCCATATTTATGGTAATCCAATATAGATGTACATTTTCATTTAAATGGATATGTGGTAGTAACATACTGTAGCTGATATATGAAAAAGGGAAATTCAATAACCTTACATGTTTCTATGAAAATACAAAAACAACATGCAACATCATCCATATATACTATCTAGATGCTACATACACTTGGATGTGCAATGTTAAAATATCAACAATTACTTATGCAATGAGTTTTTCACTTGGTATTATCATTTCCATCAAATCATTATTTAATAACATGCACTTTTGTGAACACATATTGCCTTTATGAACAAACATTTATCTTAAAATACCCGATCCTTCTTAGACATGATCTATTAGATTTGAAAAATGTAATATGTCAATCTCTTATAGACTATTACATAGAGTGCCCCATTATCATTGACCATGTTTGCTTAATTGAGTTTGCTTGTAGGTACCATAAAAAAGGAAATCCATTTAAAAGGAAAAAAAGTCATGTCATATGCTTTTTTAATTACAACAAACATATTGACATTGAAAACTATTATCATGAATGGATATTTTTGTATTTTCCATTTTAAAATGATGAAGATAATTTAAAATAAGGTCTTGAAACATGGAAAGAGGCATACAATTCACAAGAATGTATCATAAATCTAAACAATGCCAAGTTAAAAGATGACATAAATGATTCTTAGGGAAACATAAAACATTTTACTTGTGAAAATGAATTTGACACTATGAAATCATCAGGCATAGGGACTTGTTTAAGCAAAATAAAGATCATGTAAGAAGAATATGATCTAGACATGGAATCTCCATTAATAAACTTTGTATTGATTCATCATAGTTCAAAACCATTTGAATTTATCCATCATCCCTTTATTTATAATAACACTTAATACTATAAACATATATGAATGCTAGATGAATAGAAACAAGAAAATTTAAAAGACATTACTTATTAAAAAAATAAAAAATAAAAACAAGCCACTATACCTATTTCTATTAGGAGTAGGCATGGGAAAGATGTTTATATCAAAATGCATCTATCAAATGTCATTTCACATTTACTCTTAGAATATTTATAGTGATCCCTATAATCCAAAGAGTATTACACATAGTACTAATTGATGAGATATCACGTGTAAGAACAATAATGTTATATTACATTGATAAATGATTATGTAACATAATACAACTACCAACATTATTCTTTGGCAATGTTGACATGATTTTTTGTGGGGACTTTTATCAAGATTAAGTTATGAATGATTTTTTGATCTTTGACTATCCAAAAATTAATATCAAACTAATTCCATATTCTTTTTGGTAAGAGAATGTAGATTTCTATAAATTGTAAAAACCCATGGACCAAAAAGATGAAGATTTTTCCTCGATTCTAAATAGAATACAAACATACTCACATAAAAAATGTGATATAGCATTTCTTAATAAAAAATGTTTATGACCAAAACTGAATGATCATTTGTTTCTATTTCTTTTTTACTTGAATAATGATGTAGAACCACACAATAACAAAAGGTTGGCTCTTGTTCCACACAAATAAATTGTTATCCATGTAATAGATAAAAAATATGATACATATAATAAGATACAAGGATATGATAATGTTATATGCCTACCAAAAAAATCATATTAATGCTTGACATATTGATTGAGCTTTTTGCCAAGAATTATGACATGTGAGATAGCCATGTCAATGGTTAAGATGGTATATTTAAACTATTTAGTAGAGAACAAAACAATGACATTATTTGGGTTAAATTCAATGATATTAACATTCGGAATTTGTAAATAACAAAACATGTTCATCTCTATAAAATCCATATTTATCCAAATTGGATTCCTATAATTCAAATCTCTAGACTGGTTCATATGCCTATTTAAAAGTAATAATTAATAGTGTGAATTCAATTTCTAGTCTAGCCAGCTTGTGTATGCATAATACATAGTTCATAAGGTATCACAATGGAATACATTGAATTTAATCCACTTGGTGTGAGGATACATGTATCAACATATAAATCTCCTTCTCATGTGAAAAACATAGATGCATTATATTTTCTAAGTCGACTTGTAGGAAAAATGTTATAATTAATAACAAAATCTCTATTAAAATGTTAAGACTAGAATTAAATTCAAAATGGAAGTTTAAACATAGCCTCAAATATAATTTATTATCTTAATCAATTGCTATATTTTTATTGAATACTTTTATAATTAATTCAAATGTGAAAAATACTATCAATGTCAAATACTTGATGAGATCTGATGTGTTGTTATTAAAAGAAACATATATTACATCTAGCAATTGATTTAATCTTAACTCAAACTTCTTGACCTAAAACTTAATATATAATGTCCATGGTACAATTATATGTGCATAAAATCATGTGATCATGTCACACCTAATGCAATGTGTTACGGATGAATCAGAAGCATTAATAATAAATGTAATAATATAAGAACATGAATTTGTAGTTGTTAATATTTATACATCTCCGTCTGATTTTACCTTAAATATCATCAATGTTATTAAAAATTCACTATTAAATGTATATTCAACCAAATAAATATATATACTAAGACACTTTAACAATGGTATATTTATTTATAATAAAATAACTATACTACTTAAAAAGCATATGATAGCTTCCATTGTGCATTTCTAGCCACACAGAGATAAGCAGTACATGAATAGAATCATAGATCATGTTTGGAAAAATAATAAAAAATAGACTAATTATATTATAAAAATATAAACATATTTCAACAATCATAATGACATCTTTATGGCCACAGATAATAATACTTAATCATTACAATTTAATATAAGAGTATGACCATACCGAGAATTATGTTTTTTCTATTCAAAGTCTTTTTCTTATGGACAACTTTTGTTTGTGTTAACTGCATTTGTATATGCATATCACAACAAAGAGAATGTTGTTTCATCTATTTAAATAATTTGGTGATCAAACATTATGTCTATTTCTTTTCATTGTATATTTCTTATGTATGAACCTAAAATATATGTTTATTGATTTTTTATTTAAAACAAATCAGAAAATAATAAACATTCAGTTTCAACCAACTAAGTAAAAGATATGGAATTGAAAAAAATATTATAATCCAAGAATGAGAAACTATTTTATATGGTGTAGACTATACAATTTATTATCAGAAATAATTACAACAATAATGAACCATTAATCATTTTCTTATTCCTATTTATTAGTTTTTGAATGCGTATTTTTTATGGGGAAAAAATTCTAGTTTTCCACCATGATTTTATCATTATGATTTTTAAAATATAAAACATTGATTTTTTATTCTTCTAACACATGCACATAAGCAACTTACTCATGTAAAAATTTGGATATTTTTTCTAGGAAAACCATTGCTACATTTGAGGGGGATATTCTAATGGTCTATGGACCTACTCATGTTACAAATCCTAGTTCCTTGATTAAGGTGGATATATTTCACTTTTAATTGGTCGATGTTCAAGTTCAAATGATGATAACAATGAAAATTAGTAATAAATTAATTCAAAAATTTAAAACATGTATATCTTTAAGCAATGTTTTAGATTTCTTGATCAAGGATAGAATAAAATATGAAAGAGGGGATGTTGTGTTCAACATATTTTTTATTATAAAATCAAACATATATAACATAGATATGGTTTTCAAATACATAAAATTATACCTGACTATATAATTACTAATGTAATCAACTCAGATGATTCATTATTAGTTTACTCATTTAGAGCTTTGGTAACTAGTTGTTATAAAATAAATACTCAACTTAAACTTCATGTTAAGGATGGTGAAGTAGAATACAACTATGCAATTATGAGCCATTTTTTTCACTTTTTTCAAATTGTTTTCTTTATTATGTTATGTTCTTTTTGTTTATGAATTAACTACAAATGATTTTTTGTTTTCAATTCAGCTTGGTGAATAGTATCATCAACTCTGCCATGTTATTCAAGACCATATAATCTCAAACTAATACCATTTTTTATATTAAAAAACATCATATGAAAATGCCTAAAATGTTCTCTATTATTCATGCAAATTCAACATCTTTCATTAAACCATTGGAAAATGAAACAACTGAAAACATCTAAAAATAATCATTGCAGGAAATATTGATGAAAATATTTCAATTGTCTTTCTCTTTTTAGTTTTTATTATTTTTTTAAAATAAGTCAAAAAAAATTATATTACTTTTCAAAAAAATAACACCTGATTTAAACATTTACAAGCAATATGGATGTTAAAAGCAAAGGACATTTGTTCAGCTCCTTATAGATAACATATTTTTCTTTGAAATTATTATTTTTGATAGTTGTATATTTTTTTTCAGTTTTTACTACATTTTTTTAATCAAATACCATGGTATTCAGTACTATATGCAAATTATGTCTATAGTCTTATGTAATTTTTTAATAATTTTGTAGATTACATTGCAATTTCTACATAATTATTTTATCAAATAACATGGTAGTGAATATTATAGGTATAATTAAAATAATATAGACAATATTTATAAACAATAAAATTCCTACGTAGTTGTAGAGTTCATCCATTAGGCAATGTGCTACATAGTTTCAAAATAGACACACATAGTGAAATTGTTGTGAACAAAAAATGCATCTGAATTTTCCTTAGAGGCAATGGACAAGGCAATTAGTAATATAGTCACAATTTCAAAGACCACTAAGTTATAAAAATGCATTTTTTAACATTTTATGGTGAGGGGTATTGAAGACTAGTTTGATTTATACAATTGATTATGATGTTAATGATACTTATGACATATCGATGTCGTTCTTTGTCTAATCCTATATGCATAAAAAATTCTTTATGTAAATTGGTCTTTTCACTTTTTAGCTTACTATATAATGATCATGTTATTAATAGCTAAATCTAATCTATCTTTTAATCTACCACCTGTAACATAAAAATGTTTCTTGACTAATTTCTCAAGCCTAGTAAGAGATAAATTCTATATTGATTACTCATGTTTTGCATTTTATGATTTTTTTTGTTTTAGTATGTCCCATCTCTAACCATGATTTTTATGTATAGGAACATTAGCCTTTTCATTAATAATTATTTTATATAAATATCATTACGATTACTTGCCTAGCATACTTAATACATCTCATAGATTGTTTGTTAACACCTTTTTACATTAAAATCCTTTTTTCTTCCCTGTATCAATAGTAATTTGAAATGGAAAAATGATTTACTGATTGAAACTACATAAATAAAGAATTATTTTTTCTTTTTTTAAATGTTTGAAAATGTAACTTTATTGTATTACTTTACTAGTAAAGATTTTAAAAAGAGGATGACTAATGCTTTAGCATAAATGTACTGACTATGTTTTTTTAAATGACTTATGCAATTATTGTAAAAACATGAGAATGTGAATGTGGAAAAGAAATGATAGAATATAATATCATATGTATGCTAATAATATTATGAGTCAAAAAATACCTTTGGAAGAAAATGATTTTCTACTCATAGGAAACTACAAAGAATGCAAGTATGGTGAGGATTTTTCTATAAAAAATCTCACCATACTAGCATTCTTTGTAGTTTCCTGTGAGTAGAAAATGAACATGTGAACTAAGATGCTAACTATGTCCTTACCCGGTCACTTAAGAGTTGTATTGATACTTTTATTTTGTATCATTTTTATTGGTCACATAATATTTTATAGTATCAAGAATAATTCCTTTTATAAAAAGTTATTCAAGCTAATCATATGTTATGTTAAAAAAAAAGGCATAGAGAAGAGTAAGTGTTTCAAACATAAATTTAAAATTGATTTGTTTATTCTAATCAACATTATAAAAAATTCACCTCTTATCATGGAATTGATAAAGATAAAGTTGAGGAAATATAATCAAATTTAAAAGACAACACATTACAACATGCTTATGGAATTAGCTTGAAACAATGATTTATATCAGTATAAGGTTACTAACTAATTATCTAAAGTTAATTGGAAGTGGAAAACACCACGCTTGTTTAGATGTAGAAATTTTTTAACATGTACACCAACCAATGGATTCTTTGAATTTATGGATTATCACCATGAAATAGAGCACTATCCTTAAGGATATGTAAATATTTATTCTATTCTTCTAATTGGTATCTTTATTTATTATATAAACACTTGTTTCAGGCACATAAACCACCATGTTATTCATTACCTTAGATTACTTATTTTCTTTCTCATATTTCTCCTTATTTCAAGTATTCTTTCACTATTCAAATTATTTAACTATATATTTTATTGAAAATAAAGTTACTTAGTTAATGGAATCACTTTTTGTTTAGGATTATCAATATTTTTTTTAATTTGTCATGTATAAACAAATTTTAATATAAAATGTCGGTATTCTAGAAACCCTTAGATTTTAGCAATAAAAAGTTGCCTTCAATAACAAATACACTTTTTATAAATTACTAATAAAAAATTTTGATAATAAATTTTGATTTTTTTACTTCATAATTTATTTAGGTCAAATTAGTCAAATGGTAGAAGACATTATCGATATAGAAGTCCAAATCCAAACTTTTCCAAGTGATAAACATAATGCTTAATGAATAGTGTAAAAAAGAATGTTTTTTAAAGAATGGATAACAGTTTATTTTTAGTATAAGATGCCTTTTCTAAATATATGTTTTGCTTCTATCTACTATGAAAAAAATTATTACGATTTATCTAAATTTAGTATGTACACTTATACTTTCAGCTTTCAAGAACAATGGTTAGTTGATCAATTTATGCCTCTACCTAAATATGAATATAAGGATGGTAAGATTTCTTTTTTTTTCTTTTTATTAAACATTTAAATTGAAAATAGTGTTGACATAATAAAATTTGAGCCTTGATTACTACTTCTTCTGTAAAGCTAATGCAAGAAACTTTGTTACAATTAATTTTACTTCTGAAAGGTTACAAAAATGGTAATGCAAGAGGACATTATGATACTCAGAATAATGGATACAATCATGCCCATGTCTATTTTAGTCATTGTATTTCAATTTAACTCATTCATGAGTTTGTAGGTTCTACTTTGCTACATAGTCTAGAAAAAGGGAAAAAAATTGGGGCAAAAAAAGAGTTAGCTATGGGTAGATGTAATTGCAAATGATTGAAAATGCACTGATTCATAAAATGTACTAGGATTTATAACTTAACATATTTAAATCCTTGGTTAAGATTTAAAATCATGGATATTTAACCATAACTAAATTTCATATTAGATGTATATATAGTCACTATAATATGTAGGTACATGTATGGTATGAATGTTTGATGTACATAGTTATACTCTATAGATCCATTACAAAATCAAATGACTATCATAGTTACTAGATTTTAAAAAATTTAGATCCAATGCCTTGATTTTTTCTATACATATTAGTATTTCACTTAGCTTATAACTTTCAAAAAAGAAACACTACCTTGTAAAAATCAAAATGCTTTTTGATTTGGTTCTATAATCCCTACCAAACCTATCATGGTTTAGCTCTAAGAAAAACATTCCAAAAATAAATTTAGGTATATAAAAGTTTCATGACAATCCACGTCATTATAAATTTATTTTTAACAAATCATAAAAATCTTCCAATGCAAAAAAATATAGAAATTTCTAACCCTGACCAAGGCAATATGAAGCGCTATATTTTTAAAACCTTGACTAAAGCAATGCAAATCCTTGCATTGCAAATCTTGAGGCCTAATCAATAAAATACAACACAAATCATCACACTATTTTCTTTGATAAATATTTAAATGAACTAATCTAAAATAAAACAAACATATCTAAAAAGGATTTTTAGCCTAAAGAGGTTGTTTGAACATAATACTCTGGTATGTTCAACCCACCACAACAACAGAATCTCCCTGCTCCAACTCGTTAGCTAATCTTCAACTGTTCTTACTTTGCTGAGTCTAGTAAATAATAAAAATATTCTACATGCATCTATATATTTATAAATCATTGGCATGTTCCTTAATGAATTAATCTGGCATTCAATTTAAAATTTTCAAACCAAGCAATCCACACAACTTGAATAAATGCAACATTGAATGGAAGATAATATATGCCTTATAGATAATTGTCCTTTATATGTTGCATAGTTAATACCCATAGACATTTCAAAGTTTTGAAACACTTTATGACTTCAAATCAATCATATGTTTCCATGTACATCACTCTAAGTAAACAAGGTAAATGTAAAAGTTGATGAAAACTTAGAGATGAAAGAGGACACACCACACATGAATTCAACATGTGGTCATGATAGATGTGAATACGTAAATTATTTAGATCAATAAGGATGTAAAAACAAAACATAAAGATTTTATACATCAATAGAGTCCATAGGGAGAAGTGACTATCAAAAAATGAACATTAGAACTCTATGATTTAGAGATTGCATGATAAATACGTGAATGATCCAAATTTATATATTTGACAAAATTCATAAACTCATAGTTAGATAAATATATAATGATGAAAATTTAATAATAAAATTTTAAATGTTTTAAGGCATTAATTTATAATGAATAAAATATTGAGGAATGTACAAGGTCTGACATCTGGTGGATTTTTAAATTCAAATAAAAAACCAATAACTGATATGGTTTTTAATTTAAATTAATATAAATCATGAATGACACTATTATGGATAATTATTTTAGTGAATATTGAAAAAATTACAAATAACATTATAAAATTTAAATAAAAAAGGAGTGAAGATTTTAGATGTTAGTAACCACATTATTTTCTTAAAATTTATTCAAATTTACATAGAAATTTTATAATGGGACAAGCCCCTACATCATCCTCTTCAGTGTCCTTAAATGAATTCCAAAACATGATTTTATGTCCATCCATCATCCATCCCAACAATTAAAATCTATTTTTCTATGAAATTGATGAGGTAGAGAAGAAGTTTGACAATGAGTACACTACTCAAGCTGATGATGAATATAAATATGATCTCATTGCACTCAAAAACATAGGCCTCTATAAGGTGGTAGTAAAACCAGAGGTATTTCATTTTAATGACTTTTTTTAGACACATAAAATTAATCAATAATTGATTGAAATGTTTATTCTTGGCAACCCTACCCTTACTTGGACTATTTTTCATTTCACTAACTTGTAATCTATAAGAGATCCTTCAATGTCTTTTAGGCATTGAAAATTTCTTACATACATCCCTATTTAAGTCACATTCACATTTTTGAGACCAAAGGCATGACCATAAACTCATAATGGCAATCATGAGTTCTAAAATCTTTTTCATGGATATCCTCATCCTTGATTCGAACGTGATGATCCCTAAAACTAAGATCTAGTTTGTTAAAATAAATAATATAATGTAAATCATCTAAAAAATTATTCGTGATTAAAATAAGGAACTTATCTTTGATGGTGTGCTTATTGAGTTCTTTATAGTTGGAGTTCATCCTTCAAGTGTCACCCTTATTTTATACCACGACCACTAGGGAACAATATTCACTTTGGCTATGTGAGATAATACCTACCACTAGCTCCTCACATACTATTTTTTCAATTTACCTTTTTTTAGTATACATATACCTATATTTTTTATATTTTCGGTGGTGTGATACCTAGAATCATTTTGATGACATGCTCATTTTCTCTTCTATGTGGTAGGCCTTTGGGCATTACACCAAAAAATATTGGATGGTCATCAAGATTCATTTATAAATCAAGATGCATAGACACATGAGTTGGATTATATTATGATTAAAATAACCATGGTACAAATACTTCAACCACTTTTATAATAATCTTCATAATCTGATGTGAAATAACCAAATGGGGATATTTTGGCAATAATCACCTAGTTCAACTATCCTACCTTTAGAATGAAAGTTCATGAATAATTTCTATAAATTCATCTCTATTATGCCCAAATTCATGAGCCATTATACTCCCAAAACAATGTTATTCTCACCCATGAGAAAAGCAAACATAGAAAAATTAAGAATTAGTCCTCCATGGCAATCTTAATACTATGGCATTTTCCATAATAGTTGATTGTGCCACCATATACAATCTTGACTTGAAATTATGGAGTTAGATAATAAAACAGTTCAAATGAGTAGCCAACTTACTATTGATAAAACTATGTGTACTTATCAAGAGTTGATTAACACTATTAGCTTCCATTTCTTAATGAAGCCTACCACCTTAAGTGTTTGAGGAATAATTGTACTTGAAAGGGCATGACAAGAGATAGTAAGGTGAAAATATTTGTATTCCTTCTTTGGTTCTTCCATACCCTTACCTAAAACCTCATCATTATCTTCATCATCATTTCCACCTTCAATCTAGAGATAGTTAGTTTTGACAAATTTATGTACTTTACTCCACATATTGTCATAGATATAACATAACCCTTTGGAATGTTTCTCTTCAATTTGCTAAAAGGTTAATCTTGTAGGCTATAGAAATGATGGTTTTATGAAATTGCATTTGTGGCTATTAGTGAAAGCCATTTATTTGACCAAAAATGTGTCCTCTACTTGTCATGTGAATGGTATGGTTTTATAAATGGATGATGGATGAAACATATCAACCTTAAGTTGTATGATATCCTTGAGCCCCTATAGGAACTAGTTAGTTAAGATATTCTTAGTGATTTCATCCACACATAATGATAGATTATATAATTATTGAATATAATCCCTAACATTACATGTCTATCAAAAATTCAATATTTAACTAAAGTAGTTTTATTATAAATTATTGTGATAGTATATTTTCAGCTCCTTAGTAAACACTGACTAGGCAACAGGAGTACACTTCTTCTTGTTTTAAGCACACAACTACGTATACCAAATGAACTACGTAGGTTAAAAATAGAGAGATGTTATGATAAATTTTTTCACACATGGGGATTGATGTGGATAAAATAAATGTTATATTTGATTGATCTTAGTGAGTATATCTTTACCATTAAACTTTCAAACTTGAACCTTTTCAAGCATGTGATTTGAACTAGTATTAGATTTGGGATTATTTTGAGTGGGTGGATGTTGATTTGGAGAATTGTTTTATGGAATTTTATTTATAGTATAGGTTAACAAAGCACTCATCATTTAAAACTAATACTTCATTGAATCCATTTCCCCTTTTACTACACCAACATCATCCTTCTTCATCATTATTTGTATATCTAACTGAATTTGTTGAACTACCTTAGAAATTGATAGATTTAAATATTTGGACTCCATGTCATACTTGCAAAGATTTTCTTGGAGTTTCTTAAACTTTCCCACATCCATGTGTGTTATAAATAGCCATGATCAAACCCTAGGATGGAATATTTTGGGCCTGAAAAAACTGTACTGATAGATTATATCATTGCAATCATCTCACTGAGACAAATCTAATGAATAGTAATTTGCATAATGGTATGAAAAAAATTCCAATTTTTTTATTTCAAAAAATAATTTGAAAAATACTATAGTTTAATAAAAATAAAACTCATCCTTGATCACAAGTTATGCTTTGCCTATTATTTAGCTCTTTAGATTATTACAATGCCAAATCTGAAAAAATAATGCTACAAAAACTAGCCCAATCGATGCTCTGATACCACTTTAGTGAAATAAATTATATGTTTCGAATTAATATAGTATTATATAAAATAATTAATATTAATATAACTAGATGCACAAAAATAATTGAAAAAATAGAATAGTACTTGATAATAATGATTGAGCCACTTCAAGGGGACAACCTCTAGAATAATGCAATAAGATCAAATTTCACAATATGATGATAAAATACTGACCAATACCTCTTATATATACTCTACTTAGACATGGTTATTCCATAAGTTGACCATACTAAGAACATAGATAAATTAAATAAGATACTATGAACTTATGTATGCAAGGCATAATTTGGCTACAGATATCCATATATCCATTATGGGTTAATGGCATAACATTGATTCCTTGATCTTTACCTTCTCTTTTTACTAATTAACATTATCCTCTAGCTGAGCCTTTTTATTAACAAGATTATCAATTTCAAACTAGTCTTTTGTATCCTTACTAGTGTAACTACCATGGAAATCTCACCATTCAAGTGCTTTTAAATTTAGCTAATGGTTTTTTTAAGGCTATCATTATTTTTCATGATCCAATTCATTAAAATCTTATGTATCTCCACATCACAAACCAAAGAATTAATTTTGACATGTTAATTGTTCCTTACATTATAAAAAACATGCTTCTTACCTTTAATATCCACTAGATATTGATCTCCTTTCTAAACTGCCAAGAATGTGTCCTTCTCATCATTGTTATGTTTGTATTGAAATAAAAACTAAGAGTGCTATCACTACAACTAGTCTTAAGGCTATCCACATCCTAAGCCATAGAGTCATAAGAACTCAAATCTTCCACAAAAATTGGAAAATATTCTTTAGCCATAGATTTCCCTTTCCTACCATAAGATGTTTCCATAGAAGGAATCATACTAGGAATGTTTTTAGATTTACTTAAAATTTTATCCCTATGTTTACCCTCTTTAGTGATAGGTTTTGAATAATTACCATGCTTAATAGACTCAACCAATTTAACCTAAGGGGATGGGCTAAAATTTTGAGTCGTAGCATGATGATATAGAATGTAAATAAAACCTTGATGAATAGGAAGAATGGATTTATGTAATTGTACATCAAGGAAAAAATTTCTAAGGATAAAAAAAATAAAAAGGGAATGCTGATATAAACCTTATGATGAAAATTATTAAGAAAAGCATAGTAATAAAATAGCCATTTTGAATTTCCCTTTTAAAGTCATATACATCATAATCTGGTGAAGAACATCATTACAAGGTGTTGGGAGTGAATCCTTCAAGTATACCCCTTTAAATTCAATGACCCTCTTTCCATCTTAGAAATAATCTCAAATCTTCCTTCTTATCATGCTTTGATTTGTAGTAATTTAGACCATCCATACTCAATTTAGTTACTATAACTATGTTCTCTTCTGAAACAATCAAAATGGTATTTTTAATTTAGTATATAAAATCTTAATTTAGTTATATTTTTATATTAATATTTATAGTTATTCATTTTTAAAATAATTAATACCATTTTTAAAATTTTCACATTATTTAGAAAATCAACATCCATTGTATCTTGAGGTGTATTATCTATTATTTGAAGGACATAATCTATTGATATTGGGTTTGTTCCTTCCAAATTAATGTCAACATCAATAATCATTCGATAATAGTGCCTTCGATATGTTTCATGATGAAGTTATTGTGTATTTTTTATGTTTTTGTCAATCAATTAATCTGAGTAGATATGTCTTTATAATATTGTTCTCAAGATATTATTTACCTTGAGATCTTTGTTGATGAATTATTCTGATCTTATCAACATGTTTTCTCTTTTCAATTTTGAATTCAACCATGCATTCTATAATCTTTATCTATCATTTTAATTTCAACATTTTATTTTTGCATTTGCCATTTGTTCTTCTCTTAATCTATGATGTTCTCTTTAATACTCTCTTTGGTGCTCCTCATTTTAAAAATATAATCTTGATCAAATCATCCTAGAATATGTTTAAAAATAAATATGAATAATAAATATTTATTTTTTAATGAAATATATTTTTAAATTTAATTAATTATAAATAAAATATAATATTTTTAACTACATTTTTGTTTTATTTTTTTAATTATTATTTTATAAATTCATAATTTTGTATAAAAGAAAAACTAATTATTAATCAAAATCTACTTGGACTTTTTGAATGTTAATAAGAAAGCAGGAAGTTGAAATTGTATAATTCTCTTAAAATCATTAAATTTGAAGCACAATTACAAAATCATGTTTAAGTTGTTATATTTTTATCTTATTTTTATTATCAGTCTTGAAAGGATTATTATAGGATTTAATTAACTTTAACTTCAAATTAAATTATGTGTTGTCTACCAATCGAATAATATTATTTTGTGTATATTGAAATATTTTCAATAATTAACTTTCATATTTCTTAACGAAATTTATTAATACATCATTTATATATGATGTGATTGGTTTTAAGTTTTAACATATTATCATATCCAAAATCATTGACATCATCAATAAATACAAGAATCCTCAACCCATAAAAATATTAGATATCTTCAAAAATAAATTTAAACAAAATATTACATCTATCTTTTCTTGGTTACATCCACTTTCTCCTTTATATTCTAGTGGTATGAACCCTTATGAAACATGGGTGGAAGTTATATGTAACTTAAGCTCCTATCTTATCTACACTCCCTTTAATTTGGTAGTCTTTTAAAGACAGATGCATACCAGAGAGTAGATAGATACATGTCATGTTATAGCTCCCCTATATGTAGAAACACACTTTAGGTTATGGTTTTTATTTCCACCTTACTCTCATATGTTTTTAGAGGAATTTAATACAAATTTTGAATGAATATTTTGACTAAAGTGATTTTTTATGGTTTTTATTTCCTACTTACTCTTAAAGGTTTGTGGAAGATTTTAGTATAAATGTTGAATGAAGCTTTTAACTAAAGTGATGTTTTAGAGTTGTTAATTACATCACCTTGAATTAATATACAAAATTATGATGTAGGTTTTATGCATTATTTTTAAAATTAACTTTTGGGTTACTGGTAGTTTTGAAGGATGAATGTGCTCTAGTAAAAAGTTCAGGAAGAGCACTCATGCCAAGGAAATGTAGACAAAATTATAATGACACAAAACCATATTGGTAGAATTGTTTATGTTATGAAAATTATTTTTAAATTTTTAAAAAGGGAATCAAGGTTTGTTGGCCTCTTGGTAATAAATTGTGCTATCATTAAGAGTTATAATCCTGAAAAATAAGTTACATTATGTACCACATGATATCTATGATGGAGATTAGCTTTAAATTTGAGAGGAAAAATTCATAGGAAAATAATGAACTACACTTGGGTACTAATGATAATGATGCATTTAGACATGATTCCAAGGAGTCTCATAATAAATACATTGATGGAAATGGCTACAATAATAGTAGTAGCTTGGGAGATAATAATGGTGTTAGTGTTTGCAACAATGATAGTAGTTTAATTCCCTTGTTCAATAACAAACACACTTTTTATAAATTACTAATATAAAATATTATTAAAAATTTTGAAAATTTTTTACTTTATAATTTATGTAGGTCAAATCAATCAAATGGTAGAAAATATTATCGATATAGAAGTTCAAATCCAAAATTTTCCAAGTGTTAAACATAGTGTTTAATGAATAGTGTCAAAAAGAATGTTTTTTAAATAATGGATAATAGTTCAATTTTGAGTGTAAGATATATTTTCTAGATATTTTTGCTGATTCTATCTACTATGAAAATTTATGTTCCAATTTATCTAAATTTAGTATGTACACTTATACTTTCATCTTTCAAGAACCACTGTTGGCTGATCAATTTATGCCTCTACTTGAATATGAATATAAGGATGATGAGATTTATTTTTCTTTTTATTTTAAAATACTTGACTTGAAAATAGTGTTGACATCATACAGTGCTAGCCTTGATTACTACTTCTTCTATAAAGCTAATGTAAGAAACTTTACAATAGGTAATTTTACTTTTGAAAGGTTAATATCAACCTTCCAATGCAAAAACAAGAGATCTCCAACCTTGACCAAGGCAATATGAAGCCCTGGATTTTTCAAACCTTAACTAAAGCAATGCAAAGCCTTACATTATAAATCATGAGGCCCTAATCAAGAAAATAAAACACAAATCATCACACTATTTGCTTTGGTAAAGATTTAAATGAACTAATCAATCTTATAGAATTCAAAATGAAATACAATATACATGAGAAAATAAATCATTTAATATATTACTTCAAAACTCTTTTAAAATTATTTTTAGCCTAAAGAGGCTATCTCAAGATACTCTAGTCTGTTAAACCCACAAAAATAACAAAATATTCCTACTCTAACCTATTATCTACTCTTCAACCCTTCTCATGTTCCTTGATAAAGTAATCTGGCATTCAATGAAAAATCCTCAAACCAAGTAGTCCAAATAAATTGAATAAATGCAACATTTAATGGAAGATAATACATGCCTTGCAGATAATTATCCTTTCTATGTTGCATAGTTAATTCCCAACCTCGATCCAATTGAAGCATCGAATAAATAAAAAACTTCAGCGAATTACCTTGCACCAAATAATATTATTTTATCTTATCCCATTCAAATAACTATTATTTCCCTTTACAAAAGGCCTACATATTTTTCTTGTGTATTAATCATGGAAATCTAATTGGCTAATAGATTTTGGTAATGATTGCAAGATAAATTTACTCGTTAATGATTTTTTCTATGTATCAATATGGATTTGATTCATCAAAAATATAGAGAAAAATGTATGTGGTCTATTATTTTTTATATACTAAGTTTTATTTTGCATTTTAAGACATGAACTAGTTTTTATATTAGCCAAAAACAAAATTATCCAATATTTGGATCTTGTCTATCCAATCTATAGTTACAGTTGTGTCATCTAGTTTGAGGATTGATTTAAATATTATTATAACATCTATAGTTTTAATCCTATCTCTTCTTAATTATTTATCATTATTTTCTTACTACATCATGTCATCATTTAAGACAATGAATTGGTTTAAATGTTTATCTCAGTAAATATCCATATGATTTATGTTGGGTTTGCTTGATTTAAGCCCTTATATTTAAAATCTAGGGATTTTTATCTCTTTACTTATAGTTACACATCTCTTTTATTTTATTTTTTTGGATTCATTATGAGCAATGATTTCATCATGTGTTAATTTGATGGCATAAAAATATATGGATTTTGACATTGTATTTGACTTGTTTCAAAATTATTATCAGGAAGTAATATTGTTATCAATGGATTTCCTTCAACACTTTATAAAATCCATAATCTTTTACTGGATATTTTTGATCTATCAATTTTATGAAAAATGTTTAAGTGTTGTGGATCGATCATAAGAAAAAAAGTTACTAAAATTGAATCATAAGTTTTGATGACATGATTAGAATCTTTCGTGCTCATGGAAGTTTATTATTGTTTATTGGGTTTGGTGAAGTAATAAAGTTTGAAGAGAAGCTTGATATTGTTTTCTGAAATTTCCCTATAGAAATTTTAGAGATAAGATCTTTTGTTTTCTATACCATTTTTCATTTTTCATTCTAGTAAATTTATTGGTTTATTTAAATGTTTACCAGACCAAAAGCATCCATGAGTTGTATTGTCTTTGTTTGATTTGGGTGTCTAGACATCATGGTTATAGTTATGTATCACTTTGGTTAGGATTAGAAAACCTTTTTTTTACATTTTATTCAAGGCAACAATTTCATAATCACTATGAAATAGTTGGGTTTTATTCTAGGAATGATCACATAATTTTTATGAATGAGGAACGTTATTATTGATGGCTTTACTTTGACATTTCATGGTTACGTTTTCGATGTAATTATATTTATAAAAGTAGTTTAGGATTTCCAATAAAGTAATCTCTTTATTTACAAGCATCATAGTATGTCTCATGTTTTTTTTTCCATTTAATTAAATTTAAGTAATGTACACATTTGTATAATATATATCAATTTATATGATCAGATAATTCTTCTTGTTCAAAACCATTATTTATTTGGATGTAGATGATAGTGTAAACATGGTTGCAATAATTGTATTGAAAATTAAGTGATTATTAAAATAACATTCTCAAAGTTTTTTTGGGTGTTTTCATGCTTGGAAAATAAGAAATATTGTATAGAAGGACTAGTTTTAGTTTATGATAGAATTGAGGCAATTATAAATAAGGTTTACAAAAATTTGGGTTTGATTTTATACATTGATTTGTGCTTAGATTACTATAAATAAGAATAGGGTTTACATAAGCAAACATTTTATATTGAGTTGTGTTTTTTCTTCAATTATGCTATATTAGCAAAGGGTTTATAGAGACTATGCTTTACTATTTTATGATTTATTTTGTTTTGTTCCTAGATTATTATTCGCTTATCCTAGAAGGTTAAAATTAACAAAAATCTTAGTAAGACTTATGAAAGCATGATCTTTATGATGAAATGCTCCACAATTACATAAAATTTAAAATCATATTTTTTAATATTATTTTTAGCTCATTCAATGTTGCCATAAAAAGACTGTCAATGGGTTATAGTTATTCTACATATCTCATTTTTCATTGTAAGAAAGAATTGGTTTTAATATTTTATAAAAAAGATTTATTTAAGACTCAATTTTTCCCTATTTAGTGTGGGGTTAGAAGTCATTTCATCTAGGTAGAGGTTTGATTTAAATCTTTTGCCTACATCTGTAGTTTTGATCTTATTTGTCATGAAATATTTCTACTAATTTTTTTACTTCAATGCATAATTGTTTTAGAAAATGAATTGGTTTAAAATTTTAACAAGACAAAAATCCTCATGATTAATTCTTTTTTTAGTTGATTTGGGTCTTGAGATTTAAAATTTAGTGCTTTGTTTTGCCTTAGTTACAATTAGACAACCATTTGAGTTTTTTTGGGTTTTGTTTTGGGAAATGATTTGATCATATGAATATTTGATAGAGTGATAATATTTGGCCTTTCATCATGTATCTGAATTTTTTTTTTGTCTTCAAAAAAATGTTGGATATTTGATATATTACATTTTTCCAAAAAAGCTCACCATTAAAAATGTAGAGGACTATATTTAAGCTTTTGATTACACTATATGGGATTTAAAATTATATGTGTCAATGGAATTTAAAATTACATTATGAATTGAAAAGTGACTTGGAAAACCATAACAAGCTTATAGAAACATCTAAATATTTATAACCCTCCACCATGTTCTTTAATGTATTAAGCTGACATTCAATGCAAAGACATAAAACTAGTTAGCTCACATCATGTGAACAAATACATAATTGAATTCTACATCATATTCACCATGTAAAAATATATCCTCTATCTACCACATGGTTACTTCCCAATTTCATCCAAGTAAAGTAGGGAATAACATAAAAAAAAATTAAGCCAATTAGTTTGTAATAAATAACATTATTTTATTTATCGATGTATTTATTCATGTAGCATGGGATTCTTGATTTAATGATTTCACATATAATAATTCATTATTTCATCAAATAACATGCCAATTACTGATAGAAAACTAGATTTTTATAAAAACTTGCCATGATTTGTCATGTTTTACAAAGTGATAAGGGTTGAAGACAAACTAGGCAACAACTATGCACACAATTTTGTAATTAACCAAATAGGAAGATGCTCTATTAAAAATTATTAGGGTTTTGAAATTAAATCAATTAACATGCCTTTTGTCTAATTTAATTTTAATGGAAATGGGCTGGGGAAAAACTTTTTTGTGTTTTTTGATAGGAGAAGCAAATTTTATTCCACTCCATTTTGATTCCTTATCAAAACCATTCATAATGTCATTAATATAATGCATATTCTATGTCTTTATGGATAATTTCCTAATATCACATGATTTTAGATCTATAAGGATCTATAGATCATTAAAAAAATACTATTTCACCCCATGTCATTCAGGTTATATATCTATGCTTTTAAATCCTAACCAAAGAATATTAAAAAATGTTACTTCTAAATCTTTGTATGTTTGATCTAGATATGTCTTAATTAATGTGAAATAAAAAATGACAATGTTATTTTACATATAAATCATGTTACTTTGTCTTCTTCTTCTTTATGAGTTGTTTGTCATTGTATTTACCCATATCTAACTCGTGCTTCTTACTATTACACATGGTACATCTAGATCCATGTAATAGTCATAAGTACAAGTAAAATATCATTTTAATAGTGACAAAGTCCTAAAAATAGTGTCACATGAACAATTCATATAAAATTATCTAAATCTATTTGATTTGCCATCAACAACCAGACTGAAAAAGTCATTCATTGACTAATCATATGATTCACTAATGCAATTTTGTTCTAAAGACTTATGTTCATCAAAGTATTTTTGCATCATACAAGTGATATTCATAGATGTGTGAAATCATGAATTATTTTAAAATTCCAAAAATAGTCTTTATAGGACATTATATTACATATTCAAATCTAGGCATTCTAGGGATAGAACTATAATTACATTTGTTGTAAGCTCATTATATTCCTTGATGTCTCATTGCTAATCATACTGGTGTAGTTGTGCATTATTTATTTTATTTATTTACACCTTTCACGTAAATAATTATTTGTAATGTGCTTCTCTAGGTATTCTTGATGAAATTTTGCACAAGCCATCATCATGTTCCAATGAGCTTTATAAAGTTTTCCAAGTCTAATATTACTTCTATTTCCATGAATGAGTCGTTGCTTTATCTTTAGTCAAGAAATTAGAGTTTATATTTGTAGATGTGTTCATTTTTTTGAATTATAGTCTAAAATATTATTTTTATTGTGATCATGTGGGTTTAAGCATAAATGGCTCTATTCACTTATACATATCTGATGTGTATCTAAATTTTCTATATATAATGCATTCAAGAACCACATAAGGAGCCACCCCTTGGTGTTACAAAATGATGACTACTAAAGCTAGGACTACCTTATTATTTTGAATGAGCACCAACTGCTTTAAGGTTAAATGATATCTTCTTATCCCAAAGGATTCTTATATTCCATTATGGATTAATCAGAGATAATTATGTTGTTGAATGATTATAATTTATTAGTGAAATATAATTTATCTTTTCATAGTATTTATGATTTTATTTTAACCTTTTAGGACTTATAAATTAATAATAATATGTTTTTTAAATATATTATTGGTAATATGATTGTCATTGATGTCAAAAGGGACACTATGGATGTCATTGATATCAAAAGGATCAGGTAGGACTGATGGAGAGAAGAGCATGTTTCACAATTGCACTATGTAAAATTGTCATGTTTTTATAGAGACCATTTATGGATGTTTAAATTTAAATAGATATAAGATCTATTATGGATTTTTCATGAGCATCTTGAATATGTGGTCCATAGGCTCAAAAGAGAAGGAATGAGCTTAGAATTGTATTATATTTTCTCTCAAAAAAATAGGTTTTCTCAATTAAACCCTAATATTTTATGTCATAGTGTCAATAGAATCTTTCTATTTTGATGTTGACTAGATATATCTTGGACCTAGTAGCTTAAGTTATAACTTAAACCTTTGTCATCGATGCAAAACCAGCCCCTCAACCTAGCAATTACTAGCTGAGTAGTGATTAAAGGACTTAATATTTCATAAGTCTTAGACTTTATATTATGTCCCAACTTGATCAATGGACCAAAATTAATCATATAAAAATTATCTAATGAAGTGAAGTAAATTGAAATTATCAAAGGCTCCTCCAAGTAAATGTGTTAGTGACAAGTGTCACATTCATGAAGCTTGTTAGATAGAGACACAATGAGCATAAGCTTGTCATATTTAATGATAAATATAGTTGGAAGATTAATTATTAGATCTTAATTGGATATAAGAGATCTAATAGAGCATGATGAAGTGAAAGTTTCAATGATCCCTCTGAGTGAACATGCTAATACCAAGTGTCACAATCACATGAGTTTGTTAGATAGAAGACTAATGAGTGTGAGCCTATCAAAGATAAATATTGATCTTGTTAGAAGATCTGATTGTGTACAAGTGATCATGTAAAGGAGGTCCAATAGAAATAATGGACTCAAATGCTATAAAGTTCTCGATATTTATCAATACAGTGATGAGTTAAAGATCGATCAAGTTTGAGAAGATGGATGGAGTGAAAGCAATCCAAAAATATAGGAAGTAGTGAGATGAGGTCAAAGTGTCAAAGTTTAATGACCAAGACAAGGGAAATTCCATGCAAGTTCAAAGATCTAATAACACATGGGAGCTAGGATAAGGTCAGTGTTTAAAGTGTTTAAATATAAATGGTTAGTTTCAGGAACATGTAGGAACTCTTGTATAAGCTCTATATCTCAACATAGATAATGAGATTGATCAACCCAACTGATTAAATATACATTAAAGAACCTTTCCACCAAAAAATTGAGTCTAACACATGCTATAGATAGTAAATAGACTTGAAAATATGGTGTGATACATAGAATCAAGACATGGAAAACTTGTAGTCTAAATCTTAATAAACTAGAGTCTAGAATTGGCATGATGTGTTACAGTCCAAGTGTGAACATAGAATATATAGAACCCTATGTCATATATATATATATATATATATATATATATATATATATATATATATGATATGTAAGATAAAATAAAATCTATTGGAACAATTATTTTTTCTATTGAGCCAAATATAATATAGATAAAGGCAAAGAGCAAAATCTAATGAAGTGTGTCAAATAGAAAATCATAAGTACATAGAACTAGAGGGGGTAGAGAAGAGCAAAGTGGTTGATGAAGCCATTAAATTATGTCAAATAAATAAATTTCTAGACACAAGACTAAATGAATAGAGAGGAGAAAATAAGAAGGAACAAAGAGAATGAGCATAGAATGAACATGTTATAGATTATAGTTTTAATAGAGATAGAATTTAATTCATTTATGAATAAATGTTGTAAACTAGAGTTGTAGCTCCATAGATTTTATTGGTTGGTGCCATTATATTAGCTAAGTTGTTGCTTAGTTAGGGGATTGGTGTCTCTGTAGGATTGGTGTCCTTAAATATAACAAGTGAGGTTTTGCCAAGTGAGGCTTTAAACTGTGAGGTTGGATTAAAATGATATTTTCTAGAAGCTATTCTCACAATGTTTTTTCCCTTTGAGTTTTCTACATATAAATTTGGTGTCATGAGTATTTATATGTGTATTATCTTTACATATTTTATTTGATCTACATATATATTTTAATTTTTATTAAAAGCATTTAAAGAACTAGTTTTAATTGATATAATAATTCACCCCCCCCCTCAGTATATAGTTGTGTTATAATAATTGGTATTAGAGCCTAGAGTTCCTTGAAATAATATCAATTAGCTTAGGTAAATCTTGTAAGAAGAACACAATGGCTAGTCAATAAGGATATTCATCAAACAAATCACCCTTCTTTGATGGATCTAACTATGTATTTTAGACAATAAAAATCGAAGCACACTTATCATCATTAGGGTTTGATGTATGGATGTCTATGGTAAATAGATATATAACCCTTGCTATAAATCCTACTAATTAGGCTTCCAAATAGTCATATGAGAGAAATTTCAAGGCAACAAATCCTATTCTCTGTGGATTGTCAAAAGCAAAGTTTGTCAAAGTAAGGCATTGTCAAAATGCACAAGATATATAGAATAAACTAAAGATCATCTATGAAGGAGATGATAAGGTAAAGTAGACCATGCTATAAACATACAAAATTATCTTTGAAAGTCTTAAAATTATTGAAGAAGAGAAGATTTTAGACTACCTCCTCAAGGTAGATGAAATAGTCAATGTAATCAAATCCCTTGGAGAAAAGATGAAAGATTTAATCATTGTCAAAAAGGTCATAAGATCTTTTCCATCAATATATGACTATAAAATATCTACAATAGATGAAGAAAGAGATCTAGATAAGCTTGTATTAGATGAGTTGCATGGAACCTTCACTATATATGAGATGAGAATGGGAGAAGCAGATACTTCCAACAGAGAAGTTGCATTCAAAGCATCCAAGCAAGCAAAAGTAGAAGCATCTACATCTAGATCTAAGGAAACTAATGAAGACGAAGCCAACTTTGTTAGAAGATTAAAAAGAGGATCTATAAATTACAAAGGGAAGTTACCCTTTAAATGTTTTAATTATGGTAAATTAGGATATTTTGATGATAAATGCCCTTATAAGAAAAAATATAACTCTAAGAAAGAAGAGGATGGAGAAAGAATGAATCCTGACTATTCCAAAAGGAGTAACTTCTTTAAAAATAAGAAAATATTGTATATAAGAGAAGATAGTGACTCATTAAATGATAGTGATAGCTCAAATGATGACCATGATTGTGCCTTTGTGGCTAAGGGAAATGAGTCCATGTTCATGGCATTAGGATCAACTTATGTAGATATAGATCAAGAACAAGTTGAAGACTCTGATGAAGAAGAGGAAGGATAAGTGGATTTTGAGTGTGAACTCATTTGTGCTCTAGATGAGATTGATAAGCTGAGAAAAGAGAACTCAAGGTAGAAGAACTCTGGACAAAAATGAATTAAAAAATTGTCTAATAGTCTTGAAAGATTTGATCATATTATATAATCCTTAAGACTTGGGTTGAAGAGGCTATAAGAATAGAAAATGTGGTCAAAATTGAACTACAATTCAAATTTGATGAATGTATGAGGCTAGAAGTAGAGATAGTGGCTTTGAGAAAAGAGCTTAAAAAGGCTAAAGAACAAATAGTCAAAGGTCTGAGCTAAAAGGAGTATCAAATATTTTTGATAAATTGATAAGCCTCAAAAGCAATTAAAATGGAAATAAGGTCTTGGTTATGAAAAGGGAAAAATTCCCATAACCAATACATTTGCTATGTTATATGACAATTTCAAAGTAGAAGGATCAAGAGAAAAGAAAAGGAATGTCTCTAAAAATACAAAGATAAACAGTAGCATTGTTGATGAGAAGAGGTTAAAGGAGAAAATAAGCCTTAATAAAGGAGGAAGAATAATGAGTTCATCTCAATAAACTCAAGGAAGATGTAGAAGACAAAGGTAGCTGATGCATATGGTTACACAAGGGTAAGCCATTTAAAGAAGCAAAAGTTGAGAATAAATCCCCATCCTACACAAAGAAAAGCTATGACTATGTATTCCTCATCTTTCTATAATTATTTTAACTGTTTTAATCATTTTCATCATAAGGATAGTAATTGTAGATTTGTACCTACAAGGAGAACCAACTTTGTATGTTAAAATTCATTTTCACCCTTGGTAGATGTAAATGTAATGTGCTATAATTATAAAAATTTGGTCACATAGTTAAACAATGTAGAACAAGCTTTGAAGGACCAAAAGTACAAACTTTGAAGAAAATCATGCCTCCTAGTGTGAAAAAAGGTTCACAAGTCTCTAAAAAAGATAAAAGGAAACCTAACAAGACATATAAGAAACCCAAGCATGTATAGAAAGTGAAATATCAAGCCATGATGAAGAATGCTATAGAGGTTGCAAAATGTCAAAAGCTCTGAATGTCTACACATGTTGAGAATGAGAAGACAAAGCTCAAAGAGAAGTATAATGTGTTATCCGAGGATAATTATGAGGTATGTATGGATTCAAGTGAACATCCTACTACTATAAAGTAAGTATCAAGCATAAAAAATAAATTTTTTGTGCCTAGTGATGAGATTCTTAGTTGTAAGGAAGATTCATCGATGAAAAGGTATATCATGAATTCATGTTGTCTCCACGTATTATTAATCAAAATGAGAATATCATAGTGGATGATCATGTTACTTCTCTTAAGCCTAAGAATAAGAATAACTAAAAGCACAAGATAACCAAGGAGGAGAAGGAATATGAGGAGTTATGTTCAATTCTTGGTTTCACATTGTTCTAAGACATTGTGAATTAAGGTTTCTCTATCCATGCTTTTTAAGAGATCCTTTTAGTGTAGAAACAAGTGATTTCTAATAAAAATTTTAACTTAAGTAGTTTGAGATGATGACTTGAACAACCAATTCAAGTGCTTAGATAGTGTATTGAATCCTCATACATGAACAAAGTGGGAGCTTTGTAACTGGTCAGATCTTAGGATGAAAAGACTATGTATGGAGACTTGAAGATGCTCAAGTGATGTATTGAGACAAAATTTAGGAGTGATAGCTCTTACATCACATCACTAGATACTAGTGATGGACCATAACTCTAGAGGAATGATAATAAAAGCCTTATTGATCCCTAGAAGAAGAGAAAAGACAATTCAAGTATGTATATGTTGTGAATTTCTAATGAGTTAATGGTTGCAAGTTTTTGGACAAACTTCTTTATCTATTAAAGGGAGAGAAAACTTTGGACAAATAGTGAGAAGGATTCCCTTTGTCATTGATGTCAAAGGGAGATAAAAAGGGCAACTGCTCTTTATAGAAGTTTGGAGAAAAAGTGAAAATACTCTCAATAAAAGTTTGAAAGAGCAGAATAAGTGTCCAAGATGAGTGTAGGAAAATATGCCATGAGATATAGGAATTAGTGAGATGAGGTCAAAGTGTTAAATTTTAATGACCAAGTCAAGTTATAGTTCATGCAAGTTTGAATATCTAATGACATATGGGAGCTAAGATTTGAAGATAGATGAACACATTTTAAAGAGTGAAACATTAAATTTAAGTATCTTACAAATATATGATGGAGCAAGAGAGCTCTAATATGGTGCAAATAAAAATATCAAAGGCCAGTATTTAAAGTGTTTAAATATAAATAGTTAATTATAGGAACATGCAGGAACTTGTGTATAATATCTGTATCTCAACATAGATAATTGGATTGATCAATCCAATCGATAAAATCTACATTAAAGAGCCTATGCATCAAAACATGAGTCTAAAAAATGTTATAAATAGTAAATAGACCTAAAATTATGACATGATACATGTAATCAAGATGTGGGAAACTTACAGTCCAAGTCTTAATGAACTAGAGTCCAAAATTTGCATGACATGTTATAGTCTGAGTATGAACACATAGAAGATATGGAACCCTAGATCATTTACTTAAATATATGATATCTAGGACAAATTAAAAGTTGTTGGAACTATTTTTTTTATTAAGCTAAATAAAATATAGATAAAGGTGGAGAGCAAAAGCCAATGAAGTGTGTCAAATAGAAAATCATAAAGACATATATCTAGAGGTGGTAGAGAAGAATAGAGTGGTTGGTGAAGCCAATGAAGTGTGTCGAATAGATAAATACCCAAACAAGGACTAGAGGAATAGAGAGGAGCAAAGAAGAAGAAGGAACAAAGAGAATGTGCATAAAATGAGCATGTTACATATTAGACTTGTAATAGAGAATAGAGTTTTATTCATTTATGAATTAATGTTTCAATCTAGAGTTGTATCTCCATAGATCTAATTTGTTGGTTCCATCAGATTAGCTAAGTTGGTTCTCAGTTATGGGATTAGTGTCTCCTTAGGATTGGTATCCTTAAATATAACTAGTGAGGTTTTACCAATGAGGCTTGTAACTAGTAAGGTTTTGCCAAGTGAGGCTTTGAACTATGAGGCTAGATTAGAATAGTAGTTTTTAACATCTATTCTCACTGTGGTTTTTCCCTTTTGGGTTTCTACATATAAATCTAGTGTCATGAGTATTTGTGTGTGTATGATCTTTGCATATTTTATTTGATCTACATATATCTTTGAATCTATATTAAAATTATTTAAAGAACTAGTTTTAATTAATAAATTGATTCACCCCCCTCTCAATATCTAGTTGTGTTTCAATAGAGATAAAGAGACTACATGATGTTAATAATATGTAATAAATACAACCACTAATTTTTTATATAATCAACTAACTTTAACCTTTCTAAAAATAACAATAAATAGTATAAGTAATAACATAGTTGGAAACGGACTGAGATGGATTATGTAGCGGATAGAAACTAAGATAAAGGCTGGTCTGAGTGTTTCAAACAAGATCCCAATGTCATAATCCCTCTTACATATTAGTTCCCTAATTATATAGTAGCTCCATTATTGTAAATTTCATGGTGGTGTCCCTATATTATACGTACTGTCATCTATGTAAGACTATCTTGAGCTTATAAGTGCACTTGTGTCTAGATTTCTAAGGTGTATTCCTACATGCATGAGTTATAAAACCTTGTATATTGACTATTTTGATTTAATATATTATCAAACCCTAATCTTTCATGTTGTTATGGCATCTAATTGATACAAGTTAAAAAGATGTGTTTGTTAGTGGGGTAGACTGGACATCTTCAACACCCAACTATGATGAGAGTTGCCTAAAAACCAATAATGTAAGGAGAGATCAAGCGTAATGTAGTTCTCCCCACTTAAGTTTTGGTGCAAGTATAATTTAAGCTAGTATTATAGTGGGTGAATGTTCCATGAATGTTCTTAAGACTAGAAATCTGGGTAATTTGAGCTTTTGGCTATTGTATATGATAATATGCATGAGTAGGGAAGAATATCAATTGATAACTATAATTGTGCATAAATTCTTCTATGTTTTAATGTGTATTTTTCATTTTATTTTCATCTAATGGTTAGAAGGCTAAAAGTCATGTATATATACCATTTTGATGCTTGTGCAAGCGCTAATAAAGGTATAGGCTAACCCTAAGAGGTTTTAGATTTGAAAAGATATTTGCTTGTAAAAAATAAAATGAATTAACACTAGCACAATTATTGAGACACTAGCACCATGTGGTGCTAGTGTCTTTATTATGGCTCTAGTGTCCAAGTGGTAAAACACTAGGCATGAAGGGCCAAGATAAAGGAATGAAGGTCTATTACTACTTTATCAATGACTAGGGATTTGTATGGCCTACACGAAGGCTAGATAACTATGATAATAGGCTCTAGGATAGGTCTAAGGCTAATATAGGGATAGATAGTATAAATTAGCACTATTAGCACTCATAATACCACTTTTATGTTATTAAATTTTCCCCCTCCTTTATTCTATAAATGTAGTAAAGTTAAATGACTATGATAAAGGAAAAATAAGCGTACCTAGACTTCCCTAAGGAGTGAATCCTGTGAAGTTTAGTTTGATTATATGAAGCATAATTCAATGAATGGCCTATAAGTGAAACATGCATAAATCAAGCCTTACTTAAGAGATATCAAAATCAAAGAGAAAAATGAGTAAATAAGTAAAAATAATTAAGATTGAGTAAAGAGATAGGAGAGAGTAAATGAATGAATACACCTCACTCATTATGTGAACCAATGCATAAACCTAGTGACTACCTATGTGTGTCCATGTATTTAGTGATTAATTAGTGAATAAATTGGACTGCATTGATCGCTTGCTCAATCCTCATTTTTTGGTGCCTCATGAACTCAATCTAGTTTTGACTCCATCATTGCCCAACCCTATTTGGTGGATCACTTGGATTAGACTTGGTGTGTCCAATCCTCTCATGTAGGTGGATCAAGAATTCAATTATCCTATGACTCCATCATTACCCACCCATGTGTATTAGATGAATCTAAAACTAAAACTATGTGATGTAACTATAAATGTCTAACTAGGTATGTTGGCTTTGTAGCCACTTGAGTAGATTAGACAACTCTGTGCCACTCAAGAATGATAACCACTGCAGATGGAGTAAGTTGTGGAACTAGTGTACAACCTATAATATGATGTCAAATATATATAATGTAGATAATGGCATGGAATTTTTCATTCCATTTGATCAACTGGTGTGTAAATGAACATAATAAAATAATATGCCACGCACCTACCCCCAAATTTGTTATATGAGCATATAGATTCTACACTAAGTTGTAATAACATGTATCTAAATATCTAAACTCAATATGGTAATGTTCATGTCGTGTATGATGCCCTAATTCTGAGAAAATTGGTATAAATATGAGCTAAACTAATATGAATCTGAGTAAAATTAACAAATCTATAATTGAACCTATCCAAATTTATACTATACCTACTATAATTTTTTGGCTAATCAAGTTTTTATAAAACTAAGGATACTAGATAGTAACACCATATCTTAGATAGTAAACCCATTATTAGATATGTGGTTCTAGTGTCCCACTTTGGGTACTAGTTTATTTTTGTTGTGATTTTTGTGTAATTATACTAATCTTTATCTCACTATTTTCCCACTATGTTTACCTGAGTTTGATTTTTTTCATCTAATCCCATGTGATGAAAAAATGTACTATAAATACATTATAGGCCTTGATCTCTATGACAAATCCATGTTAATACCCCCTATTTTGATGGAATTTTTTAAACCTATGCAATAAATGCCCTCAAAATAAAAAGCTCTGCAAGATGTGTGTTAGTCAAATCATATATAATATTTTCATAATAATTAAATATAATGTGCATAAATAACAAGAAATGTAAGATAATCTGATCATAAGCTTATAATATACAATGTATGTCATGTATAGTATTCACAAGGGTGTTAAGATAGATATAATAATATATGTACCATCAAATTAAAGTAAAAATTGAGTAGCTACCAAGGGGGATGGGGCATGATGTCCATCATGATTCCCAAGTAGGAAAGGGGAGATGCGTGAGGTCCCTTATGGAATCTAAACATGGAGTGTGTAATAATCAAGAGATAAGTTTCATGGCAATTTATACAAAAAAAACATACATACAAAACATATGAGGCGCACAAAGTAGGCCAAGGGACCATAATAAAAAAACATGGGAACATGTCACTAAATTTGTGAAAAAAGACATACGAGGACATTTTCAAATGTCCACATAATCAAGAAATAATTGAGTTGGCATAGAGCCACATAGAAGGACATGTTCAAATTTATGCATAGACAATTAGGAAGGAACACACAAGGACATGGGTACATGTCCAAATCATACATACATTGAAAGGAAGTGGCTTAGATCCAAAGAGAAAATGCATATTCAAGTGCCCTCAAATATAAGAATCATAGAGATACAATCAAATCTAAATTAGGAAATCTAGAAGTGAAAGTAAGCTTGAGCATGTAATACAAATTTGTGTAGGAGACAAGATGTACATATAATGAGTCTAAAGTAGTAGTAGCTAGTAAAAAATATAAATAAGTGTACCATGATCAATATCAAGATATAACAATGTTAATGTTGTGATGTAGAATATATAAAGATATAACCTTATAATATAAAATCTATATAATGTGTCCCCAAAGAGGAGAATATGTCAAATGAAGAACCTGTGTATCGGTGTATATGCCCCTAGTGGGTATATAATAGCAAATTGGGATCAATGTAGTGGATCTAATTCCTTTAATCAATCTACAAGAACTTGACAAGAATAAGTGAAGCATGTATGTATGATAGAACTGACTATACTAAGATATATAAAATATGTAGTGTCTAGAAAATATAGGAAATAGTAATGCATACAATCTATAATTCTATACTTTCTGAGTAAATATTTGAATTTTTTTGGGTTTTTGACATGTTATATTATTTTTGGATTTTATAGATATAAGCTATATGCAATCAAGATGAAAATTACACTATATATAAGGATAAAGAGATAAGGAAATTATGTACAAGGGAGGAACAATACTAATTGATGAGTCTCATGAGAGACTCACTATCAATGTGGCATATGTCAAATAAAATAACTAAGATCATGCATATTGTATGAAACGGTAACTATGGTCCCAAAATATATTGCATTGAGTGATCTATATCTGACCCCACTTGTGAAGTGGTACTAGGAATCTATGATAATTACTGTGATGTCCTATGAACTATAGGGGTCTTAGGGACCCATCTAATCGAAGATGTTATAGGTGGGATAAGTACCTTGTGATAAGAACCCCGATAACTCAATAAGATTGGTCTTAAAATAAAGTGATAGAGGGATGCCCTCTAGAATATGCAACATATATCTAGTGTAGGGCCCTCTCTAATAACAGTCTCCATGGGAGAGTATGAATATGTGGAAACATTGTGGGTGTAGACCACACCTACACTAGTGGTTCTAAGAAAGTTTGTGGTACACTGATAGAAACTATGCATAGATCTATAACTATTAATTATGCTATAACTAGAAACTATATTGTAACTGGTAGTTGTGTTACAATTGCTTCTGATGTAACTACATGTATGATAGGTAGAGGATACTCATATGTAAAACACTCAGCTATGATAACTTAATTTACATGTATATATTTTAGGAATCTTTAAGCTATGGATGGGATGGATCATAGTTTGTGTATCCATGGCCTACTTAGTAACATGTCAAATGCACCCCCACTAGGCACTATGAAAAATCTAGTGGCTACGTATGTTGGTACAATAAATAGTGGAAGTATTATATCCCCGATGGAGATCTAAACATGGACACTAAAACCATTGATAATTATGTCTATAGGAGATATATCTTGCTCTAAATACCCAAAATACTATATAAGTATAATATTTCATGTTAATACTTGACCCATTATCAACTATAACACTCTGGATAGATGATGATCTATGTAAGCTTGTACAAAGAGTGAATATAAATCTGTATCATCAACAACAATCTCTTACTTTGAGAAAGTGATGAGTGGTTTAGTTGGAGCTATAATGTGGAACACACAAATGATATTAAGTAGCAGGTGTGCCTCCTCTATATTAGTATGATATGATTCTATTGGTGGATGTGCATGATACATGTAGTGAACACCAAAAGTGCCACCTTCCTCATTTTATGTATTCTTTAGAAATGGATCTAAGAATATTTGCAATGCCTTAGCTTCTATTTATTGTATTTATGTACCTCTATAGGTGTGCCCACATTAATAATGTTAGACTTGATAAAATCTTATATATTATGTTTCAAGTTGATATATGTGTTTATTATAAGGCCCAGTCCCCTATGACATTCATATAATGTATTAGAATAATTAGTTTTTTGGAAGAGGCCATGTTGTATCAACCACTTTTATGGGAGGGAGATATATGACATTACATTCTAATAACTATTGTAAAACACGTATTGTAAATTCTAGAATGGTGGTGAAAACGTTTTGTTGAGGAGTTGATAAAATAGGCTAGAGATGGATCTAAATTATTTTAATTGTGGCCTTTCGGTCACTCTTATTTTTAATGGCCCTTACCTTGTATGGAGGCTTACTATAACTCTTAGAAGTTTATTTTGATCCATTGGTATATTTATGTTTGCCCATAGAGAGAAGCTTGACTTCTCTTTCTTTCATTATGTGGCATAAATCAATGAAGATTGGAAACTTCTTAAACAAGATAGCTTCATGTAATGCAGGAAGAAGACTCTATTTTAAAATTTCCCAAAGCTCTTTATCTACCATGGGGCTAGTTAATTTGGCAAATATAGTCTTATATCATAATATGTATTCTACAATAGGATCATTTTATTTTTGTTTCAATTATGTAACTTGAGCATATGATATCTTATCACTTATGTTTATGGATAAATGTGCTAAAAATATGTCTACCAAAGGATTAAATGTGGTCATAAAATGATTTGGTAGATCATAAAACTATTGTAAGGTATAATCCTATAAACTTCATGAAAACAACTTACTGATGACCCAATCATTGGACATGTAGTCTAAACATGTTGCATGAAAATATTAGATATAGTACACTGGGTCACCCTTACCATCGTAAAAAGTAAGCTTAAGTTCTTAGAGTCTAGATGGTAGAGTTTCTATAATGTGATGTGCCAAAGGTGTATGCAATAAAACATAAGAATCCAAGGCATGTGATGGCCTAATGGCTCCCTGCTCAATATGTAACACCTTAACCTATAGAGTATAAAACTCATGCATAAGGTATTTTACATATGGAGTGGAAGAACTAGCCATAAGAGGTGTAATTGTCACCAAATTTTGTTGAGTTACAAAAGGTTTATTTGCTAACTAAGTTTACCCTAATGTAAGTGTAATAATGTTATTAGCTAGGGGAGTTAAAGATTGACCATTTTTTTTATTTATTCTTTATTTTAATTATGGATTGTAAAATATGTACAAGATCAAGGGGTTATTCTTGAATTCTATCTCTTGAGCTCTATAGAATATCATCTTTATTGATAATTAGGTTTTCATTGTTAAGTGGAGGGAGAGTGTCCCGATTTCTACCTTATATTTCATCTTGATATAGATTATATTGGTCATTTTTTTAATGTTTTTTCATTAAAATCCACATAATTAGGGTGTGAAATATTAATTACGTGAGTTACAACTAATCCCTTGTCCATGGTATAATCTCAAATAAAATGAATGAGTATTCTCAATAGGATTACCACCTAGCCTAACACTTCTTAATGGAAGAAAGATATATTTTTTAGATGGCATATAATAAGAAAATTGAAATAGTGTTACTAAAATAGAATGTATGAGATCTAAAAAAATTAAAATAAATAATAAAAATAGGAAAAAAAGGATACAAACCCTAGGATCATCCATGGTTAGAGTTTTGAGCAATGTTTGAAGCAAGTTAGTTTCACCAAATGTTTTAACATTTTAGGACTTAGTAAGTATAAAGCCTATGTTTGTTAAAGTGTTAATTATAATAAATCAAGCTAATAATATTAAATAAATATAGAGACTAATTTTTTTACAAAATTGACTAACTTTGACCTTTCTAAAAATAGTACTAAATAGTGTAAGTAATAACTTAGTTGAAAAAAATTAAGATAGATGATCTAGGGCTAGAAATTGAACTAAAGGCTGGTCTGAGTGTCACAAATAGGATACTAGTGTCAAAATATTAGACATTAGCTCCCTAATTAGATAGTAGCACCATTATTGGAAATGTGGTAGTAATGTCCCTATATTAGTGGTCATGTCCTCTTGACATGAATGTCTTGAGCTTTTGGGTGTACTTGTGTCTGGATATCTGAGGTCTATTCCTAAGTGCACAAATTCTAAAACCTTATGTATTTCCTATTTTGATTGAATTTATGATCAAACACTAGTCTTCCACGTTTCTAGGGAATTTAATTGATACAAGATGAAAAGTGTGTTTGTTTGTGGGGTAGGCTGCACATCCTCAACACCCCTCTATGATGAGAGTTACCTACATACCAATACTCCATTTAGGGATAAATCTTAATATATATTTCCCCACCTAAGTGTTGGTACAAGTGTAAATGAAACTATTATGATGGTGCACTTGAGTTCCTTGAATGTGCTTGTGACTGAAAATTTAGGTAATCTAAGCTTAGGACTGTTGTAGATGGTAGTATGAATAAGTAGGGCAAAGTAGAGATTTGTAACCATAATTGTGCATAAATTGTTATAAGTTTGAGTGCTTATTTTTCATCTTATTTATATCTAGTAGTTAAACGGATAAAAGTCATGTATATATACGATTTTGATTCTTGTGTGGGTGCTAAAATAGGTCTAGGCCAACCCTAGGAGATTTTAGATTTAATATAACATATTCCCTTACAAAAAAGAGAGGGAAAGGACATTAACACCATTATTGGTACACTAGTGCCATGTGGCATTGGTGTCCTTATTATGGTGATATTTTCCAAGTGTAAGAACACTATGCGTGAAAGGCTAGGATGTAAGAATGATGATCTAGGACTACTTTAGGGATGACTAGGGATGCTTATGGCTCACATAAAGGCTATATAAGTGTGATAATAGGCTCTAGGATAGGTATATGGTTAAGCTAGGGATTTTTTGTCTCAAGTAGAACTTTTAGCACCCAAATATCACTTTTAGATTATTATGGATTTATATTATTCATTAGTAAAGTCATAACTTTGAAATTATTTTACGGACTAGAATGTTGTAAACTATTTATAACATATGTTTGATAACTAGTCTGGATTATGTGAGTAGAATCAAAGATTAAAATGTTCAATATAAATTTATTTTCATTTGGATTTCTCATTTTCTAGTGTCATTCTAATTTATAATCTAATTTTTGGAAAAGTAATAAATAAACTTGGAAGTAGAAATTTATTAATGTTACTTCCTTATTCTTTTTCTCCTAGCCAATCTCTTATTTTAGATCATACATCAAATTTACATACACTCATTTTTTTGTGCTCAATACATCAATTTAAAGACTATATATGCTCAAACATTTTAATAAATTTGATGCATTACATTTACTCTTGCTATGAAACTTCAAAAGAACACAATGGATGCTAATTGTATATGGAGAGGAATGAATCAAGTAAAAATCATACTTATTCCACCTTTCACGAACATATTATTTATCAATGTTAAATATTTACTTCCCCTAATGAAACTAAAATTATATGTCTTAGCTTCTAACTTGCACTTCAAATGGGAAAGCATGTCTAAACATGTCTTGCAAATAAGTTCAAATAACTGGGGTAAACTAACATGTCTAAGTTATTTTTTGTTACTACTTGTGTTTATTTCTACTATTTTATTTACATATCCAGATTGTTTACACATATCGATGTCATTGATAAGATTGGAGAGCTAATATACTAATCAAACCTATTTGAATTAACATGTGTTTAGTTTTCTTCTTAAAGATTGAAAATGTAACTAGCTTGTATTATTTTATTGGTCAATACTTTGAACAGAGAATGATTGATTCTTTACACTAAATCTATTGACCTAAAAACTATAAGTATGTGATCATGGAAGAGAAATAAGAGAACATAATAACACATGTATAATATTACTATAATTAGTAAAAAAATCACCATCAAAATAAATTATTTGTTGCTATAAAAATCTCATTGTACTATCATTATTTGCAATTCCCAATGGATAGAAGATGAGCATGTGAACTAAGATGCTAAAAGGTCCTTACCTAGCCATTTATGAGTTGAATTTATCTATTTTTTTTCACTTTTAGTTTAGTTTTACAAATAGTTCTTGTAGCTCCTCATTTCTTATGCAAAAAAGAGACATAGAGAAAAGTAACTATTTCTTACATAAATATGTAATTGATATGTTTATTCTAATCAAAATTATTTAAAATTTCCATCTCAATAGGTAATTGATATAGATACATTTTAAATAATAAAATTAATATTGAAGGATGAAATACTATAAGAATCTGCAAGGAAATCATCTTTTCTTATGTGCTCTTCTCCATCCCTTTTGTGTTCTTTTTTTTTATTATTTTAAGTTCTTCTATGAAATATTACATGTAAAATTATTTTGAATATTATTTTTGGTTATGTTATCATTGGTTTTTTCTTTTATATTTACATGAATATAACTCTTTTGATCAATGAGTTACCACATGATCAAATAGAGGAGTGGAAACCAACTAGTGAAGGCTTTACACACACTCTATAATAGTTACATATGAATATATTTTCTTATGTTTCTTGTATTTGAACATAATTTTTCCATAAGATACCTATTTAAGTCTTATTTTTTTATTTTTAGATCTACAAAAAAACTTACCTTCTTGACCAATAATGAATCCCTATTACATATGAGAAATTACCCAAAGAATGAGACTTTGAATTGCTAGTATCTTATTTCCCCTTTTGTTCTGTCTTGTTTAATTCCTTTGAAAATAAAAATGGATGATGTGAATGTCACTATTCTTGTTTATATTCTTTTTTTATCTTATATTATTCTTTATAAGCAAGTATATCACAATGTTTTTTCTCTACATATGTATTTCTCGAGTATTGATTCATCTATTGTTAATATGCATATTGTCTCTCTTATAAATCTTGTTACGACATCCATGATCTTGGATTTAATTCCAAAGGTAAGGCATTTAAAATATTTAATGTCCTACCTCACTTCATTTTAGTTAACCTACATCAGAAAAAACATGGATTGATCAATTTTGGATAAATAAAATTGCATAACCAATAAACTATTGTTATTGAATAATTTACTTGCAAATTCATTTTTGAAACTGATGAGATAAATAGTTCAAAGACTATTGCCTTTTCTCACATTCCAACCTAGCTACCCATTCCAAGAGCAATACACTTGAAACTATTTTTATTTATCTTGGAATCTTTCTTAAATATGTTAGTCGATCAAATTTCTTTGATTACTAAGAAATAATAATATTATGCTCTTTACAAAGTAAAATAGTAGGTTTTTTAATATGGTAGATAAAACAATAATATTTGATGGATGTTGATTGCCTTAATTTTTTATGTTATGGACTACTTCACTTAGATTGATGTTGGGCATTAACCACGTGACAAGCAGATAATGGGTTTATATAGGAGTCCTTTTATTCCTACATTTATTCAGGTAATACGAGCTACATGGTTTATAGATTTCACATTGAATTTTGTGTTTCTTCATTAATGAACATGGCATGGGGTTATAAATATCTAGATACATGTAGAAGCTTGCTAAAGATCTATCTACAATCCATCTTTGGGAAATTGATCTAAGCAAAGTTCAAGCTTTTGTTTTTTGAGATAGCATCAAGAAACAACAACTTGAAATAGTTTATAATATCTTTTCGAAAGATTATTTTCATACTATCATTTGGTTTTATGAATGATCTCTCTCAGCAATATGAATTTGTAAATAATCATATTTATATGAGTATATATATACACCTATGTAATTTTATTTATCCAATACTTATCAACTCATTTTTCCTTATGTAGATATAGGTTAGGTTTGTAAAAGGCAGTGTGATCTAATATTAAATATTACAATTGTTCAGGTGATATGGGCTAATTTTGATGGCAATATCCATTTAGCAGTTCTGCCATCACCATGAGATTTTATCAAAGTTTTACTATGATCATTATAATAATTTGTAGTAATGACTTAAACTATGTTTAGTTGATTGCTAAATATTTTTATTTTACTTATATTTTAATTGGGAAATAGATGCAACTTTTTTGATTTTACCTTTTTACTTGTAAATTTAAGAAATTACAATGTAATTGATAGAGGAGAGGTTTGTACTGGGGTCCATTTATTTCTATATTTATTAGGGCAATGTGGAATGCCTGGTTTATAGATTTCACATTAAATGTCAGGTTACTCCATTAAGTAACATGACACAGGTTTATAAATATCTAGATGCATGTCAAATATTGTTATTGTTTTTTTGGGAATGGTGAAGTGAGAAAGGTTGGAGAGAAGTTTGGTGTTGTTTTTTGCAAAACCTTTGTCAAGAGTTTGAAGGTAAGATATTTTATTTTTTATACTATATTTCATTTTGCATTATAGGGAATAGATTAATTGGTTTAAATGTTTACGGTAATATAGATCCATGTGATTTGTGATTTGTTTACTTGAGTTGGGCATGAAGAATTTAGATCTAGGGCTTTGTATCACTTGTTTCATATTTTAGCATAAAACCCTCACAATCAAACCCTGGTTCAACAAAATGTCACTCACAAGATTGGAGAGGATAAAAAAGGTTATATTTTTAGAATTCACATTGTTTTATTTGGTATCAATTGATTTCTTAAATTATCAAATTTAATTTCAAACCAGAACTATCTTATTTTCTCTTATTTTAGAAGATTTTTTTCTACCATCAATAACAGGTATAACTTATTTTTTTATTAATTTTTTAGGATTTATAGTGTTTCATCCTCATGTTTTTGTTTCATGAATTTTAGGATATCATGAGGATTCCTTTTTACTGAATTCAATCTTTTATTAATAGTAGTTTCTTATCATTGACCTATATTTCTATTTGAGTTATGGCTGGTATTTATCATGCACTGTCAATGTGAATAAGAAGTCCATTGGAAATGTTTTACAAGTTATTTTATCTTTACATTACATACTGGTGTTTTAGTTTCTTCCATTTTTATGTGTATTTAATTTATATAATATTATTATTTTTATTTTCTTAGTTACATCAATAGATATTTTTTTACTTCCTAAGGTTAAATAGTGGAAATTATTATAGAGGAATGATTGCCTAGGTTTCTTTTCATCAAGATGTTAGTTAGTAGGCTTTCCATCACTTATGTAACTTATATTTTGTATAATGATGGAATTCCCATTACTGTATCCTTGAAAACCTTTTTTTTATAAATATTTTGTAAATTATATCATTTTAATATGAGAATTTTAAAGTTTATAAAGTTTTGTTATTTTATTATCTAGAATTCTATTGTATCAAAATATTTTGTATGTTATTTTTTATAGTGTAACTAATAAGATAAATATATGAATTTATTTAGTATGTTATTGTTTTACATCCAATCCCACAAAATAAATTTATGTATAGTAATAGTTTGGATATACATAATTATCAAAACATAATTGTTTGGTCTATGGGATTGTACAAAAAATAAGAATATAAGTGTTTATTATTGTTTGGTATATTAGACATCTTTGATAATACCATATATTATTCAAAATATGTGATAATATTAAATTCAATCTAGACAGTCATTCTCCTACCTAGTAGGTTGGTTTGGATGTATAGGGACATTTAACTTTTCCAAAGAATAGCATTCTCAACTCTATTTATAGGTTGAGAAGATCACCACATTGGTGAATGTTGTAAATTTAATTTTTTTTATATTGAGAATTGTAAATTTTTTTAAAGCTTGTTATTTTATTAGCTGAAAGTCCTTTGCATTAAATTATTTTTTATTTTATTGTTTTATAACCTAATCGATAAGATTAAGTTATGTAATTACTTTGTATGTAACATCCCCATTGGGATATACATAAAATAACATTATTTTCTTTAATTTAGTCAATGTATTATTTCATTAAAATTCATCATGATAATGTAATTAGTGATTTATATAAAACACATTAAATATATTAATTATAAAATAAGCATGTAATGACTACCTATTACTGATCACTAGCATCATATGAACAAACATAACTAAATATATAAAGTAATTATAGATTTCCAGTCACGACTGGTATAAATATGTAGCCACTTTTATCATGGTACAATATGTAATTAATTACATCTCATTAGGTATAATTATTCAATAATAATAAATATAATACAATGTACAAGATACAAGGCTCCACGGAGCATGAGTTCTCTGACTCCAATATATATGACAATCTCAAATATCATCTCTAAATAAGTATTGTTATGGGGAGGGAGAGAATCATTCAAGCACTTTTATACACTAAACACGGATCATTGATACTAGGCACCATCCTCCATCATAGAATGGCCTTCTCTTCATGGATGAGTAGATAGTGACAATGTGTGAATCTAGAGAGACAAGGTAGTACCCGTGTGCTTTATAATTTCTAAGAACATGTAGTATACCATAAATAAATCTACTCTAACATGATATCACACAAAAATGTAAATAATACATATGAATGACAATATTTAATTAATATTACTATAGTCAAAGTTTTCAATAGTTATTAATCTCTAAGATCATTCAAATTCATACGCACCACTTGATCGAATACCCTCATTTAACATTGGTGATGCTAATAAGCTAGTGAAGTTCATCTCATTACTTACTTAGTAACAATAATGCAACATTTGGCTAACACATATATAACTAATAGATTCATATAGATTACTTCATAGTAACATTCATAAGACATGTTAAACACATGAATAATCAAAATGCATACATTTAGTATATCAAATGAGTGAATATCCACTATTTTATTTAACACACAAATAATAAACATATCAAATACAATTCATACCATACATGTTTAACCTAAATTTAGATTGCATATTTATAATCTTCACAAGTAAATGTAGTACTTCCATCAATATCTAAGTATATTGTACACACTACTCGATTACATCTAGCATTCAAGATAAAATAAGTTATAAACAAAAGTATAATCTTCTATTTATATAAATTATTATACTTTTAAGAGGATTTTTCCGTAAAATATAGTACCCTATCCTTTAGGATTATGTGACCTATTCCACTAGTGAAAATTTGTAATCATAGACATAAGTCCCAATATATAAATATAAGTTATATACACTACATATGTTTTAAATAAATAATTATTTTTTTTCAATACTAATAATATTATTCATTTTTCTAAATGAAAACATAAATGCTTCTTACAATTATTTAACTTTTTTTCATGGAAAAGGCATCAATTCTACATAAGGTTTTATACAATTCCAAAAACCTTATTTGACTTAATCATACATAAAAGATATAATTCAACTATGATCAAATTCATTCCAATTCAATTTCCCTCTTTTTCCCCAATCTATGTCCTTAGACTATATTTCATTATCCCAAATTATTGGAAATAGTGTATAATGAACAAATTTCCATACATACCTAACTCTATGACATACATAACTTTGCCTTTGTTTTGTCAATTGGAGGTTTATACTTTTTCCAGTTTAACACCGTCAACTTCTTGAATATAACTCCCTAACATCCAAAATAACTCTTAGAATATCAGATCTCCGGTTATGGCTATCCTACAATTAATAACGAGATTGCAATAGAAATCCCACTAAGATCTAACAAGTACTCATAATTATGAAATTACATAATTACGGAATCAAGAAAGATACTTTATATGATTTATATACTTTACATGCTTTCTATATATCATATAGAATTACAAGTAGCTTGGGAGTTCTATTCCACAAGGATTATCTAAACTCCCCCAGATAGTTTGGAGTTTGTAGCTCTAATAATTCCCCCAAAAAATGTTTGATGGAACTATAAACATGAGTCATTATATGTAACCAAATACTATCTTTAAATCTACTGCTATATAATTATAGATTAATGTCAATAACCTATTGTAGTATGACATTATATAAAGGTAGGTGAAGTGTTAAAGAGTATCACAAAGCATATCGTTGTATGGAGTATTAACTCATATGTCATAACTATATATATGTGCTAATCAACTTCTAAGATCTAATGAGTTAAAATTTTAATACTTCAATCTTAATAAGTTATCACTATATCGTTGTATGTCAATGACACATTTATTGTATATAAAACATAAATATATTCCTAGAATAAATCACTATATAAACATAAATCACTATTTATTACAAATAACATTCTATATATTTCATTGTACATTGAATATTTTATTTTTATTCACTATATATATAATATATAGTTCATTGATATATTTTATTCACCGTTATAAATGACTAAATCAGTTCACTGCATATTTCATCCCCCTATCATTTAAATTCATATTATGCATGGCAAACTATATTAATAACTATTATGACTAGCTTAAATATATACACCAAACATTATAAAATATATGCGCTATTAAATCATAACTGATTTAAAATAATGAACTTAGATATATATATCACCAACTTTGTGTATTAATAATCCAAACATTATTAAACAAACAATGCTAACCTTATTATATATTTTTTACATTTGTTTACTATATAAACATCATATTTGCATCTTTACACGGACTAATGCACTGAATATAAATCATTGATGTTATATAGTCATATCATCAAGATGATATGAATTAGTAATCTTATCAATTAAAATCACTCTAAAATAATTGATATCATTATTCCATAAATCGTTAGTCTTATCACTAGTACAATGTATATTCAATTATAGATATAAATTGCTATATATATACTCTTTTCACTATATAAATAATGGTATAAATTGAGACATATGAACTCATATTTAATTATATTTAATTGGGAACTCCTCCTAGTGTTCGATCAGAATATGTTAGTAAGGATAACATAAAATTGGTCCCATCTACCCAGTTGCACTCTTAAAGTCTTAATAATTGCTTTTAAGAGAGATGCAGAGCTATATACTACTATCTAAATAAGATCCTAATTGGACATATCTTAAAATCTCCATCACTATTTTCCTATCTAGATTTAATAGAAGCTAAACTATATACTATTAACTATTGGAAGGGTGAGCAATTGGTTGGTCTTCAGATTGATCATTAGAATCTTTGTTCTCTTTCCCAATATGTTAAACTTTGGCTAAATGTCTAGAAAATAGGTAGCCTCACACTAATCTATGGCTTAGAATCCTATAGGCACCAGGTCACTAGAGTGAAAATGAGCATGCTTACACTGGTGTAGAGTACTAATAACCAAAAATCCTTAACTATGAAAGTAAACTCATTCTAAGTAGTTGAGGCTAAGATAACTTTTGTTACATAAATGCTAATTTCATAAATGAATTACTAATGGGTAATGAGTATAAGAAGTACCTTAGAGTCATTACGAACATATTAGATGCCATGCCTAGGGTATATGGTGGAGGATGAGAACTAACACTTCCCCCATCCTCATTGTTTCCTTGCAACTTTTCTTCCTCTTTTTCCCACAAACCATGGTGTTAGCAACTCCCTAAAAGACTGCCTTATTTCTTATTCCTTATCCTTACATTCGGCCCCCCTCCTTCTATGTCACCTTTTTCTCCTTTTCTTTCTTTTTTATTCTTTGCATTCCTCCATCGCTCTAAGGCTCACCCATTTTAAAGCTTGGCATTTTTGTACTTTTTATTGAATGATTTTTATAGAATTCCATAATCTTTGTTTTATTCGATTCATGAAGCTTTTTCTCCTTTTTATATATTTTCTAACTTAATGATTACTTTATTTCTTGATTATATTTTTTTTCTAATTCCAAGATGATAATAATTAAATCAAATAATTTTATCTTTCAAAATCCTTTAAATAATTTAACAATAATTAGATCATTAATTTTATCAATGCATTTGATCTTCTATAGAGAAATCAATTAGGTATTATGAATAATGTCTATTAAACCAAACACAAACATGATCATTGTGTTATTGCTATACCATTCACATAGATTTATGTTCTCTTAACATTCACGATTATGACTATAATAGCCTAATTTAATCATACTATAGCATTATACATTTCAACCTATGCATAATATCCACAATGTGATCACATGAGGTTAATTTCACATAGGCATAAATCTGAAATATAACACAAATAATATGCATAAACAATTATCTAGATGCAAACAACATAAAAATACAATAACTCTAACCATTAAACTATGCATATAATGAGTTCCATTAACATGATGTGTGCATGGGTTCTATTTATTTATATGTCATCCTCCAACACCTCTATCTACATCACCCTCTCTAATGATGCTCTCCCTCTGTCATGCTTGGAGGAATGAATCTCTCATACGTCAAACTCATGATTAGTCCATAATATCATGACATAAATATCATAAAATATTACTGAAATAATAAATCAACATGATCATAATATAAAGGATATATAATACAGATAAATTCATAGCAATAATATCATAAACTTAAGCAATATTCAAATGTCTCATAACAACATATGACTTATATTTTAGTAATAATCAAATTAAATTACTAACTTTATAAAATTTATGAATAATCAAGTAAATTTGTGTATCAAAAATTGGTATGTAACATCATTTCCCCTAAATCTAGTCATCATCCTGATGACACTTACTCAAACATAAGTTTTGAATTAAAAATATTATTTATCATAAAGATAACATAGTATGAAATATAAAATCAAGCAAATAAATGTAGAAATCACTTATAGAACTCATCATAATCCTTTCAAGTAATACTATTCCTAGAGTATTGGTCCCACAAGACCTTACACTATAACATCTTCTTATTACACAAACAAAGTCTGCAAGTGTCAACTATTTTGATTAGTTCTACCATGACCACTATGGAGTCCAGAACATGCAAAATATTCTAATCCAACACATGTGAAGAATTAGCTATGTACTTTTAAAGATAACAAACATGAAACACATTATAAAATTCATACTCAACACTTGATCGAATACCCTCATTCAACATTGGTGATGCTAATAAGCTAGTGAAGTTCATCTCATTACTTACTTAGTAACAACAATGTAACATTTGGTTAACACATATAACTAATAGATTCATATAGATTACTTCATAGTAACATTCATAAGACATGTCAAACACATGAATAATCAAAATTCATACATTTAGTATATCAAATGAATGAATATCCACTATATTATTTAACACAAAAATAATAAACATATCAAATACAATTCATACCATACATGTTTAACCTAAATTTAGATTGCATATTTATAATCTTCACAAGTAAATGTAGTACTTCCATCAATATCTAAGTATATTGTACACACTACTCAATTACATCTAGCATTCAAGATAAAATAAGTTATAAACAAAAGTATAATCTTCTATTTATATAAATTATTATACTTTTAAGAGGATTTGTCCATAAAATATAGTACCCTATCCTTTAGGATTATGTGACCTATTCCACTAGTTAAAATTTGTAATCATAGACATAAGTCCCAATATATAAATATAAGTTATATACACTACATATGTTTTAAATAAATAATTATTTTTTTTTCATACTAATAATATTATTCATTTTTCTAAATGAAAACATAAATGCTTCTTACAATTATTTAACTTTTTTTCATGGAAAAGGCATCAATTCTACATAAGGTTTTATACAATTCCAAAAACCTTATTTGACTTAATCATACATAAAAGATATAATTCAACTATGATCAAATTCATTCCAATTCAATTTCCCTCTTTTTCCCCAATCTATGTCCTTAGACTATATTTCATTATCCCAAATTATTGGAAATAGTGTATAATGAACAAATTTCCATACATACCTAACTCTATGACATACATAACTTTGCCTTTGTTTTGTCAATTGGAGGTTTATACTTTTTCCAGTTTAACACCGTCAACTTCTTGAATATAACTCCCTAACATCCAAAATAACTCTTAGAATATCAGATCTCCGGTTATGGCTATCCTACAATTAATAACGAGATTGCAATAGAAATCCCACTAAGATCTAACAAGTACTCATAATTATGAAATTACATAATTACGAAATCAAGAAAGATACTTTATATGATTTATATACTTTACATGCTTTCTATATATCATATAGAATTACAAGTAGCTTGGGAGTTCTATTCCACAAGGATTATCTAAACTCCCCCAGATAGTTTGGAGTTTGTAGCTCTAATAATTCCCCCAAAAAATGTTTGATGGAACTATAAACATGAGTCATTATATGTAACCAAATACTATCTTTAAATCTACTGCTATATAATTATAGATTAATGTCAATAACCTATTGTAGTATGACATTATATAAAGGTAGGTGAAGTGTTAAAGAGTATCACAAAGCATATCATTGTATGGAGTATTAACTCATATGTCATAACTATATATATGTGCTAATCAACTTCTAAGATCTAATGAGTTAAAATTTTAATACTTCAATCTTAATAAGTTATCACTATATCGTTGTATGTCAATGACACATTTATTGTATATAAAACATAAATATATTCCTAGAATAAATCACTATATAAACATAAATCACTATTTATTACAAATAACATTCTATATATTTCATTGTACATTGAATATTTTATTTTTATTCACTATATATATAATATATAGTTCATTGATATATTTTATTCACCGTTATAAATGACTAAATCAGTTCACTGCATATTTCATCCCCCTATCATTTAAATTCATATTATGCATGGCAAACTATATTAATAACTATTATGACTAGCTTAAATATATACACCAAACATTATAAAATATATGCGCTATTAAATCATAACTGATTTAAAATAATGAACTTAGATATATATATCACCAACTTTGTGTATTAATAATCCAAACATTATTAAACAAACAATGCTAACCTTATTATATATTTTTTACATTTGTTTACTATATAAACATCATATTTGCATCTTTACACGGACTAATGCACTGAATATAAATCATTGATGTTATATAGTCATATCATCAAGATGATATGAATTAGTAATCTTATCAATTAAAATCACTCTAAAATAATTGATATCATTATTCCATAAATCGTTAGTCTTATCACTAGTACAATGTATATTCAATTATAGATATAAATTGCTATATATATACTCTTTTCACTATATAAATAATGGTATAAATTGAGACATATGAACTCATATTTAATTATATTTAATTGGGAACTCCTCCTAGTGTCCGATCAGAATATGTTAGTAAGGATAACATAAAATTGGTCCCATCTACCCAGTTGCACTCTTAAAGTCTTAATAATTGCTTTTAAGAGAGATGCAGAGCTATATACTACTATCTAAATAAGATCCTAATTGAACATATCTTAAAATCTCCATCACTATTTTCCTATCTAGATTTAATAGAAGCTAAACTATATACTATTAACTATTGGAAGGGTGAGCAATTGGTTGGTCTTCAGATTGATCATTAGAATCTTTGTTCTCTTTCCCAATATGTTAAACTTTGGCTAAATGCCTAGAAAATAGGTAGCCTCACACTAATCTATGGCTTAGAATCCTATAGGCACCAGGTCACTAGAGTGAAAATGAGCATGCTTACACTGGTGTAGAGTACTAATAACCAAAAATCCTTAACTATGAAAGTAAACTCATTCTAAGTAGTTGAGGCTAAGATAACTTTTGTTACATAAATGCTAATTTCATAAATGAATTACTAATGGGTAATGAGTATAAGAAGTACCTTAGAGTTATTACGAACATATTAGATGCCATGCCTAGGGTATATGGTGGAGGATGAGAACTAACACTTCCCCCATCCTCATTATTTCCTTGCAACTTTTCATCCTCTTTTTCCCACAAACCATGGTGTTAGCAACTCCCTAAAAGACTGCCTTATTTCTTATTCCTTATCCTTACATTCGGCCCCCCTCCTTCTATGTCACCTTTTTCTCCTTTTCTTTCTTTTTTATTCTTTGCATTCCTCCATCGCTCTAAGGCTCACCCATTTTAAAGCTTGGCATTTTTGTTCTTTTTATTGAATGATTTTTATAGAATTCCATAATCTTTGTTTTATTCGATTCATGAAGCTTTTTCTCCTTTTTATATATTTTCTAACTTAATGATTACTTTATTTCTTGATTATATTTTTTTTCTAATTCCAAGATGATAATAATTAAATCAAATAATTTTATCTTTCAAAATCCTTTAAATAATTTAACAATAATTAGATCATTAATTTTATCAATGCATTTGATCTTCTATAGAGAAATCAATTAGGTATTATGAATAATGTCTATTAAACCAAACACAAACATGATCATTGTGTTATTGCTATACCATTCACATAGATTTATGTTCTCTTAACATTCACAATTATGACTATAATAGCCTAATTTAATCATACTATAGCATTATACATTTCAACCTATGCATAATATCCACAATGTGATCACATGAGGTTAATTTCACATAGGCATAAATCTGAAATATAACACAAATAATATGCATAAACAATTATCTAGATGCAAACAACATAAAAATACAATAACTCTAACCATTAAACTATGCATATAATGAGTTCCATTAACATGATGTGTGCATGGGTTCTATTTATTTATATGTCATCCTCCAACACCTCTATCTACATCACCCTCTCTAATGATGCTCTCCCTCTGTCATGCTTGGAGGAATGAATCTCTCATACGTCAAACTCATGATTAGTCCATAATATCATGACATAAATATCATAAAATATTACTGAAATAATAAATCAACATGATCATAATATAAAGGATATATAATACAGATAAATTCATAGCAATAATATCATAAACTTAAGCAATATTCAAATGTCTCATAACAACATATGACTTATATTTTAGTAATAATCAAATTAAATTACTAACTTTATAAAATTTATGAATAATCAAGTAAATTTGTGTATCAAAAATTGGTATGTAACATCATTTCCCCTAAATCTAGTCATCATCCCGATGACACTTACTCAAACATAAGTTTTGAATTAAAAATATTATTTATCATAAAGATAACATAGTATGAAATATAAAATCAAGCAAATAAATGTAGAAATCACTTATAGAACTCATCATAATCCTTTCAAGTAATACTATTCCTAGAGTATTGGTCCCACAAGACCTTACACTATAACATCTTCTTATTACACAAACAAAGTTTGCAAGTGTCAATTATTTTGATTAGTTCTACCATGACCACTATGGAGTCCAGAACATGCAAAATATTCTAATCCAACACATGTGAAGAATTAGCTATGTACTTTTAAAGATAACAAACATGAAACACATTATAAAATTCATACTCAACACTTGATCGAATACCCTCATTCAACATTGGTGATGCTAATAAGCTAGTGAAGTTCATCTCATTACTTACTTAGTAACAACAATGTAACATTTGGTTAACACATATAACTAATAGATTCATATAGATTACTTCATAGTAACATTCATAAGACATGTCAAACACATGAATAATCAAAATTCATACATTTAGTATATCAAATGAATGAATATCCACTATATTATTTAACACAAAAATAATAAACATATCAAATACAATTCATACCATACATGTATAACCTAAATTTAGATTGCATATTTATAATCTTCACAAGTAAATGTAGTACTTCCATCAATATCTAAGTATATTGTACACACTACTCGATTACATCTAGCATTCAAGATAAAATAAGTTATAAACAAAAGTATAATCTTCTATTTATATAAATTATTATACTTTTAAGAGGATTTGTCCATAAAATATAGTACCCTATCCTTTAGGATTATGTGACCTATTCCACTAGTTAAAATTTGTAATCATAGACATAAGTCCCAATATATAAATATAAGTTATATACACTACATATGTTTTAAATAAATAATTTTTTTTTTTTTATACTAATAATATTATTCATTTTTCTAAATGAAAACATAAATGCTTCTTACAATTATTTAACTTTTTTTCATGGAAAAGGCATCAATTCTACATAAGGTTTTATACAATTCCAAAAACCTTATTTGACTTAATCATACATAAAAGATATAATTCAACTATGATCAAATTCATTCCAACTCAATTTCCCTCTTTTTCCCCAATCTATGTCCTTAGACTATATTTCATTATCCCAAATTATTGGAAATAGTGTATAATGAACAAATTTCCATACATACCTAACTCTATGACATACATAACTTTGCCTTTGTTTTGTCAATTGGAGGTTTATACTTTTTCCAGTTTAACACCGTCAACTTCTTGAATATAACTCCCTAACATCCAAAATAACTCTTAGAATATCAGATCTCCGGTTATGGCTATCCTACAATTAATAACGAGATTGCAATAGAAATCCCACTAAGATCTAACAAGTACTCATAATTATGAAATTACATAATTACGGAATCAAGAAAGATACTTTATATGATTTATATACTTTACATGCTTTCTATATATCATATAGAATTACAAGTAGCTTGGGAGTTCTATTCCACAAGGATTATCTAAACTCCCCCAGATAGTTTGGAGTTTGTAGCTCTAATAATTCCCCCAAAAAATGTTTGATGGAACTATAAACATGAGTCATTATATGTAACCAAATACTATCTTTAAATCTACTGCTATATAATTATAGATTAATGTCAATAACCTATTGTAGTATGACATTATATAAAGGTAGGTGAAGTGTTAAAGAGTATCACAAAGCATATCGTTGTATGGAGTATTAACTCATATGTCATAACTATATATATGTGCTAATCAACTTCTAAGATCTAATGAGTTAAAATTTTAATACTTCAATCTTAATAAGTTATCACTATATCGTTGTATGTCAATAACACATTTATTGTATATAAAACATAAATATATTCCTAGAATAAATCACTATATAAACATAAATCACTATTTATTACAAATAACATTCTATATATTTCATTGTACATTGAATATTTTATTTTTATTCACTATATATATAATATATAGTTCATTGATATATTTTATTCACCGTTATAAATGACTAAATCAGTTCACTGCATATTTCATCCCCCTATCATTTAAATTCATATTATGCATGGCAAACTATATTAATAACTATTATGACTAGCTTAAATATATACACCAAACATTATAAAATATATGCGCTATTAAATCATAACTGATTTAAAATAATGAACTTAGATATATATATCACCAACTTTGTGTATTAATAATCCAAACATTATTAAACAAACAATGCTAACCTTATTATATATTTTTTACATTTGTTTACTATATAAACATCATATTTGCATCTTTACACGGACTAATGCACTGAATATAAATCATTGATGTTATATAGTCATATCATCAAGATGATATGAATTAGTAATCTTATCAATTAAAATCACTCTAAAATAATTGATATCATTATTCCATAAATCGTTAGTCTTATCACTAGTACAATGTATATTCAATTATAGATATAAATTGCTATATATATACTCTTTTCACTATATAAATAATGGTATAAATTGAGACATATGAACTCATATTTAATTATATTTAATTGGGAACTCCTCCTAGTGTCCGATCAGAATATGTTAGTAAGGATAACATAAAATTGGTCCCATCTACCCAGTTGCACTCTTAAAGTCTTAATAATTGCTTTTAAGAGAGATGCAGAGCTATATACTACTATCTAAATAAGATCCTAATTGGACATATCTTAAAATCTCCATCACTATTTTCCTATCTAGATTTAATAGAAGCTAAACTATATACTATTAACTATTGGAAGGGTGAGCAATTGGTTGGTCTTCAGATTGATCATTAGAATCTTTGTTCTCTTTCCCAATATGTTAAACTTTGGCTAAATGTCTAGAAAATAGGTAGCCTCACACTAATCTATGGCTTAGAATCCTATAGGCACCAGGTCACTAGAGTGAAAATGAGCATGCTTACACTGGTGTAGAGTACTAATAACCAAAAATCCTTAACTATGAAAGTAAACTCATTCTAAGTAGTTGAGGCTAAGATAACTTTTGTTACATAAATGCTAATTTCATAAATGAATTACTAATGGGTAATGAGTATAAGAAGTACCTTAGAGTCATTACGAACATATTAGATGCCATGCCTAGGGTATATGGTGGAGGATGAGAACTAACACTTCCCCCATCCTCATTGTTTCCTTGCAACTTTTCTTCCTCTTTTTCCCACAAACCATGGTGTTAGCAACTCCCTAAAAGACTGCCTTATTTCTTATTCCTTATCCTTACATTCGGCCCCCCTCCTTCTATGTCACCTTTTTCTCCTTTTCTTTCTTTTTTATTCTTTGCATTCCTCCATCGCTCTAAGGCTCACCCATTTTAAAGCTTGGCATTTTTGTACTTTTTATTGAATGATTTTTATAGAATTCCATAATCTTTGTTTTATTCGATTCATGAAGCTTTTTCTCCTTTTTATATATTTTCTAACTTAATGATTACTTTATTTCTTGATTATATTTTTTTTCTAATTCCAAGATGATAATAATTAAATCAAATAATTTTATCTTTCAAAATCCTTTAAATAATTTAACAATAATTAGATCATTAATTTTATCAATGCATTTGATCTTCTATAGAGAAATCAATTAGGTATTATGAATAATGTCTATTAAACCAAACACAAACATGATCATTGTGTTATTGCTATACCATTCACATAGATTTATGTTCTCTTAACATTCACGATTATGACTATAATAGCCTAATTTAATCATACTATAGCATTATACATTTCAACCTATGCATAATATCCACAATGTGATCACATGAGGTTAATTTCACATAGGCATAAATCTGAAATATAACACAAATAATATGCATAAACAATTATCTAGATGCAAACAACATAAAAATACAATAACTCTAACCATTAAACTATGCATATAATGAGTTCCATTAACATGATGTGTGCATGGGTTCTATTTATTTATATGTCATCCTCCAACACCTCTATCTACATCACCCTCTCTAATGATGCTCTCCCTCTGTCATGCTTGGAGGAATGAATCTCTCATACGTCAAACTCATGATTAGTCCATAATATCATGACATAAATATCATAAAATATTACTGAAATAATAAATCAACATGATCATAATATAAAGGATATATAATACAGATAAATTCATAGCAATAATATCATAAACTTAAGCAATATTCAAATGTCTCATAACAACATATGACTTATATTTTAGTAATAATCAAATTAAATTACTAACTTTATAAAATTTATGAATAATCAAGTAAATTTGTGTATCAAAAATTGGTATGTAACATCATTTCCCCTAAATCTAGTCATCATCCTGATGACACTTACTCAAACATAAGTTTTGAATTAAAAATATTATTTATCATAAAGATAACATAGTATGAAATATAAAATCAAGCAAATAAATGTAGAAATCACTTATAGAACTCATCATAATCCTTTCAAGTAATACTATTCCTAGAGTATTGGTCCCACAAGACCTTACACTATAACATCTTCTTATTACACAAACAAAGTCTGCAAGTGTCAATTATTTTGATTAGTTCTACCATGACCACTATGGAGTCCAGAACATGCAAAATATTCTAATCCAACACATGTGAAGAATTAGCTATGTACTTTTAAAGATAACAAACATGAAACACATTATAAAATTCATACTCAACACTTGATCGAATACCCTCATTCAACATTGGTGATGCTAATAAGCTAGTGAAGTTCATCTCATTACTTACTTAGTAACAACAATGTAACATTTGGTTAACACATATAACTAATAGATTCATATAGATTACTTCATAGTAACATTCATAAGACATGTCAAACACATGAATAATCAAAATTCATACATTTAGTATATCAAATGAATGAATATCCACTATATTATTTAACACAAAAATAATAAACATATCAAATACAATTCATACCATACATGTTTAACCTAAATTTAGATTGCATATTTATAATCTTCACAAGTAAATGTAGTACTTCCATCAATATCTAAGTATATTGTACACACTACTCGATTACATCTAGCATTCAAGATAAAATAAGTTATAAACAAAAGTATAATCTTCTATTTATATAACTTATTATACTTTTAAGAGGATTTGTCCATAAAATATAGTACCCTATCCTTTAGGATTATGTGACCTATTCCACTAGTTAAAATTTGTAATCATAGACATAAGTCCCAATATATAAATATAAGTTATATACACTACATATGTTTTAAATAAATAATTATTGTTTTTTCATACTAATAATATTATTCATTTTTCTAAATGAAAACATAAATGCTTCTTACAATTATTTAACTTTTTTTCATGGAAAAGGCATCAATTCTACATAAGGTTTTATACAATTCCAAAAACCTTATTTGACTTAATCATACATAAAAGATATAATTCAACTATGATCAAATTCATTCCAATTCAATTTCCCTCTTTTTCCCCAATCTATGTCCTTAGACTATATTTCATTATCCCAAATTATTGGAAATAGTGTATAATGAACAAATGTCCATACATACCTAACTCTGCAACATACCTAACTTTTCCTTTGTTTTGTCAATTGGAGGTTTATACTTTTTTGAGTTTAACACCGTCAACTTCTTGAATATAACTCCCTAACATCCAAAATAACTCTTAGAATATCAAATCTCTGGTTATGGCTATCCTCCAATTAATAACGAGATTGCAATAGAAATCCCACTAAGATCTAACAAGTACTCATAATTATGAAATTACATAACTATGGAATCAAGAAAGATACTTTATATGATTTATATACTTTACATGCTTTTTATATATCATATAGAATTACAAGTAGCTTGGGATTTCTATTCCACAAGGATTATCTAAACTCCCCCAAATAGTTTGGAGTTTGTAGCTCTAATAATTCCTCCAAAAAATGTTTGATGGAACTATAAACATGAGTCGTTATATGTAACCAAATACTGGCTTTAAATCTACTACTATATAATTGTAGATTAATGTCAATAACCTATTGTAGTATGACATTATATAGAGGTAGGTGAAGTGTTAAAGAGTATCACAAAGCATATCGTTGTATGTAGTATTAACTCATATGTCATAACTATATATATGTGCTAATCAACTTCTAAGATCTAATGAGTTAAAATTTTAATACTTCAATCTTAATAAGTTATCACTGTATCGTTGTATGTCAATGACACATTCATTGTATATAAAACATAAATATATTCCTAGAATAAATCACTATATGTACATAAATCACTGTATATTACACATAACATTCTACATATTTCATTGTACATTGAATATTTTATTTTTATTCACTATATATATAATATATAGTTCATTGATATATTTTATTCACCGTTATAAATGACTAAATCAGTTCACTGCATATTTCATCCCCCTATCATTTAAATTCATATTATGCATGGCAAACTATATTAATGACTATTATGACTAGTTTAAATATATACACCAAACATTATTATATATATGCGCTATTAAATCATAAATGATTTAAAATAATGAACTTAGATATATATATCAGCAACGTTGTGTATTAACAATCTAAACATTATTAAACAAACAATGCTAACCTTATTATATATTTTTTACATTTGTTTACTATATAAACATCATATTTACATCTTTACATGGACTAATGCACTGAATATAAATCACTGATGTTATATAGTCAGATCATCAAGATGATATGAACCAGTAATCTTAGCTATTAAAATCACTCTAAAATAATTGATATCATTATTCCATAAATCATTAGTCTTATCACTAGTACAATGTATATTCAATTATAGAAATAAATTGCTATATATATACTCTTTTCACTATATAAATAATGGTATAAATTGGGACATATGAACTCATATTTAATTATATTTAATTGGGAACTCCTCCTAGTGTCCGATCAGAATATGTTAGTAAGGATAACATAAGATTGGTCCCATCTACCCAGTTGCACTCTTAAAGTCTTAATAGTTGCTTTTAAGAGAGATGCAGAGCTATATACTACTATCTAAATAAGATCCTAATTGAACATATCTTAAAATCTCCATCACTATTTCCCTATCTAGATTTAATAGAAGCTAAACTGTATACTATAAATTATTGGAAGGATGAGCAATTGGTTGGTCTTCAGATTGATCATTAGAATATTTGTTCTCTTTCCCAATATGTTAAAATTTGGCTAAATGTCTAGAAGATAGGTAGCCTCACACTAATATATGGCTTAGAATCCTATAAGCACCAGGTCACTAGAGTGAAAATGAGCATGCTTACACTGGTGTAGAGTACTAATAACCAAAAAGCCTTAACTATGAAAGTAAACTCATTCTAAGTATTTGAGGCTAAGATAACTTTTGTTACATAAATGCTAATTTCCTAAATGAATTACTAATGGGTAATGAGTATAAGAAGTACCTTAGAGTCATTACGAACATATTAGATGCCATGCCTAGTGTATATGGTGGACGACAAGAACTAACACTTCTCCCATCCTCATTATTTCCTTGCAACTTTTCTTCCTCTTTTTCCCACAAACCATGGTGTTAGCGACCCCCTAAAAGACTGCCTTATTTCTTATTCCTTATCCTTACATTCGGCCCCCCTCCTTCTACGTCACCTTTTTGTCTTTTTCTTTCTTTTTTATTCTTTGCATTCCTCCATCGCTCTAAGGCTCACCCATTTTAAAGCTTGGCATTTTTATACTTTTTATTGAATGATTTTTATAGAATTCCATAATCTTTGTTTTATTCGATTCATGAAGCTTTTTCTCCTTTTTATATATTTTCTAACTTAATGATTACTTTATTTCTTAATTATATTTTTTTCCTAATTCTAAGATGATAATAATTAAATCAAATAATTTTATCTTTCAAAATACTTTAAATAATTTAACAATAATTAGATCGTTAATTTTATCAATGCCTTTGATCTTCTACTGAGAAATCAATTAGGTATTATGAATAATGTCTATTAAACCAAACACAAACATGATCATTGTGTTATTGCTATACCATTCACATAGATTTATGTTCTCTTAACATTCACAATTATGACTATAATAGCCTAATTTAATCATACTATAGCATTATACATTTCAACCTATGCATAATATCCACAACGTGATCACATGAGGTTAATTTCACATAGGCATAAATCTGAAATAACACACAAATAATATGCATAAACAATTATCTAGATGCAAACAACATAAAAATATAATAACTCTAACCATTAAACTATGCATATACTGAGTTCCATTAACATGATGTGTGCATGGGTTCTATTTATTTATATGTCATCCTCCAACACCTCTATCTACATCACCCTCTCTAATGATGCTCTCCCTCTGTCATGCTTGGAGGAATGAATCTCTCATACGTCAAACTCATGATTAGTCCATAATATCATGACATAAATATCATAAAATATTATTGAAATAATAAATCAACATGATCATAATATAAAGGATATATAATACAGATAAATTCATAGCAATAATGTCATAAAACTTAAGCAATATTCAAATGTCTCATAACAACATATGACTTATATTTTAATAATAATCAAATTAAATTACTAACTTTATAAAATTTATGAATAATCAAGTAAATTTGTTTATCAAAAATTGGTATGTAACATCATTTCCCCTAAAGCTAGTCATCATCTCGATGACACTTATTCAAACATAAGTTTTGAATTAAAAATATTATTTATCTTAAAGATAACATAGTATGAAATATAAAATCAAGCAAATAAATTTATAAATCACTTATATAACTCATCATAATCCTTTCAAGTAGTACTATTCCTAGAGTATTGGTCCCACAAGACCTTACACTATAGCATCTTCCTATTACACAAACAAAGTTTGCAAGTGTCAATTATTTTGATTAGTTCTACCATGACCACTATGGAGTCTAGAACATGCAAAATATTCTAATCCCACACATGTGAAGAATTAGCTATGTACTATTAAATATAACAAACATGAAACACATTATAATATATAGTTAGGACTAGTGGCAATGCAATCCTATACACTACAAGATTGATCATTTATAACACCTTGAAGGTTCCTACATATCTTGGTGATAATTTTTTTGACTTCATAAATTTAATCTTTAATCATAAGTATATGATATGATCATAAAATCTAAAAAAAATGTCCAAGGAGAGTTTCACAAAGCCTCTCATGCCCCCAACACACCTCTCTAATCTAGAGAGTGTTTTTCTCATTCTTGAGAAAAGTGTTTAAAAAACCTAACAATAATGATATGTATAAATCAATACCATAGTTAATCCATGTAGCTCATGATAAGTATGACATATCAATACTACCAATACTCCATGTATCTCTTGATAAGTGTGACAATGAATAGAAATTAAAAATAATATATTTTCAATGTATACAAAATTAAAGAATAACATTCCTCTGTATACATGTGTGATCATACAATTAAATTTGACAAGTCCTTACCAAATCCAAGATTTGATAAGATTCATATATTTTATCCAAACTTAGTAACTACTGATTCAATATGAGACTAACTAAGATCCATTCTAATCTCTTAGCACTCATGCTCCCAATTCATTACTTGTCTCTTGGGTCTCCACAACCTAATGATCTTCAAAATGTGCAAATGGTTTTATGAATCATAAATCCATATTGACATACCCTAGAATGCAATGATATACACTAAATAATTCAAGATATATCAATATCCATCACTATAAACATTTCATAATTACATTAATTTTTCATTAATGAAACATAACTAGTATCAAATTTAACATCTTAACCCATGTCTGTTATATCCATAGTTAGGAGTAAATAATTTTAAAATTAACATGAAAAATAAAGTTTAATAATTACACTATCCTTATAATCTTATAAAGGGTACAAATGAAACATTTCCTCTCCACTTGCTCGGCTAGTTACACAACTTATAAGCTTGTTTCAACCCCTTAGACTAACAAGATGTTCTACACAGCTTATTCCATACTCACTCTAGTCAAAAGGTACATAAATGTATCATCAAAACAACATGTTTTAATTAAGATGATAACAATACCAATATAATAAAAGGTGACTCATAACATAATGATTATAATCAACTTATAAATATTAATCGAGAACCAATATACATTCAAGGTTTACCACTCCATGTGGTAAAATTTTACAAGTTTAAATAAATTAGTACTTGAGAGTGTGACTCTAAAAAACCACAAGTGGAAATTAGATAAATAACATCTCAAAAAAAACTCTTATATTCCCTTACAAGGTATGAAGAAAACACCACAACCCAAGTTACTAGAATCACTAAACACTTACCAAACTTGTAAGTGTAGTATCACAACCTTTTTCCATAATTAGAAAGAAAAATATTGATCATTTATATGCATAAATCCATTCCATTCCTAAAAATTCTCTACAAAAAATAATTATAAGACACTATCCCACAAACTCTAGGTAATATTGTCAAAATAATATTTTAGAAACAACTTTTCATTTAAGGGAACACTTAATCAACATCATGAAAATATGAATGCACTCAATGAGCTTACAATGATGTCAAATGAGGGTGAGAGAGTAATAACTCATCTTTATGCTAACTATGCAAGATGACACCTCTTCCCAATCCACATAAATATATGGGGTGCCAATCCATGATAAAACTCTTAACACATTTGAATCCTTAACAAAGATAACTACACATCACTATAAGGAGAATTCTCACTGCACTAGGTGGTGTTAATCTATAAGTGGTATTTTAGAATTCCCTTCCCTAGGATTAATGTACAAAAGACACAACTTTAAAATGCACATATTCTTAAGTGAGAATTATCCCATGCTTTTTGAACACTCACAATACATAACACAAGTGGCAAAGGTGAATTGATTACCAAGTAAGGATGTAATCATTCTTGAGGTATTCAATATAAGTGATCAAAATTATTTTAGTAATCTCTTGTTCATAACTCATGAACTACACTAGTCACTCTCCTACACAAACATCATAGACAACCATCACCATCAAGATACTCAATAAATTGAACCTTTAAAAAATTTAGGAGAGTATGAGTGTTTCTAAGGGTACACACTCAATGTACCACACAAAATTTCATGGAATAAACTATCAATACTCATCACTTCATATTTTAGGTCACATATTATTATGCATTATCATTTCTATAATTCCCTTCTATTATCATGATATTCCACACATTAAATGAATCATTAAATAGGATTTTAGGCAAATAATACCAAAAATTATGGATGTCTATTACCTAAAATAGTCATCAAGCCATACATGAAGATATATTGAGTCTCAAAACTCCAATCATGGTGTAACATGATTATTTATTGAGGCACTACAAGTCTAAAATACACTTCACATAACCAGTATAATACTACATGTCACTCGGTTCTCCATATATGGGTATAACATGTCCTATCTAATGATGTAACAATCAACATGAAGGAAGAAATTTAAGTTTTAAAATATTATATTATTTTATTTAAACAACATCAATATATGGTAATATAATTTTTATTAACAATACTTTTAGTGAAAATTGGTACATCTACTACCCTTTTGTTACACCTTTTTCATATCTCTAGCCAACTCTATAGCTATCTGTGCTCTTACATCCTGAGGGTTTTCCTATTCATTAGGATTATATTGAGGTTCATCCTATTTTTATTTCCCTTTATATCCATGAATTTTTTATTCTAGGACTGAAATTTAATACTTGGTTTTTTTCATGGCCACGAAAATATAATCCCACTTTGTTTCTTACTTAATGACAAATTGATTAGGATCAAATAGAGGGTTATTATCATTGACATTTGAAGGACCCTATTAGATAATTTTGATTTCATCATTCTCTATTTGGTAAATATAATAATATGAAAATGTTAGTGGACTCATTAGATCCTTGAGTTTGAGATACAACTTTGATAACACATGTAACATCCCCACTAGGATCTACTCAAAATAATGTGATTTTTTTAAATTTAATCAATTTATTATTTCATTAGAATTCATCATGAAAATCCAATTAATGACCCATATAAAACATATTAATTATCATAACTATAAAATAATCATGTAATGACTACCTGTTACTAATCACTAACATCATATGAACAAACATAATTGAATATAAAAAGTAATTATAGATTTATAGTCATGGCTGGTATAAATATGAAACTACTATTATCATGGTACAATAAATAAATAATTACATCTCATCAGGGATAATTATTTAATAATAATAATAAATATAATACAATGTATAAGATACAAGGCTTCATGGAGCATGAGTTCTCTAAACTTCAATATCTATGATAGTCTCAAGTGTCTTATCCAAATAAACACTATTATGAGGAGAAATAACATCATTCAATCACTTTTCCACATCAATCATGAACCATCAATCTTCTACACAATCTCCCATTATCGAATGTCCCCCCTTTCATATATTATTAGATAATGATGGTACAAGAATGCAAAGAGACAAGCTACTATATGTGTGTTATATGATTTATAAGAACATGTAGTGTACCATAAAAAAATTTATTCTAACATGATATTGGAAAAATATGTAAATCATACATATGAAATGACAATATTTAACTAGTTTTACTTTGGTTAATATTTTCAATAGTTATTGATCTCTAAGATCAGTCAAATTTATACACATCACTTGATTGAATTACCTTCATCTAATATTGGTGATGCTAATAAGCTAGTGAAGTCCGATTCACTACTTATTTAGTACCAACAAAAGAAAATTTGGTTAACATATATATAACCAATATATTCATATAGATTACTTCATACTAACATACATAAGAGTCAAATTTATACACATCACTTGATTGAATTACCTTCATCTAATATTGGTGATGCTAATAAGCTAGTGAAGTCTGATTCACTACTTATTTAGTACCAACAAAAGAAGATTTAGTTAACATATATATATAACCAATAGATTCATATAGATTACTTCATACTAACATATTTAAGATACATTAAGCACATGAATAATAAAAATACATACATTTAATTCATCAAATGAATGAATCTCCACTATATTATTTACCACACCTAAATAACAAGTATATCAAATACAATGCATACCATTCAGGTGTAATCTAAATTTAAAATGCATATTTCTAATATTCACAAGTAAATGTAGTACTACTATCAATATCTTAGTATATTATAGACATTACTCGATTACATCTAGTAGTCAAGATAAAATAACTTATAAACAAAAGTATAATCTTTCATTTATATAACTTGTTATACTTTTAGGAGGATTTATACATAAAATATAGTACCCTCTCCTTTAGTATTCTATGACTTATTCCACTAGTCAAAATCTATAATCATAGGCAAGCATCCTATTATATAAATATAAGCTATATATACTAGAAATGTTTCAACTACACAATCACTATTTTTTCATACTTAAAATATTCTTCATTTTTCTAAGAGAGAACTTATTTGCTTCCAACAACTATTTAGATTTTTTCATGGAAAAAATATCAATTCTATATAAGGTTTTATACAATTCAAAAAACCTTATTTGACTTACTTAATCCTACACAAAAGATATATTTCAACTATGATGAAATTCATTCCAATTCAATTTCCCTTTTTTCCCCCAATCTATGTCCTTGGATTATATTTCATTATCCTGAATTATTAGAAATATAGTGTAATGAATAAACTCTGTATTTCAAGTTTTGCATCATTAATTTCTTTCATATAACTCTGTAGCATAAACAATAACTCCTAGAATATCATATCTCTAGTTATGACTATCCTCCACTTAATAATGACATTGTAACAGAAATCCCACTATGATCTAACATGTAATTTCATAATTATGGAATTCCATAATTACGAAATCAAGAAAGATTATAGAATTACAAGTAGCTTGGGGGTTCTATTCCACAAGGATTATTCCTAGTTATTTACAATCAAGCTCATATTTTCTCTCATGTTTTTTCATTCATATGTTTGGCTATGTTTATGTGTTTCTAGTTATTTTTAATCAATCTCATATTTCCAATGATATTCTAGGGATCAACCACTTTTTTAAAATTTAGCCATGCATGCAAGCCACTATGTGAGTTTTTAGGTTTTAGGTGCTTAATCAAGGTTTGATTTATTAATGATTGTAAAAGTTATTATTTAAATTAGAGTATGGATTTTGGTTCAATAAATTTTATTTTAGGTTTTATTACATTTAGTTTATATATTGTTTATTATCTCTCAGTTCTTTAATATTTTCATGAGCCTAAAATTAGGGTTGTTAATGTCATTTAGTTATGATGTGTCTTAGTCTTATAGTCAACAGGGTTAGTCTATATTGTCATAATTAGACTCATAATTGAGTCTTTTTATTATCTTAAGATTAGTAATGCAAATTTGTGCTTATAAATCATTAATTGAGTTGTCATTGTCAAAATGTTAATTATGTCAAAATTTCAAAAGTGTAGATAGGTGATTTGTTTTTTGATGATTCTTTATTAGTTTTTAATCTAAAAACCATCTTTATGTTAAAAAAATCAAAGTATCATGTCAAAATTTTAATGGACATACTATTGATAAAAAATGATATCCAAAATATGCAAAATCAAGACAACAAAATTTAGAAGATTTTTAAAGATGGATACGAGGTAGACACAAAACCAGAGAATATTTGACCATAAAAACATCAAGGTTTGAAATCATGTCAGTACATATGACATATAAATAAATAATATAGTTATCATAGGAGGATGGAGGACACAAGAGGTTGGAGGACAAACAACATCCTCCCTCAAGCTGCTAACAATAGGGCCACATTTTGAGATAGTGGCATACTATGGGCCAAAATTAATATGTTGAGGATGATCATAAATGGTAGTTGAAAATATCTATGTTATTCATGATTGGGTGAAAATAATATTTTAAGGTGGCTATAGGTGGTGATGAGGACTCATTCCTCATTTTTAGCTTTATCTTTTTAGCATTTTGTGTGGTGTAATTTGAAATAAGAACAATTTAAGTACATTCCTATTCACATATGTAATAAGTGAGCACCTACATGAGCACTTTTACATAATATAAAAATATAGTGAAAGGATAAAACTCATAAATGTAAGGCAATTCATGAATATTGAAATTTTTTTTGTTAGATCAAAAAAACCATCAGAGATGGCTAGTCAATGAGGTTCCTATTAATGTCAAGGTTTGTGGTAAACCCATTTAAAACCATGGAAGGAGTGACTTTTTTTTAGAGTACTTTCTAATCCTCAATTAAAAAATAAAATTTATGCTTAAATTTGAATCATTATTAGCATCTAAATTTATGTACTATTAAATTAATCCACACCAAGCATAACATCATCTAGACATGCTTTATATAGCACAACAGATTTAACATTGAATTTATGCCTTATAATTACTTTGTAGGCAACATTTTTTTGGATAATAAGACTTATGTCAAAACCAATAAAGTTTACATTTGAACAAATTGTTAAAATGTATGTTATTTAGTGCCTTGTAAATCTTGACTTTTAATAATTATAAGATTATGTAATTTTTAAACTATACTTCTATCCTTATAGATATCATATGTTTCTATGAAATTATCATCTTCGATAGTAGTATAATTTTGTTTTCAATTTATAATACATTTTTTTATCGAATTCCATTGCACTCAGTACTATATGAAAACTATGTCTATATCCTTATGTCATTTTTTGATAATTCTATAGATTAATTGGCAATTTTTTCAAAAAAAATTGATCAAATAACATGGTAGTGAGTATTATAGGTATAATGAAAATAATATAGATAGTATATATAAAAATAAAATTCCTACTTACATTTAGAGATCATGCATGAGGAAATGTGCTACATAGTTTCAAAATTTACACACAGTAAAGTTGTTGTGAACAAGAAATTATTTTGAAGTTGCCTTGGAGGTAATAGACAATGCAATTAGTAATATAATCACAATTGAAAACACCACTAAGGTAAAAAATTGCATTGTGTAACATTTTATGGTGAGTAGTATTGGACATTAGTTTGATTTATATAATCAATTATGATGTTAATGATACTCATGACATATCGATAATGTTCTTTGTCTAATCCTATATGCATAAAAAATTCTTTATGCAAATTGGTCTTTGTACTTTAAGCTTACTATAGAATGATCATGTTGTTAATAGCTAAATCTAATCTCTATTTTAATCCACTACCTATAACATAAAAATCTTTCTTGACTAATTTTTCAAGCCTAGTAAGAGACAAATTATGTACAGATTACTCATGTTTTGCATTGTATGACATTTTTTGTGCTAGTATGTTCCATCTCTGACCATGATTTTCAGTTTTAGGAACATTGGTCCTTGTATTCATAATTATTTGAAATAAATATAGTTATTATTACTTATTTATCATACTATATACATCTCATGGATTTTTTGTTAACACCTCCTTTCTACGTTAGAGTCCTTTTTTCTTCCTTGTATCAATAGCAATTCGAAATGGAAAATTGATTTATTGATTACACCTACCTGAATAAAGAGTTGTTTTTTATTTTTTTAAATTCTTGGAAATGAAAAAACTTGATCATATTATTTTATTATTAAATATTTTTATAAGAGGATGACTGATGCTTTAGCATAAACGTATTGACCAGGTTTTCTATAAATCACTTATGCTATTGTTGCCAAATCATAAGAATGTGAATGTGGAAAAGAAATGATAGAATATAATAGCAGATGTCTGCTATTAATATTATGAGTCAAAAATTAACTTTGGAATCAAATGATTTTTTATATAAAAAATATCTCCATACTAGCATTCTTTGTAGTTTCCTATGAGTAGCAAATGAACATTGGAACTGTGATGCTAACTATGTCCTTACTTGGTCACTTAAGAGTTGTATTGAGACTTTTATTTTGGTTAATTTTGCTTGGTTACATAATATTTTATAGTATCAAGAAGAGTTCCTTTTATAAAAATTTCTTCAAGATACTCATATTTTATGTTAAAAAAAGGCATAAATAAGATTAAGTGTTTGACACATAAATTTGTAATTAAATTTTTTTATTCTGATCAACATTATTCAAAAATCACCACATATCATGGAATTGATAAATCTAAAGTTTGATATAAATATAATCTAAATTAAAAGATAACACACAATAATAAGTTGATGGCATTAGCTTGAAATAATGACTTATATTGGTATAAGGTTGTTAACTAATTCTCTGAAGTTAATTAGAAGTTGAAAACACCAGCCTTGTGCAGATATAGAAAGTTTTTACAATATACACCAACCAACGAAGTCTTTGTATTTATGTCTTATCACCATGAAATAGAGCACTATCCTTGAGGATATGCAAAATTTATTCTATTATTCAAAATGGTATCCTTATTGCTTATATGAACACTTGTTTCAAACACATAAGCGATCATTTTATCCATTACTTTAGCTTAATTATGTTGTTTCTCATATTGCTCCCCATTTCAAGTATTCTCTCACTATTCATATTATTTAACTTTATAATTTCTTGAAAAAAAAATTACTTAGTTAATGGACTCACTTTTTGTTTAACATTATCAATTATTATATTTTTTAAGTTGACATGTATAAATAAATTTTAATATAAAATAAGTATTACAAAAACCCTTAGATTTTAACAATAAAATGTTGGTTTTGATAACAAATACACTTTTTATAAATTACTAATACAAACTATTACTAATAAATTTGGATTTTTTTTCTTTATAATTTATGTAGGTCTAGTCAGTCAAATTTTAGAAGACATTATTGATATAGAATTCCAAATCCAAACTTTTCCAAGTGATAAACATATTTTTTAATGAATAGTGTAAAAATAAATGTTTTTTAAAGAATGGATAATAGTTTCTTTTTCAGTGTAAGATATATTTTCTAAATATATTTTTTACTTCTATCTACCATGAAAATGTATGTTTCAATTTATCTAAATTTAGTATGTACACTTATACTTTCAGCTTTCAAGAACCACTATTGGCTGATTATTCTATGCCTTTACTTGAATATATATATAAGGATGGTGAGATTTATTTATTTTTTAATTTTTAAAAGACTTGACTTGAAAATAGTGTTCACATCATATGGTGCTAGCCTTGATTACTACTTATTTTGTAAATCTAATGTAAGAAACTTTACTACAAGTAATTTTACTTCCAAAAGGTTACCATAATGGTAATGCAAGAGGCCATTATAATGCTCAAAATAGTAGATACAATAATTACCATATCCCTTTTTCTCATCGTACTTCAATTTAATACATTCATGAGTTTTTAGGTTCTACCTTACTACATAGTCTAAAAAAAGGAAAAAATGGGGGGAAAAAAGAGTCAACTATGGGTAGATGTAATTGCAAATGATTGAAAATGAATTGATTCATAATATTTACTAAGATTTAGAACGTAAAATATTTTATTCCTTGGTTAAGATATATAATCATGGATATTTAACCATAACTAAATTTTACATTAGATGTATATATATTCACTATGATATACAAGTACATGTAGGGTATGAATGTTCCGTGTACACAGTTATACTTTATAAATCTATTGCAAAACCAAATGACTATCATAGTTACTAGATTTTAAATGTTTCAAAACCAATTCCTTTATTTTGTTTATACATATTATTATTTTACTTAGCTTATACCTTGCAAAAAAACACCACCACTATAGCAAACTTCAAAATGTTTGTTGTTTTGGTCCTATATGCCCAACCACACCTATCATGGTTTACCTCAAAAAAAATTCAAAAATAAATTTAGGTATATAAAAGTCTCCCGATAAGCCAAATAATTATGTATTTGTGCTTCACAAATCACAGGAACCTTCCAACATAAAAAAAACAAAGAGATCTCCAAACCTAACCAAGGTAATATGAAGCCCTAGATTTTTTAAACCTCAACTAAAGTAATGCAAAGCCCTGAATTACAAATATTGAGGCCTTAATCAAGTAAATACAACACAAACCATCACAATATTTGATTTGGTAAAGATTTAAATGAACTAATCCATCTTATAGAATGCAAAATGCAAAATGATATACAAAACAAAAAAATCATTTAATTTATTAATTCAAAACTCTCTAAAAAGGATTTTTAGCCTAAATAGGTTGTCTGAACATGATACTCTAGTTTATTCAACCCATCAAATAATAAAACCTTCTTTCTCCAACCCATTAGCTAATCTTCAACCCTTCTCGCTTTGCCAAGTCCAGTAAATAATAAAAATATTCTACATGCATCTATATATTTATAACTTGTTGCCATGTTCCTTGATGAAATAATCTAGCATTCAATGTGAAATCCTCAAACCAAGTAGTCCACACAACCTAAATAAATGTAACATTGAATTGAAGATAATACATACCTTATGGATATTTATCCTCTATATGTTGCATGGTTAATGCCCAACCTCAATCCAAGTGAAGCATCTAATAACATAAAAAATTCACCCAATTAGCTTGCACCAAATATTATTATTTTATCTTATCCCATTAAAAAAATGTTATTTCACTCTATACAAGGCCTATATATTTTTCTTGTCTAGTAATCAAGGAAATCTAATTGGTTAATATATTTGGTAATGGTTCCAAGATAAATTTACTTGATAATGATTTTTTTTATGTATCAATGTGGCTTCAATTCATCAAAAAAATATAAGAAAACTTATGTGGTCTATTACTTTTTTATACTAATTTTTTTTTTGCATTGTAAGACATGAACTACTTT